>JAODJW010000001.1:42998289-43024847 GCA_026777045.1 Hyperopisus bebe | reverse complement strand
AAGCAGAATGCAGTGTGTATGTCTTGTAAGCTTAATTAACCTCCCCCTCCCTTCACTTGGGGGCTTACTGTCAGATCTAATTTGATGTTGCCCACAGACCTTGACCTGATGATTTTTTTCTTTCGTTTTTTTTTTTAGAAAAACGTCTCCAGGCAAGATGAATACAAGGTGATGACATTTATACAATATAAACCTGTCTAAATTCTCAATATCTGTTGTAATAGCAGCAAGTCTTGTGTGTTTGAGTGATGTGAAAGACCATTTTGAAATTATATATTCTGCACCAACATGACTGAAATATAGAATTGAAAAAAGAAGAAAGTGATTAACAGCCATTGTTGACACACCACGGCACACAACAATGAAATAAGTCCTCTGCATTCAACCCCTATGTGACATAGCAGGGGGCGGCTAATTCAGCGCCTGGGGAGCAGTGTTTGTGTGAGGCACCTTGCTCAGGGTACCACAGTGGTATGTTGCTGGGTGGAGATCTGAGCCAGTAACCTTTTGGTCACACGTACTCTTTTGTAACCATTAGGCCACCACTGCCCCAGGGGAACAGCAGGGGGCTAGTAGGGTCACGCTCCCGTCATCATGTCAGGGTCGGGACTGAATCTTTCATGCTCTGTATGTTTGTGTGTGTAGAGTTTGCAGGATCTCTCTGTAATATTATAGAGGTTTATTCCTGCAGGGAACAGACATGTTGTTAGGTTTGCTGGTGTCTCTAAATGGTTCGTAGTGTATGCTTGTGCTATGTGATGGATGGATGGATGGATGGGTGAAAAATGAAGGAATATTCAATGTGATATGATTGGGCCATAATCATTCTGGTTTCAGTGAGGTATGCTTCTGTGCAGGGGATTTTTAGTGAGCTACTATAGAATCTCATGGTGGGTGGGATTAAAATATGCTGTCAATCACTGACCAGATTAAGCTTTCGTATTGGGTTAGACCAGAATATGACTGACACCATGCAATAAATCCCACCCACCGTGTATTTGAAAAGTTTACATCTGCCTTCACTACATTTAGATGGGACTAATCGTGCCCCTACTGTCATTTACAGGATGAAGAGGAGGACGAGGCTAAGGTATTGTATTCATGTCTGTTGTCCACCGGTATGTCTGATATATAGGGCAGCATTAAAAAAAGCGAATCCTCTGGATTTTATTTTCTGGCACCGGCTGGACCAGACAGCTGCCACTGTGGAATGTGAAGTTTGTCCTAGATAGTCTCGTCCTTGTGCGTCTCTGCTCGCTGCTGACTCTGAGATAGGATGATACCTAAAAGTTGCACACTACACATGTGTAACATTCCTCAACATTACCCAGACGATAGTGTTTGATGTAACAAACAATGGTCTTATAACCAGAACTGCAAAATGCACCCCTTCAGAATTCCGGAAGGAGAATTGAAGCTTTATAGCATTCTGAAAATAAATCTCTGCAAAGTTAAGTGTTCAGTGTGATAAATAAGCTGTTTATTGTAATATCAGAATATTTAATAGCTATGAGGTATGTAATAATAATATCATTTATTATTGGTTGTCTACTATGATGTATGAATTCTTTCAGCAGATGTAGCTTAGCAATTCACTGAATCACTTTTTTCAAATGATTGTTTACAGTACTGGATTACAACAACCATCAGTATTAAGTGCTTATGGTTCTGCACCAGTAAAACCAGAATGGACTGACCAGGGCTTGAAATTTTATCCTCCGTGAAACTCACAGTCTGAAAAACTACGCAGCCAGGGATATAATTAGCTCTGTGTGCTAATGACCGCTGACAGCCAAGAGTGGGATGGATGTGAACTCTCAAGCTGTCGTAAGAGATGGTGATGTCACCCTGCAAAGCAAATGGGATGTAGCTTTGTCACACTGAACCTGGCAAAAATCCCTAAGATGGCAAACGAGAAAAAAAAAATGCAGGACGTCCTCCGGCCAAAGTTCAAAAGATACGCAAACATCGCTGACTGAAGACTAGATCCTCATTTGTGTATGACGTAAAATCACTAGTTTTATACTACTAATTGCAATTTATGTGCAAAAAGCAGTACTCAGAAAATCTTTTGACACTTGCTAAATTCGGTAAAAATATTGCAGATTTATTGGTTTTATAACATTATAACATTATACAAGTCATTATTTTATTCATTTGTACACATAAAATGTATCACATTAAAAATAACCAGTAGTTTTAAGTAAAACTTTAGTTTCAAGTAGTAATAAATTGGAACCCAAATTATATTCTTAAATAGCAGATCCGAGTTAAAAAGTTAATAGACGAGCAGCCTCGTTGGGTGCTTTTTAATTGGTAACATTTTTGCAATAATATAAAACACCAGATGTGTGTTTAGTATCCTTTTGGGAGCCAATGACTACAACTGCATAACTGAATGAGTCAGGCAAAAAAATGATGGCATTGTCTGTGTGGAGATATGTTGTGTAGATACAGTATGTTAAACATTGTTTGTCAATGAAGTTTCTTTATGAAACGAATAAATCTGCAACATTTTCACAGAATGAAACAAACGTTTCTAGCTGTGTGCACTGTATGTAGTGTAGATGCATTGTTTGAAAACTGTGCTTTGCAGTATTTAAGCAGTAGACTGAATTGCATGAGTTATATGGCAAATTTACCACCCAGTGCCTTTGAGCTTCATGTCTTTGATCAGTAAAGTTGACATTCCTTTATAGGATGAAGACGATCAACAAGTGTCAGAGGTATACTGGTTTTGGTTTGTTTTATGAAAGCTGTGACACCCTTTACCATTTTAACAACCATCTCTCCCCCCCACTAGTTTTATTTCTTAGCAAAATGGACACATTTTTGAATTAATCAAATATTTAGTACAAACATTTCCACTAACATCATATCTTGCTGTGCTGTTGCAGTATGTATCATTTAAAATTCATTTTATTTGTGAAAAGAAACTGAAAAGGGCAGTGTGGCTTGTTTTTCAGGGTTGGTTTTCTTTTTTGGAATGTTTATGTTTTGCTGAATATGTTGCGTCTTTTAATTTTTAAAATTTTGCTAGTTTTGCAGGGCAGATATGGGAAAAATGTTTCACACTTTGGTCATTTTGCAAAGAAAGGTGTGAACCAGTTACGCATTTTCAAAAGTCCGATATCTTCCTGAGATCCAGGGGGAAAAAAGTTTTTTTTTTTTTGAATTTGAATTGGAGTTACCAATTTGTCCATAGATGTGACTGTGTGTGTGTGTGTGTGGGTGTGTGCGCATGTGTATCTGTGTGTGTGTGCCCTGTGATTTGTTGGTGCCCTGTCCTGGGTTATTCCCTGCCTTGTGCCTGTGGTGTGCAGGATAGGCTTCAGACCCCCTTGACCCTGATTAGGACAAGCTGGTACAAAAAATGGATATTTGGATGAATGGATGGATGGATAGATGGAAATTTTGGAGTGGTAAAATGCTTATTGTCCCCTTTAAGGAACAACAGGACATAGTAGAGTGGCATGTATTGTGTAAGACATACAGACAAAAACATACTGTCCTCTACGGAGGACAAAAACGAACTGCAGCACCTAAGGAGGGTTTGCTTGTCCCTCTGTTTTTATGTTTGGTTTATATGTTTGCTTATGCATTGGCACTGATATTTACCGCATCATCAGTGCCCAGAATGCATTTCATATGTACATGACCTTGAAATAGTCCCCATGGTTACGACTGCTGTTGTCTGCTCCCATCGGCCATTTCCATGTGTGCTAAACACTTTCTTTTTCTCCATTCCATCATTTGTTTTTTTTATAAGGGAGAAGAGGACCTGTGTGTGTCTGAGGTAACTTGGACCCTAAACCGTAACGCTCTCTCCTTCCTCTCTCCTAGCTGTCTCTTGCGTGGTCAAGTCCTTGGTTCAGATGAAGAACACTGCTCCGTGTTCTTTTGCCAAGGCTTCTCAGCCTCTGCTTCCTCCCACCTAACCCTGTGTTTTTCCTACTTTCTTTATAGTTAGTGCCCGTTTCCTGTCCTCTCGAATCCCCACCTGCATTCCGTTGTTCGTTTCTTCCCCAAGTGCATGTCCCGCTTTCTCTCCACGTTCGTATGTTCTGCTGACACGACCCCCCCCCTCTGCCTTCCAGGAAGACGAAGAACTGCAGCAACTTAAGGTAGATCTCTGTAATTTACTGTTGAGCTCAGTCCTATCCCATTCTTTCTTCTTTCAGTCTCTGTCTCCCGACATACTTTTAAATACTTTTTTGGTGAATACTTAATTCCAAATATGTTATTTTATAGTTTTGATATCTTTATTCTGACATGTAGAGAATAGTACAAACATCCTTTCTATGGGTAGGTGTGTCCAAACTTTTTGACTGGGGTTGTATATGCACAAAATACCGTCCAAAAGTCTTAGGCAGTCAAAGAAAATGTTTATGGCTGTTTATCTTAGTAATAAGTGTATATTTGCTCAGAAAAAAGTCAAAAAGACATTTTAGCATGTTAAAATGTAAATTAACAGTAATACAAGAAAAAATAAGCAAGAATTTTGGCTGTTCTCCAAAAAGTTACTGATATCTTTGGACAGCTAGATAAACTCCAGTTTGATTCCCAAACCTTTCTTAAGGGGGACCTCAGCCATTAAATGTATTCATTAAATTTCTCCACCAGCTCAGTTAATTAATTAACTTGATTTGTTAACTCCATGGGGTATTTATTAGCCAAACAAGGTGGGGTGGTGGTCGAGTCATGTGTGTATTGGATGCTTGCTGCACTGGGGTGAAGTTAGAAGAGGTTCTGAAACGGCTAAGCTGACGCACTTTAACAGTAACAATACCATAGTTTGCCATCAACATGGATACCATTTAAACATCATTTACTGTGACTGCCACCTGTGACTGCATAGCAGTCTGTGTGTGTTTGTGTGTGTGTTAGGTTTATATTACATTGTCCCCCACAATGTAACAAAAACCTGTTTTATTTGATGTTGTGGGGACCATTTTTCAGGTCCCCACAAAGATCTGTGAATGCAATCAAAAATCTAAAAATGCCAAAAGTCTTGTATTTTGTTTGGATACTTATGGTTAAGGTTAGGGCTCGGTAGGGGTTAAGGTCATCATGTTGGGTTTAGAGTTTTCCCCATAGAAATGAATGGAGAGTCCCCACAAAGATATTACAAATATGTGTGTGTGTGTGTGTGTGTGTGTGTGTGTGTGTGTGTGTGTTTTTCCCTAGAATTGTCTTGCTTTCAATATCCTCACTTTCACCTCTACACTAATGTGAATAACACCAGGGTTAATTTGTTTCCTACATGAAAATTAAAATGTTTGAAAGGTGCAAAGAGTAATATGAATTTGAGTAATATGAGTTTTACAGCAAATGAAAAAGAAAGTAGGCATACTAAATGTATTGCTTTAGCATTGTGTTGTGAGACACGCAAGTCTTTTCTATTGATATGATTCTTTGTAAATTCTCTGTAAATTCTCTAAACACTAAGCATGCTGCCAGTAAGATTTCACTGGGATTTCCTTTAAGAGTTCTATATTATAATGATGTTTTACCTGTAGATTATGAATTGAATTTGTCAGTGAATATATTGTTATAATCAAATCCATACTATTTAACTTGTTACTAATTATACTGTGGCTGTTGTACATTATTTCAAGAAACGACAATTTGGGTTCCATGGTAATGTAGAAATACAATGGCGATGAAATATACTTAACTCATCACTGTATGCTTGTATTCAAACTAAACTATTCCAAAAGGGAATAATTTATGTATGGAAATATATTGAATTGTCCTAATCAGCAGCATGATCAATTATTTTAGTTACCTTTGAGGTCAACAGGGTATATAAGTTTCCACTAATATTGCAAAACTATTTATGTATTGCACAAGTAAGTGTTAAAACACACCGTTATTATCAGTCTGGAATTATAATTACAACAATAACCATTAAACAGATTGGTGACAATCACAAACATTTTTCACTAACCATATTGCCAGAAAATAGGTGTTAAGATTGTGTTAGGCTTTTCTTTCTAATTTTTAGGTGTGAATTATGCTGAGCTCACAAAAAGCTTGTCCTAAAATAGACATGTTGAACACCTTTGCATGAGCTGAAAATACTATCCATGACTTCTCTTTAAATGTCTGTAAGAGAATTCCTATTGTAACATACAGTAGATTAATTGTTGATATGTTATGCTGAATACGCCATGAGCAAGAGTTTTTGAATATCTTTAGTACCAAGGTTATGATCATTTATCCATGAAAACTCATTTGTTTGTAAATATGGCCCATGCCTATTTTCCATTCATTTTTGTTTTCTGGTAAAGTAGTTCGGCATTCTTTTCTGAATATGTTCTATGTTCTATGTTCTCCCTCCTCTTCAAAGATCTCGTACTGCTAAAGTACCATTAAGATTCCACTTCTTAAAGGTGAGGTAAGAAGGCAGCAAAGAGTAGGCACTGTTTTTCAGATATATCGATGCTGTACCAAAGTATAAAGAAATTTTCATTTGGTTGCAGTCATGAGTTAACAGCATTAACTGCAGTAGGCTGTATTAAATCATTTGTACTGCCATTTAAATTTTTAATTAGTTCTTAAAATATGGAATCTTGTAGAATGTTGAACATCTGCCCTTCTACGTGTGCACATTGCTTGGAACACATTTTGCTGTATGTTTTTGTGACATAAAGCACTATGAAGGTAATTTGGAATTCAGTATGCAAAATAATAAATAAAATGGCAATTTGCCCAGTTGGGTGTCACTAAAGGGTGACTCTTTCTGCATTTATATGTGTTTCTTTGTTTGTTTTTTTATTAACATGCCCATTAAGTAGTTGAATTATTGTAGGACCTGATTGTATAAATTTGTTTGCGTGCAAATACTACTATTGCTGTAAGGCCATATCCTGATTGCAGATAATTATTTAATTGTTCCGCTGATGTTTTCTAATTCTGCCCATATATGTAGCTCTACATCGTTTTGGACCAAAGAATCTGCTAAAAAAAAAAGAACAGTGAATATGAATTGATATGTAGCATAACAAATTGAATTTAGTACCTTTCTTAAAGGGGGAATCTGCTAAGACTGCATTGAACCAACAGCCTCCACAATGCAAGTTCATTTCAAATCCTGAAGTGCTTTGCTAAGGACCATATCTGTGTTGCAGGCATCGGTTTAGTACTGACACATTACTAAGCATTTGATAAATGTAGATTTTTTTCCTCTGGTTCATGCACTGATTGGTTTGTATAGTGCTTTTCAGTCTTTCTAGTGGTTTAAACAGTATCACTTAAATATATGGATTGGCCTATTCAAGTAATGCAGCAAACTTGTACCCAGTTTGAGGACAATGTGAGTCGAACCATTCAATTTTCAGTCCGCTCTAATGTTAATGTGGCACATAGTCTTTTATATTCTTTAGCCATGAAGTAAATCATGCCTAATAAAACGGAGCAAGGGTGGGGACAGAAGCACTTCTTGATGAAGACCCTCAGTCCATGCCGTACTGCAGTTACCTTCTCTCTGATGTGCAAAACCTTCTGTTCACGTTTCGTTCACCTTGACTTTGTGGCAGCAGGCAGAATCCTCGTTAACCCCGGCTTGTCAATTAGGTGTTAAAAAATTAATCTCTTTAACTGGAAAAAAAACAGGCCGGCTTTCTTCCATCTGTAAATGGAGTGTTATTAATTCTAGCAGCACAAAGCTAGTGTTATGAATAATGTTATCAAAACAGATTTCCACAAATTTAACATTTCGCCTGGTTAAAAACCCTTAAGTATATTTATAGCTATGAACGTGAATGGATTTGCACCAACAGGCTATAAGGTAGACGTCACACAGGGCTTATAAGCTTGCTGTTTTATAGTAATATCCATATTTTATATTCCCCCCTTTTTTTTGTTTCAAACCTGATGAATATATGGTTTCTAATTTTGTAATTCAGTCAACAGAAGGATTCTGAGTCCATTTTCCCTATAGGATTGTAGACCAATATTCACATGTCTGACCATCCAACAGGAAGCATTAGCCGTGATCATATCAAAAGTATAAAACACGCTACATATCTGTATATGTCTCTATCATCTCTATCTGTTCTGTATGTGTTTGGATATAAATTTCAATAGATGGGTATGTGGTATATTTAATGAATACTAAATACCAGATCCATATTTTTACAAGGTTCAGTTTTAGGGTGTGTTTCAAAGTGGCTACATTGGGAAACAAAAGATGTGTTTAATGTAGCCATCACACCCAGTCACACAATCCTCTAAACCTCAGTGGAACAGTAATGACATGCACTCTGCATTTATTACATTGGAGAAGAGGGAAACACTGACTTTCAACAAATGAACATTCTGACCTTTATGCAATAAAGATGACACGGGCGATTTAGAAATGCAAGGTATCTTGTCCTTGAATGCAAGGTGCAAGTGGCGTTCGGCGCACAAAATTGTCAGTAAGCGCGTCATTCAGGTGAATTAGCTTATGGTTGTCCATTCAAGTGTCTTTCAGTGCTTTCATTTTTATTTGAACGAAACTAAGAAACAGGAAGGATTAACTAAATAGTATCAGTATCTGTCTTTATCGTTTTTTTTTTTTTAATGTAATATTATTTTAAATGATTGTAAATCCAAATGCAGATACCACACTAAACTTCTTAATAAGCAGGGAGTGTAACATACTTTAATTTTGTTTAATTTTTCAGTTTTCCTCGTTTCATTTGGCTTTTCATCACTTTTAACAATTGTAAAAATGTGTTTACTAGATACTTTGATGTGTGAGTGATGTGTATAATATGATGCTATACTAAGCGGTCAGTGTCATTGATTTCTGTATGTAAATACCTGCATGAACGGGCCGTGCATTAATACGTTCCTGTGTCCCAAACCCATCATACTCTTTGCTTCCGCTGTTCTGCTCTGATATCTTCAAGCCCTCCTGTACTTGAGAACACGTTTCACTTTATTAGAGCAAAGCAAAAGAATCATTACAGCATTTCAAAAGTGTGCTATGACACACTGAACCGGTTATTAATGTAGAGGCCCTGCCACAGGGCAGTTGAAATTTAATGATATCCCACTAGAAAATATGAGCATGTCGCTCTCCAAAAAGTCATGCTAAATGTCAGCTTTTTAAGGTCCCTGGTGCTAATTTTATGCCTGTGCACAGTGATGTTTTTGAAAGCGTTTGGGGGAAACTCGGACCAGTGGCTATTCCGATTATCCATCTCACCTTCTCTCCTCGCTGCAAATGGGTTTGTGCAGCAAGCGATTTAATCTCTAAATGTAAGGAACATTAGGGGAGAAAAAAATAAAACCACTTTTTTTTTTTTTTTAAATAAAGATAAGGTAGTGCTTGTTCTGGGCCAAAGCTGCTTAACCATTTGACTTTGACTTGGACTACTATCTGTGCAGTGTCCATAACATATTTGTTCTCCTGCTTCATATTATATTCACATTATATTACTCATTATAGCCTATAACAAAGTTTTGAAATAGAAATCATTACCCAATGTCCTTCGCAAAGAGGAATTATAAATCTTTCCCTGGCAACCCTTGTGAATCCCAGCCAGCCCCTCAAACATACACAGTGTTATAGTTAATGATATTGCCATACGTGTCTAAATTGCATTTTAAATAATACTATTGCCATACATTTAATGGGTCCGTCTGAAATGCACTCTTAGGAAATTGAATTTAAACAATCACGTCATTTAAAAATAAGCGCCAAGCAGACAATAACGTTTGGAACGCTTTGACGTATGATTATCTTTTAATTCCTAAGTTATGGATCTTCTTACAGACAAATACGAGCCGCACAATGTGGCGTTCTGCCACGGCTCGGAAAGGTCAAAAGTGCCGCATTTGAAGCCAGCGTCTTCCTCGGCGAAGTGGCAGGTCGAACGAAATTTAATTGTCTGCCACGAGGGCCGGCCCACTTTGCCGAGAGTTAAACTGACATCCTCCAGGTTTTAACGTTCAATTCACCTGCTGGGAGAAACACAAGTTTCACAAGGGCATAGACTCCACCTGTCAATATATCACAAGGGCTGCCCGAGCGCTGCCCTGTTTTCCCTCCTTTTTCTTTGTCGAGAGTCTCTCGTTCTGTCGGGAGTCCTGGCTGACTGTGTGCTGAAGGACTACAGGAGGGACTTCTATCCTACGGCACTGGCGCCTTCAAACACGGAATCAGCCGAAGGCTCCTCTGGGACCGAGATTCAAACACGGGAACTGGAAACATATGGCATATTCTGAGCAGACAAGGTCAATTGCAGTTATTTATTGGAAGAATTTTTACTCTTTGTCTTTTTTCCACTTTATAGCAAAAAGTGCCCCTGTCATATAACTTTCTGAAAGTTCATTACTGCTTTTTCATTAACAGTTTGTTAACACAACATGTCAGATATTCCAGTAGGTCTGAGACCTTTTTTTTTTTTTGGTTGTCTTACTGTTGATTTCCTGTCTATATTGTAGCTGAAACCATCATACCATACAAATTTAATAATATGTAGACTGGTGATGAGGCACGATCCCTCCGTGTGATTTTGCCTATCTATAGTTTGTTGTCAAATCATGTCCGAACTTCCTGTTTTAGCAGCACAACACATAATAAGGACAGAGAAAATTAACTGGAAAAGCGATTTATCACAGCCAGTACACTGTCAAGGACTGAAGAAGCGGGGGAGGGGCATTATTTAAAATTATGGCATTTCATTCTGAACACATTGTATTTATGGTGTCCTATTTTTATTTGTGCCTCCTCTTATCTGGTAAAACAGTTGCGCGTGAAATGTTGTCTGTGGCACAGGTGACCTGAAAGGATTTCATAAGTATTTCTCAGTGTAACACAAGGGGCTGTCACATCTGCTGCTGACAGCCCCTATGGAGGTGCCTCACCTAGAAACGGGGCATTGAGTTCCACTGGCTCCATCACTTCAGTGTCTGTCATTATAATTAAGCTGAAGTCAATGATTCTGGACCAATTGTGAGAAAATACCTAAATTCAGTCTAGTGTTGAGAGTCCATTCAGCAGTCAAAGGAGGTCACTCTGAAACAGCTTTTGTATAAATTAAATATTGTTAAAAATGCAAATTTATTGTGAAGTTGCACAGCCAAATTTTGAGGGTACTAGATTTTTTGTTATTAATGCGTACCATTATGTCAGTTCTTACATGTCGTTCATTTAATTGCTTTTTTGCTCTTGGTATCAGTATGACGTTTTTATTTCAGCACGTTAAATCTCTCACTCAGTGCAGTGAGAGGAAACCAGTGCTGTGTTTCAAACCCATATGACAGATTGTAATTCACATGAATGTTTTTAATCATCAACAAATCTGTGATCCGGCATCCTGTTTAGAAAAGGTGTCCTGCTGAGTTTACATCAGCCTTGTATTAAACCAGCCATTCATGATCATTGTCAAAGCAAAGTACAGGATGCAATGCACAACCTAACAAAACAATCTGCAGGGTTTTTCTTTTCCTGGTGCCAACAGATTCCTAGTGTAGTTATGATAAGTAGCAGGAGCAATCACGTAGAAAAAGGCTGGACCAACTTTCAACTCTGAAATGTTACTCAAAAATAAATGATGCTCTTTATAATGAGAGTCATGCATTTACATAACACCTTTTAGTCAAGCACCTCAAAGCACTGTACAATGGGGCCAGGACCACATATTATTCCCTGCCAGCTTGCATCATTTATCTGGGAGACTCTGCACTTTATGTTTTCTGCGGCCATCAGCTGTTGGTTTATATTATGGCAAAAGTTTTTTATTCCTTAAAACGTATGTTCCCGCAGTACTGTTCTGGAGAAGTGGTTGGAAATTGGATTTCCCCCCTGGATGGATGGATGGATGGATGGATGGACGGATGGATGGATGGATGGATGGAATGTATTTATTTGCTTATTTATTTTCCTAAGCCTATTTTGGTTAACTTACAATATTTCAGTGCTTCAACTCGACTGCTAAGAGTATAACTTTACAAATATACCAGTATATTTTACCTAAAGAGTGATTGCACAGAACATGAATAATCTATGTTCCATTATTACAAGATCAGATTGCTGTTTACTGTGCTTAATATATCAATGACTAGTGTGCTGCTTGATGAAAGATGAAAGACTTTAATATGTATATAGCTTTAAGCAGTATGTATTTATATACGCTTCCGTATGTGCGTGAGTATGTGCGTATAATTGGGCATGTTTCTCCTTTCTGTAGTGCAAATCAAATAACAAGGTAGAAGCTGATAACAAAGTATAATGTTTCAGAAGCTGGAATTGTTGCTTTTTAGCATAACATCATGGCTCCTTTACTGTGTATCCGGCGCAATTTAATGGAGCAAAAACTCAACATGTTGTGTTATCTTAATTAATCATCTTGAGTCAACTAGAGCTGCTGCTCTCACTGGATCACTACTGCATATACTCACCTCCATCAAATCCAGAAATCGCAAAAGTCTAATAGCAGTTGCCTAATATTCAACTGTTGGTTGGTTCCTGTTTCCAGGGCATTTGCAGATGCTGTAGATAATCTCTAATGTTTTTCCTCAATCTGCTCTGGAGATGGATGAAATAAATACTTTAAACTAATTAATGTAAGACCAGCTGTTACCAAGACTTGGCAACCATTAGTGAGAATTGATGGGACGAGAGGGACTGCCTGACTTGTCTTTTATTTGTGTATAATTTAGACCACTGTGTAAACAGACATAAATGCTGCATGAGACTGGATTGCGCATATTGTGTAGGATGGTGTGCAATTAAGATTTCGCTTGGAGACTTTTCAATTCTCAATAACATTTAAAGGAGAAACAGAGTGAATGCAGAGGCAAATGTGTTATTGCACATTTAGGAAAATCAACTCCGTCTTAATTTAGAACAAGCACAATCGTTCTGTGTACGTGACCTGGGAGAATTTATCAATCTTCATGGGGTATTTTTTAAGAAAATGTATTAAATGGCGTGTCTTTCGGAGTTCTTCCTTCTGCCACAAGGTCTATCAATTTGTACCTGACAAAATGGCCTTCAAAAATGCTGTTTATTTAGGGCTTAAGTGGCACCTCGGTGTGACAGCTTAAAGATAATGTCACCTCGCAGAGCTTTCCCGTAAGTGTGCGTAGAGTTATGATAGCTTGCGTAGCAGATGGCTGCTGTGGCCCTCACAGGAATGATGGATGGTATATGATGTCATCACGAATTTGACAAGCGCCAATAGGTTCACAAAGGAACCGGACCTTTGAGGTTGGGCCACGGCTCCTTTGAATTCTAAATCTTGAACTGCGGTGACATCTGTTAAATGGTGAATGTGCAATTTGTATTCTTTATGATTTTGTTTAACCCTTCACCGAGCCCAGGAAGAGGCATAATGGAATTTAGTCTCTGTGGACAGGGGGATGTTATTAAATAGTGTAGCCCGGCACCCTGGGTCAGACAGAAACCAGCATTCAGCTCTCGCACACAATGCTTAGGGATTATAAGAGCCTGTTCCACCTCTTAGCCATTAAGAATGCAGGCAGATTCAAGGTCCAATAGAGTGGAAAATATATCATAATATCGATGATGAACTGGAAGGCATTACCTTAAAAGGGTCAATTTAACTGAAGATTTCACTTAGGGTAACCTAAGCCATTTTTCTATGGATTGTTTCACTTGGGTTTCATAGCGTTATAGTCATGGTGCTGGATTATTGTATGCGAAGTTCATCAAAAATATATATATTATATATATATATATATACACTAGCACATACACAGACACACCCACACACATACATACATACATATATACATAGGTATATGTTACATTGTAGGGACAAGACGTCCCTGCAATATGATTAAAAACCTGTCATTCTGACATTGTGGGGACCATTTTTTCAGTCCCCATAACGATAACCTGAAGTACAAATCTATACAAAATTTCTATACATGTTTATGTTTGGTTACTTATAGTTAAAGTTAGGGTTGGGTAGGGGTTAGGGTTATCATAGTTAGGATTAGGGTTCCCACAGAAACGAATGGCGAGTCCCCACAATGATAGGAATATATACATATGCTTGTGTTTGTGTATTTTATAACCAGTATGTCATAGAGCATTATTTATCATTTTTACAATGTTTATTTGTTCTGACAATCCCTTACCACCCGAAGCATATATTATTGCAGTTGCAGCAACAGACAGCTGGCATAGAGATTGACAGCGGATTTCTTGTGCAGAATTTACCAGAAAAGCCTCATGAGCTCAGCAGTCACTGACTGCAGTTCTCTCCTTCGCTCTAGCAGTAATGTATCGCAGTTATCCTGTGCTTTGCTGTCAAAGAAAATGTAACGGCAGAACCTGCTTAAGAGGACCGTCTGCTGTAAAGGAGTGTAGTATCCGGGCAGTATTTCCATATCACTTCAAAGACGCGTGCGTTAATCATGTTACGGCTGGGCTTTAAGCCATGTCTGCCCCGGAGATTGAGCTGTGCTTTGAAACTTGATGCACTTGAGATAAAATGATAGAAATGTAAAGCTGTTTATTCAGCACCACCAGGTGGCATGTTCTGTGTGTCACTGTAAGGAAGAAATACGGCACAGCATTTTAACGTGCCGTACATTGTATATTATTTCATATTATTCAGTATACTCTGAAAAAATGAAAATAATTTAAAACTAATTTATATCCTGTCCAGGGTGTACCCCAGCCTTGTGCAATGTTCTGTTTTGGATAGTCTCCCGACTACTCTATGGTCCTGACTAGAATAAGTGGTTTGAACATGGATGGATGGAAAAATTGATTCATATAGTTTTTTGTTTTGCTTTTTTTAAAAAAAAACAATAAAAAAAATACATAGTTGATCTGCCTGCTTATGCTTGAATTTGCTGATTGACAAAAAATGTTATTGTGTTATTATTACGCAAACAGTGATAGGGAGTCATCGCAAATGTTAAAAATAATTTGTGCTGATCTCTTAGCTTACGTGAGAGATGCCGAGTATGGTTTTCGTGAGCCAGCGTTGTCTTTAGATTAAAATATGATTGCCCAAAACAATTTGGCCACAGTCCCAGAGGAGCCGTTGCAATATTGAAACGAGGTAAACGAGGACTCACCGCACTGTGCCATATGGCCTTTGTTGAAGAGCCAGGACCCTCGCTAGTGTCAGCTTGCCACAGGCGTCTGGATGAAGAAGAGAAAACAAACACGGCATATGGATTGGGTGGAGTGAGCGAGAGCTACACGCATCTATTTACTGTGGGCAACCTTTTAGGCAGGGGGAAGATGTACAGGACATACTAATGCAAAATCGCAAGAAGCAAGGTTTTATTAGTCGATGTGTTGATGTGGTCGGATGATTCCAGCCGTGGTGAAAGTCTTACCATAGCATCAACGATCTAGATGACTGCAGAACTGGGAAGAGATGAGCTGTTGATCATTTTTGGCCTACTTTGCACAGACAAACTCAACAAAATAATACACAGCATAAATACAGATTTCACCTTCGCAAAGCCTTGGTTTTATGGTATTTAAGTTGAAATACCATTTAAAACATTTTTCACATATATTGAATATATGGAAAAACACATATTTCGCACTTGCATTGCTCTAGTTGCTTAGCAGAGACTTTTATAAGTAGTTAATTTAGGTTGACTCATTTACTCAGATACATGGTGCTTCATTGAAGAAATTCAGTTTGCACACCTTGCTTATATGTGGTATAGCAGGACATCTCCAAAAAATTGTTAAAAGACTAGGTCACACTTTACTTGGGTGGGTACAAATAACTTACTCAGTATAACTAATATAGTTCCTGCATGAAATACATGAACGGCATGATTAATTACTGATGAACCAATATGGGATCAGTACATAACTCACATTTAGTTACTGGTTAATTGATGCATTAAATATTGCTACATTTTTTGTGCCCCCTCAAGTAGAGGGTTACCAAAGATTCTTTATGACTGTGTGCTGTTTGATATTGTCATTTTTGATTTTCTCATTGTTGCTCTTTGTGTCTTTGTCTAGATGAGACTCCGCTCTGCACTCCTACAGCGAGAGACGGCTACGAGAGGCTGCCCCTGGGTGGACAGACCCTCCCTCCTGGGTTTCCTTCACCATTTCTCTTCCCTGATGGCCTATCGTCAATAGAGACCCTACTGACAAACATACAGGTGTGCTTCCATGTCAGTCCCTCCCGCCTTTCCTCTGCAGCCACGCCTCCATATAATATAGGAGGTTTGTTCGTGTGTTAAGCCCATCCAAACACAGAGAAAAAAAAAACAGATGTCACTCCTGAATGATGCATTTGTGGTTCCCTGCATAAAGGGCTGTTTGCTTTTTATGGAATCATGGCTACAATGTTTAACAATTTCCATGGAACTAGGGAGGGAGAATGGTTCTTTTCTGTGTGTTGACAAACATAAAGTAGACAAGGAGTATTATTCAATTACTGTCCATTATGAAGTGCTTCAGCAAAACGTTAGCGGCAACAAGCAAAGAACAAAGATAGTGTGATCCATAATGGAAGTCAATGACCAGGCAATGACAGATGGAGAGATGGAACGACAGGTGAAGCAGCAAATGCAACAGAAAAAGAAAATGTCAGCAAAAGACAAATTCTAGTCAACAACAAAGGCATTAACCTGCAGTAACGCTGTGAATATCCCTGGCCACTTTTATTTATGATACGAACATCACAATGCTGTGGTCTCTCACTGAGCTTCACTGGAGACGCCGCACAGCCTTGTGGGATATGTACTCCTCCGTGTGAGTAAGTCATCTGTTTTAATGATCGCTGGGTGCATTTTTATGGAACGTCCTAGCACAAGTCAACAAAAGCAAACCAAGCAGAAAATTGAGATAAGGCAACTTCAGTTGAAATGGGGTCAAGAAAATGAACAATTAATAAGATATAGCCTAATTCATTTGGTCCGATTGCAAGTGTGTTAGGACTAATTGTTTCGATTTGGTCACAGAATGTAGCATTTAATCTTGTAAAACATATTTCTCTTTGTAGTGCTTTTATAACAATTTATTCACTGTAATAAATCTTTAATAAACAATTATGATGGGTCATAGTTTTTATTCTCTGTGACCAAAGAAGCTATTCTCATAATTACCTGTCTCTTTGTAAATAGTTTCACTGCAGCAACATACTATTACATATTTAATATTTAAAATAAGTTTTATTTCAAAGAAAATGTTTTGCTTGTAAGTTCTTCAAATTCATATGTCCATGTTATCTTTCATCTACTGTTAATAAATATATTACAAGTGCTCCATGCAACCACTGCGAGATGATGAATTAACATTCCCTGCCATTCTCTTCCATTGTGCCCTACCCTCATTAAGCTCTGCCTGTTGTCTTTTTCATTACGTGCAAATGATATGGTGAACAGTAATAGCTTGCTATGAGGCCTTGCTTTATTTATCTGTAGTACTCCCTGTCCTGATTAAAAACGTCTGCAGGGCCTCCTGAAGGTTGCCATCGACAATGCCCGGGCACAAGAGAAGCAGGTGCAGCTGGAGAAGACCGAGTTGAAGATGGAGCTCTTCCGTGAGCGGGAACTGAGGGAGACACTGGAGAAGCAGTTGGCGATGGAACAGAAAAACAGAGGTACCCATCTATGCAAGAAGGCTGCAACGTCCTGGCCTCCAGACTCACCAGGTTTCATCAGAACATGAGTGCGCAGAATGCTGAAGTCCAGCTCTGCAGGAAAAAACAACTTCCTAATACATGTATCAGAAAAATAACATTTAAAAAGAAAGGAAACATAAATTGGTCTATAGCTGGTATATCTCTCTGGAACATATTATACAGGGCAATAAAAAATCAGCACAATAATCAGATACATAATAAATGTACTTATTACAAATTAAACTATTTGAATTACAAATTTAAACGGCCTGTTTTTATATAATGCCATAGCTTGCAGTTATGAATTTAGCTTCATTCTCTGCCTTTGAAAGAACAGTTATTCAGACTCACAGTTATAATTATAAGTACATATTAAGATATCAGTACAAATGATTTATTAACTTTTATAAATAAGAATTGCAAAATGTAACTTCATATCCCCATATCCCATGCATGTGAAGTATATAATTAATCAAATAGCATTAATAAGCCAATTTCTCAAAAGTGTCTTTATAATTGGGAATATTTTCAGTAAGCGCCTCTAGTAATTTTCTATATAATATATAGATATGGAAAAAGAAAAATCTTTTGCACAGTGGCACGCTAGCCTGGGTTAATCTGGGTTATAGTGCATTCCTTTTTCCTTTGCAAAGGGCGATAAACTGGTTGACCTCAGCCTTTGTGGGTCAACAGGGACCCATTTGGAAATGCAAGAGGATCTTTGTCTAGATTAAAAAACTGGGCATGCATGATTTGTAAAGGCCTTTATACGATTATCCAACTTTATAAGGGGAAGCCAGTTTATTTTACAGATGCCCATGGTAAATTTTTAATGGTAGTTACCACTGTATTATTTTTATATTGAAGCTGGTGTAAAGATCTGATCACTTAAAATGCCATGGAACAAACTGATTGAAAAAGGGATTGTTACGTTCTGTAAGCTTCGACGATAAGAGTCTAATGCTGCTTAAATGACGTTTTGTCTGACAAACTGCTTTCTTTTTTTTCCCCGCTCCTTAGCAATTATCCAGAAGAGGTTGAAGAAGGAGAAGAAAGCAAAAAGGAAACTTCAGGAGGCACTAGAGTATGAATCAAAACGGCGGGAGCAGGCTGAGCAAACACTGAAGCAGACGTCATCCACAGAAAGTCTCCGAACGCTTAATGGTTTGTCTTCAGTCTGTTTCAATTCACATGAAGGGTTTCATTTATAATGCTCTAATCATCATCTCTACACATTTTTGTAGAGGACTTTCGCTTGTTGTAAGACAAAAATTAGTTCAGTTGGTTTGAAAACCAAGCATATTAGTATATATAAAGAGTATAAAGAGTAAGTAAAAGTAAATTCTCTCAGTTATCAGGAGTGAAACATAACTTGGAAAAACAAGTTGTCATGACAGTTAAGCAGTCACTAACAAAATCTCCTTTATGAATAACAAACTATTGCAATATCTAAATATTGTATCATCGTAAATATATTTTATTTTTGTTTGTATTGTGTTTATCTTGCATAACGTAAAGTATTTCTGAAAAGTCCAGAACAAGGATTCATCTAGATATTTATACATCACTTGGCAGTATTACATGCTCTGTTGGTAATTTTAATGCTTTTTTCCTGATTGTTGGTGTTTAATTGTCACTATTCTTTCATATTCCTAGACTCATTGACCCAGGAGATTGAGACTGACCGCAGTAGCGGCAGAACAGATTCTGAAAGAACAATACAAGGTACAATGAATAAGATGGTAATACATATACTCCTAGCTAAATTATATGGAGTTTAGAATAACTTAACCTGGTGCAAAAATCAAAAGTTAACCCTTTACGGCATCATTCCTATGTTAAGAACTGTTTGTTAAATAAAGAGTAGTTTTAATACATCAGTGTACCATTTCGCAGTAAGTCAGAATTTGATTAGTTTTTGTAAGCAGTATTGTATGAGACCCATGGTCGATGTTAAATACTTTTAGCCTCTGTGTTACATAAACTGTGCCAAATATCCCTGAGAAATTCACATAGATTCTATTCTGAGTATTCTAAGTATCGTCTAATCAATTAGCCTCCAGAACTTTCAGCTGTTAAAAAAATATTGTGCGGGACAAAGAAGTGGTCATTTTAAATATGCAAAACCGTATGACTTTTTTGTGTATCTGAGTGCAACATCTTTTGCCTTTGATCATCAGTTCCTCGAGTGCATTTCCTGAAGGATTGGTTACTGGTGGTGTTTCCTTAGAAGTCAGGTCAAAATGAAGAAATTACAGCATTTGCATGGATATGTAACACGTCATTGAACATTACACTAAGACATACTATTTTCCATTCTATGACTCCGAATGAATTGTTATTCATGATTTCAACTCATCGTTTATATTAAGCGCCAGTAGGAAGAGTCACACTCCGGGAAATTCCATAGCTATGACCAGAAGGGAAGCGTGACTTCTATTCCTAGTATATTTTGTTTGTGAACCTACAGAAATACTGCTGTTTCAAAAGGTAAAAACCATTCGTCCATCAATTTCTCATAGCTACTTACCCACTGCAGTCACGGCCAGGTTAGAGCCTCCGGGAATTCAGGATACAGACCACTGTACTCAGCATATATATTTCTTGGTGCAGGTACCAGTTTATCCCGGGCATTCTGAAGCATCTTTTTTGAAACATTTTCTTGACTACTTTGAACCTTCTGGGTTTACAATTTAATCTATTAGTGTAAATATCTTGTTTATTGGTGTTATTGTTTAAATTTGTGCTATACAGCTATTCTTCTGGTGCTGCAATGTGATAAATAACCATTTAGATTTTTAATTCAGACTGAATATTGAATATATATATATGCAAATAATATAATTAACTGTAATGTGATTACATACTGTTTTGCCACCAGCATAAAATGGCATTTGAACTGTAGGAATTACATTTGTCATTAGTGGTCTATTAAACTGAATTAAATGGGACATTATCCTGTGCGGGGTGCACCCCTATCTTGTGATGTGGTACACTCCTACACAACTCTATATATTTGGAAGATGGGGAGAGGGGATGAATGGAACATCCATAAAATCAACAGCAGGTTTGAGTGAACAAAAGTCTTGTTTATGAGGGACAGGGGATTTTATTTATGCTTTCAAAGTGTCAGAATGGAAGGAAAATGTGTGAAAACAAATTTAGCAGATAAATCTCATGAGACAAGGTATCTTCTCACACCTTGTAAACTAGATGAACTCCTTAAATTGAAACCAAACCTTCATTAAAAGAAAAAAAACCTATGACCTGAACAATAGAATGTTGTTTGTTGTTTCTAAATCTACCAATTGATAATAAATCAAACGACTTTTCTATGTGTTTTAGTTTGAGGCTGAGAAATTTGAGGTTAATGTAATTAGTGGTACACTTAGTTTGTAATCCATTAAATATATGTTGTCTTTGCACAATTACTGGCAATTTTCTTCACCTTGAAGCCTCTTTTCTTCCAATCACTAGGATTGAAAAGTAACATGTTAGTTATATTGCAAGTAATTAAGTTGAATAATGCTATAGAGTATAGAGTAGTGGTCATGCCACTAAATCTTTCTTAAGCACTTTACCACAGCTGTGTTATAGAAGGTGCAGTATAAAATAAATTGAACAGAATAGAATTATAGAAGAGTTATAATCCCATGTTTGCTTTTCTTCTCTTCCTTTGAATATTATTCATTAATGAAGTCTCACATATCACTGGCTTTCTGGGAACATAGGAAATGTAACCAGAGATAAATGAGAAGATTTAATACATAATAAAATACTGCAGGAAACTAATAGTAACTGAAGGCGATTGTAGGTGCTGTTACTTGTGTTACATTGTGGCTCTGTGACAAACAGACAAGAACCAGTTGGATTCTGCTAATGAATTAAACCAATATGTATGGAGAATAGTCTATCACCACATGAGAGATCATATGTCGCAGATTTTATGTATGCTTCATAGTTCGGTGATATCTAATGCTCATTTGCTCACTTGCGAAGCTTATCTGTGTGTGTATGTATGTGTGTGTTTGTGTGTGTGTTGTGTTGTGTGTGTGTGTGTGTGTGTGTGTGTGTTAGGTTTATATTACATTGTCCCCCACAATGTAATAAAAATCTGTTTTATTTGATGTTGTGGGGATCATTTTTGTGTGTATGGATTAGGTTTATATTACATTGTGGGGACCAAATGTCCCCCACAATGTAATAAAAACCTTTTTTAACATTGTGAGGACCATTTTTCAAGTCCCCACAAATATCTGTGAATGCAATCAAAAAAATAAAAATGTCAAAAGTCTCATATTTTGTTTGGTTACTTATGGTTAAGTTTAGGGCTGGATAGGGGTTAAGGTCATCATGTTTTGATTAGAGTTTTCCCCATAATAATGAATGTAGAGTCCCCATATATATATATACACACAGACACACACACAATGTTTGTATACTGTTGTTACTTCTGACAAAGACCCTGCCATTTTTTGTAACTGTTTATACAAGTTGAAGATGAATAAAGTAAATCGTGTTAAAACAGTGTATATATAGACACACACACACACACACACACACACACACACACACACACAATGTTTGTGTTGTGTTACACTTTTTGATATACTGTAACTCTATTAAACAAGTCTGTGTTTGTTAATTGCATTTCTAAGGTTTGAAATCGGTCCAAAAATTAGCACCATGTTTCTGGGATTGCTGTAATTCTTGGAGATACAAAACTGTGCTGAAATATCTTGGTATCTCTTGGACTTGACAGTACATATGTTTCCAAAGTTTACACAACCCTGTTAAAGGAGATAAGTTCTTTGTGGCAAGATTAAGCATCAAAACAGTTAACGTAAAATTAAAATTAAATGAATGAATCTCAGTGAAGCAAAAAAGCAGTAATTAATGGTTCCCTTAATTGTCTTCATAAAATATTTGCATGGGCATAATTTGCATAATTTACATGTATTAATTAATCTTTCAAAAGAATTTTATGCTGAGAGAAGCCAAAAATTCCCTTTGTTTTATTTAGCATCTAATGAAATATTTATTTTCTTTAATGAACTTTTCATCTTGATTTAAATTTAAAAATGCTAAAGTTTTAACATATTTTAATGAGAGGTTTCTTTTGTAAAACCATGTGACAAACAGACATGTTTTAGATCTAGTAAATCAATGTCATAGGTTTCACACATCAAATAATTCTTCACTTTATCATGTAAGTATAGCACTGTAACTGTGACATTACTTGAAATTGTCTGATGTCATCATGCCATCCATGCAAAGGATACATCTGAATATTTACTGAAGCATTTTTTGTACATGTGTCAAAGTACAATCTACGTAGCTTAAAATTTATATAAAAAGTGTAGATCAAACCAAAGTTTCGTAGTATCAGGACTGACATGCTTCTATTGTGACACAGTGTTTATCGGAAAGAGCTACTGTTCAGCCTGAATCAGTGAGACTTTCGTTGCAGCTGAAAACAGTGCAGTGGTTTACGCACAATTACACAAGCGAAAGTTGCTCAGTTACTCCAGTATGTATTTAACAGTCAGTCCAAGCTGTACCATGTTTTGGGTAATTACACAAGTGAAATCTGTGCTGCAATGTTTTGTGTATAATTACACAGGTAAAAGCAATGCAGTTATCCTGGTTTATATTTAACAGTCAACCCAAGCTTCATTTAGTTTTATTCTGTAATATTCTATGGCACTGCCTGAATAAGAATGTCAGGGAGAGCTCCCATTGAGACTTAGGCCTGCTTGCATTAATTACACCCACTATTTATCTTTTCTTTCTATGGCATTTATTCTCTTCAAAGAGCACACACCACAATAAAACACTACCTGCCTGAAGTTCAGAGGACTGCTGAGTAAAATAAACAACAAATTGCGAACAATGGAGTAATTCTTCTCAAATTCCAAAAATATCAGTACGAAGAATGAAATAAACTAGCTAAGTAAAACATTTAAAAAAAAACAACTTTTTTTCAGCGCTCAATGTATGTTTAATGCCGGTCTTTAGTTTTTCTTGCAAACCGTAATTTATGAAACCAGCTGTAAGCTAGACACACGTTTACAGCCTCAGCATATATTTATTTTAGTTTATTTTCCAAGTTTTAGCAACAGGACAATGTTCCCAGCTTTTTATCGTCTGCATTTCCTGTTTAAATTCAATTGTTTATATAGAGCAGTAGCACTTAGAGGCCTCACCGCTGCATTCTTTCACAGAGGAAATGTAAGGGTAGTAAATGTCAAGCCGAATTTTAAGCCTGGGGGGACGGGGAGGGGGGGTTGAAAATGGAACAAGGTCATTATATTATAGGTGTCTTTGAGGAGAAGAACTGCACTCTTCCACAGTGTTTCCGTGCAGGAAATTAAATTTATTAAGTGTTTTCCCATCATGATTGCATGGTTAAGCACCTGTAAAATAGGATATAGGTTAAACGTTTTAGTCACACACGTTTTAGTCAAGATGTGTCATGTATGCACTGTTGTCATTAGTGTAAGACGAAATGCACGTGTATATAGTATCCATATGCCTGGACGTTCTTTTACAGCCTAAAAACCTCTTTTGCCGTTTAGTTTATAAGGCCTTTTCAGCTGACATCAGGGTGACTGGGTAGTGCTGTTGTCTCACATCTCAGGAATTGGAAGGTTTTTTTGTGTGTACTTCACATGTCGTACACTAAGTCATACACTTCGGTTTATTGGTGTTATTGAATCACCTGTGGTGTCTGTTTGTATGTACCCTGCGATGGACTGGCATCTGTCCAGAATGTCCCCTGTCCAGGGACCTTGTCCAATTTAAATTGGAAGATGAATATTGGATCTATATTCATATATTTTTCTGCTTAATCTTTTGATCCTAAAACCGACCGTTCCAATAATTTTGTTTTGACAGTTATATGTCAGTTTTATGACCACTTTGTTCTTAGCAAAATCTGTATAGCCGTACAAATACACACAAAAAAAATGTCCTAAGGCTGTTTGCCATGCATGCTAACCCTTTTCTTCGCTTTTCGCTGTCTTACAGATGGACGACTTTTTCTGAAAACCACAGTGATGTACTGATGGCACAGCGATGGAAGCCGTAGGAAGGTGTCCAACAGCCCGTACCAGGCAGCGGCTGGGAATGCAGCCTACACAGCTGCTAGCAGTGTCTGTGCATGACTGTAAGCTAAAGGAAAACTGTGTAAATGTAGAAATAGAACCTCCTTTTCCAACAGATACAAGCATCACATAGTTGCAAGACCAGAACTGCCATAAACTATATGTCCTGTGACGTTATTCTTCAAATCGCAAGGATAAAATCACATTGAGCACAGAAGAATCAAGCATCAGGAGTGGTAATATCAAACTGACCCACAGCACTGAAGATTTTATACTGTATTTAAACCAGCAAGAAAGCTTTGAAACGGAAATATAGTTCAGGTTTTTCTCTCTTTTTTTTTTGAATATTCATAAGAAACTTTAGTTCATTTCAATTCCAAAATATTTTTCAAAAATCGTTAGCTGGGAGAAGGCATCGGAAATGTGAATTTAATGATATACAGATGAAGACAGGTCTAGTAGCTGATTTTGTTTGTCGTTTGAAGTTTCTAAACTGGGATAAATTCATATTGTGTTTTCATTTCAACATTTTTGTACAGATCAAGTTGGCTCGCTCAAAAAATTTTACGAAGTAAGATGGTATGTGTATATACTGTTAAGAGATGCTATTGTGTATGCAGTAGGAATATTAGAAAACCAATACAAACATTTATAATGAATTTCTAGTATTGTTTATTTTATCCTTTGTTAAGCCACTTTTCTTTCAGATAGCTGCCATTTTAGTAAAAACGCATGCAGGCATGTAAATGTTTGTCTTGAAGTTATGCTATTTAATAAATTCTATTTTTTGCTTAAAATATACTTAGGGAGTGACTCAATCAATGTTAGTTTCTCTAACAAGTGTAAGTCTTTTTGATTATATGTATTGCTTTGATTTAATGGACTTGGTAAACTCCCTCCTAGCCATTTTGTATTTATTTAATTTTTTATTATATGAATTTGTAAGCGTAATTTTCACCAAGTTACAAGTTTTCCCCCTTTACATTCGAACCTAATGGAGTTCTTTTTTGTCAATAATGGAATACACAGCTATGGAAATCTAATTTCCACATGAAAATTACTTTTGATTGATTGAATAATTCAATCAGAGCTCAAAGTGGTTTGGCCTTAAATGCAAACACCATTACTTAATTGCCGGAAGAAGAAAAAAATTTTAAATGTTGGCCGTTTGTTTAGCTAAGTCAAAGAAAAAGTCTCAATTAAGGCCAAACACTCCAATGAGCTGAGATAACCTATTTGTCTTCATTTCTAATTTTTATGTGTGAATTAATATGTAAGTCTCTCTTTTTGGAATAAAAGCATCCCATATTTACATTCTGTACTGATAACTGGAATTATGGCAAGTGATGCTATTCCATCCCATGTGTAATGAGTCAACTATGTGTTTTCTTGAATACGTTGAAGACATCGGTTGAAATGCAAAATGTATAGAACTGCAACTCAGACTTTGGTAATATAGCAGCGATGCATTTCACATGCGTCACTATGGTATTCATTGACCCAATGCTGAATTTGAGCACAAGGCTAAATTTGAATGCATGTTGTAATGATTTTACCTCTTTTCTTGAAACTTTAAGGCTAGGTGAGGGAGAACTGTGTTGTGATGGCGCATGGACTGGTAGTAAATAAACACAATGGCCAGGTTTTACAGCACCCTATATAAGTAACAGTGAGTCACTTCTGGCAACAGCAACTGAGTTCACACTATTTCAGCAATGACTTAAATCTCCTACTGTTGCTGCTGTTTAAAGCACATTGAGGGGACATTATATATATAATTATATATATATATATATATATATATATGTAATAATTATATATATATATAATTCTATAACAGCATGCATATATATATATATATATATAT
>JAODJW010000001.1:42978469-42997086 GCA_026777045.1 Hyperopisus bebe | reverse complement strand
TATATTACATGCAGGTATACACTGTAGCAGATTCTATAGGTATATTGTTTTTTTTTGTACTGCAGAACAGGAAAATGTCTGAGTACTTACAATCATGAGAAACATTTTCTTAATTGGTTTCTTTCTGTTTTTATTTAGGTTGTCTTTTCCATTTGTTGTGTTTCTTTTTCTTGGTATGAGTGTATGCTTGTGTGTGCCTGCATGTATGTGTGTTTTATATACAGTACTTCAGTGTTATAAAATAAAATGTGTAAATGAGGAACAGACTAAATTTTTTAACTGTAAATAAATCATTTTATGTTTAGCTAAATGTATATCATTCAAATAGAATGAAAACATGCCAAAATGCTGGTTTTCTTGGGACACCTAAGCATTACTCTTCGAGAAATTGTTTTAATCATTTAATAAGATATGCGGTCTAGGGAGTGATAACAGTCTGCAGTCCAAGTTTGTCCTCAAGGTAGACCAGCTTGGAAAATGTTACTTGGCCTATGGTGCACATTTCTTGGATCCTGGTATTCGTGCTTCCAGTTGAAGTATAATGGTACTAGAAAGAAAAAGAATGATAAAGGACTTTAATATAAGTAAACGTTTGGGAACTGATTCCTTTTCTTTTATTTTAGGTACTGAACCAGCATGTGAGATCCATTACAGAGCTGAATTCTGGTGCTGGAGCAAAATTATGTATGTTTAGTACTACGATTTTAGTGTGTGCAGGACTATATAGATACACCCAATGACTTATTTAATATCTAACTGCATCCTGTTTTTAAGCCTTGTAAATATTACTGTAATCCAATCAAGAACAGCATGCCAATGTTCTTCATGAACTGTGGAGAGAAGGAAACCTTTATCAGCAGAACTCTTTATTAAATATTTATTGTATTTATAATGCTGGGCAGATGATATAGACAGAGTAGTTTGATCATATCGGTTTGAATTCAGTAGTTGTCTGATATAATTTTTCCACTTTCTTAGGAGAACTTGATTATATTGCAACCTAACAATATGTAAGAGTTACTTAAAGCGACAGAATTATTTAAGAATATTATATCACTATCTCATACTTATAAATTACTATAGAATATTTGTCTTTATGATTTCCTGACATGGAAAGTCATTTGAGAGGAATTTTGGGAGTTTCCGCTCTTGCATGATTATTCACACAGTGACTAATTTAACTTATTTGTACAATGTCACCTTCCAAGGATTGTAGGAAACAATTATGTAGTAGAAATATCTTGCATTTCCCATGCAAGCTTAAACAATCTGGAAGCTGGAAACCAGAGATATGCAAACAGGAAATCTAATTAAATGAATGTTTAATCTTACTTGCCCTGTAAAGTAAATTAATCAGTTTTCGTAGTTTGATATACAAGTCATTTTAGTCCTCTTGGAGTATATATCTTATGCACTTACTCTCCATATCTGCATGTGGAGATACTCACTATTGCAAATACTATACACCATTATGGATACTATCCGGTAATATAATAATATGTGTAATGCAAAGAGATTTTTTAATTAAGATTTTTTTATTGTTGTTACTTTCTGTGTTGGGTACTTGGCCAGTTTTATATGTGAGGAATCATTTTTGAGTGAATCTGTTTGAATGAATTTAATTCATGGAATATCCATTTTGAAAACCTGTATAACAAGTTTTTTTTTATAAATTAACAAAAACTTAAGAAAACAATAGTAAAATGTTAACAATGTCCCTCTAATATTCCTATATGTGTTTTTGTTTCCTTTCAAGCAGCTACAACTTTATGTCATGAAACACTCCAAGACAGAAAATCAATTTGAGAGCAAACTGTGTGCTTGTTGTTTAATAAGCATTTTTCCCCATTGCCATTCTCACCACATAAACAAACAGTCATCATCTCTTTGATTTATCCGTGTGTTTCCCAGACAGTGGTAAGATAATATAAGCATAATTTTTTGTGAGGATGTAGTATCATTTTAGAGACAGTGTATCTTTCCAAAACACACATATTAATGCCAAAAGTTTATCACTGAACACTTATGTTATTACAATGCAACTAAATCCAAAATGTCATGCAACTTGCTTGTCAAATGTTCATTAATGATGAAAAACATAAGCCAAGGCTCTGGCGTGGAGTAAGGCCACGTCATCTCAGTACAGTATTCAGGTGCAAAATTACATCCATGTGAGCTGGCAGATTTGAAGAACCAGTGCACCCCCCCCCCCATTCCTAACATAAATATCATGTGCTGAAATATTATTTGTATATACTGTAATTATGACATGTTATTGAGCAAACATACTGTAGCAAACAGTAAACAATTGAATTTTGATTTAATTTTTCTAAATTAACGTTAATGCCACATCAGGCATGTTGAAACCTGCCTGAATGATTTTCTTGGTGTATCATTTATTATGGTCTGGATTCTTTTTTGGTCTGGGAAGAACACTTTGAAATAATGTCTTCACTAATTGCAAGGTATTCTGATATACAAGGTAACTTTCTGTGTGTCAAAATGAAACTGCATTCTAAAGGAAACATTCTTTGTTGCCAACTAATGTAAATGAAGCTTTGAACTTGGAATTGAGGTTTCGATCGCATCAATTACAGATTTGAAACAGGTGCCTTGCTTGAAACTTGTGAAAAGAAAAGTGGAATTGACATTGAAAGACAAATTCCTCTTGTAAGCAATCCTGAAATGTGTTGACACAGCATAGCATTCTATAGTCCCATTTTGCATGCTTCTTAAGGCATAGTCATCACAGACGTGGTAGATGAATAATTGACGGATCACTGCATAATTCAACAAAGCATTGTGAAAATTCAAGGTCTAGCACATTTCAAGCTTTTATTCTTTATTGAAAATGAGGTTAAAGTTTCAATCAACCTTGAAAAAATGCATTTAAATAGTCAATGAAGTATGGTGTATCAAACTTCACAGTGGCAAGCATTTTTTTCCTTTTTTCGAGCAGTATAGCTACCACATACACGCAGTATTACATGAGCTACTGTAACATACAAATTATGGATATGCTTACCCCTTTAAAGTATCAACATTTTAACTTTACTCGGTTACTGTAACGTATAACATCAGATACTTTAATTGCCTAATTGAAAATTGATGAAGCTGAACTCGTTTTTTGGATCACAAAGGCAACAGTAGCCAGATGTTAAAAAAAATGAAGTTAGAAAAAAAAGAAATAGAAATGGAGACAGAGGCCTAATAGGTAGCATTGTAGTCCCCTATGCTGTTGATTAACTCCGCCCTTTGACATTTGCATTTACTTCCTGTACGTGGACTTCCTTTAGGTACTTGGAGTTCTGCCCACGGTCCCAAAACACGTGGTCAGCTGATATTATGCTTCAGAATGGCCTATGATGGACTGGCATCCCATCCAGTGTGTTCCGTCACACGCAAACTGCATATGCAGTATTGGAAATTGGATGAATAGAAAACAAATTCAAAACTCGTATTCATTTTCACAATTGGTACTTAAAATAGTAGTACCCATGGCATCACATTTTCAGACAAAGGCAAATCTCAATGAATAAAAATAATTCATTAAAATATTAAGACGTGTCATTATGTGATTCAAAACAGGTTGCAGGTGATACTGCTCGAATGGTATGGGTCGATTGGGCAAAGGATAAAGATAATGTCATCTAATCAGGAAGAGCATTATGTATTAGTGTGGCTACAAAACAGGGCCGCCCGACAAAGGCCAGGCCATATTATCTAAATTAACATTTTGCAAGCATGAACACTGAAGGCCAAGGAGGAAAATGAAAGGGGAAAGTGTATGGCCTGCATTTAGACATTCTGCAGTAATTATTAATTTATGCTTGTCTGTGGTCTTAATGAAAATGAAAGCCAGGAGAGAGAAGAGGGAGGGATAATGTGCCGTGAAATTGAGTTTCATTTGTGTGGGGGCCACCTTTTAACTTGCAGTTTCTTCGTAGGAAATGAAGCCAAACGGAATTCTGTGGAGAGCAGGTTTGTTTACATATCTCCCCCCCCCCCAGTCTCTTTGCCAAGACATGGGGAACGTATTCCTACCTTTCCTGTCACTAGGGTAGAGTGTACGCTGTCTGTCATGATCACCTCGACTAACTCCCATACCTTTGGTGTAATCTTACAAATGACAAGACGAGCTCTGCTGGCGATTTTATTAAAACGACCTGCTCATTTCCTCTGCGCCTGAAATATTTATTCAGCATTTGCAAAAATAACAACAACAGAAAAAAATATTATTGCATGTTTTAACATTATTAGCTAGGTAAATTAGTCCCAGTTGTGCTGAGTGTGCTGGAACCTCAGCCTTTATTTATGACTTTTACGGATGTTTTCATTGTTATTATTGGGTCGTTTGGAAAATGCTAAGGATATTATCTTTTCCTTCTGTCTCAAAGCTTGAATGAGACAGCAATGAAGATGAATTGAGGCCAGGAGCTCATCCAGAGTCACAAAATTGCTCTCCATGGCTGTGTCTAAGTAGTATTGTTTTAATTTGTATGTGTTGATGTGTTGAATACGAAATCAGAAAAGAGTTAACACAAGTTTCATAAGGTATTTTTAATGCAAAAAAAAATGGTCAGATTTTGATATTGGTAATTCTGCATGTACCATTTCTTATAGAGTTGAGAAAAACAAGTATGTGCAATAACGATCTGTAATTCTGCATGAATTATGCCGTTTTAACAAGTTGCCGCAGCAAAGGTATGAATCAGCAAAACCACAGAGCAGAAAAGGAAACAGGAAATTAAAGTGAGATTAATGTTAGCAAATATGGAGGTAGCTGATCAGTTACAGCACAGCGTCAACAAATTTTTGGTTTTAACATGCAAATATTATAGAGAAGCCATTAAATTTTTATTGTTAGAGTATTAATTCCTGTTAATACAATGAATTAACTCCTTGTGTTTAAATTTACACTTAATTACTCAGCAGAGCTTCTATTCAGGGGCATGTACATAGATCAGTGCTGCTTGATTCACCCCTGCAGGGAAACTGGGTAGTTTCCAAATCCCATCTCGCTGTACATGAGAGAGACAGATATACAGTGCTCAAAGGAAAGGGATGCGCGCATATATATATATATATAAACACTAGAAACATTCAGTCCAGGGGGAGGGGAACCTGAGCCATCCTCTCAATCAGCCAATAATAAGCAGTGGTTCTCAACTCCAATCCTGGGGACCCGCTGTTATTGGCTGATTGTGAGGTCATCCCAAAAACCCGCACTGGCCCTCCATGGATCAGGATCCCCCTTGAACTAGTCATTTTAAGTAAAACATTTATTTCAAGTATAGTAACTGAAGTTATAGTTCTAAAAGCACTGTTTTGAGTCTAAAATGTTCAATGACAAGCATTTCCATTGGGTGCTTTTTAACTGGTAACACTTTTGCAATAACACAAAACACCAAACAGGATTCCTTTGGGAGCCAATGACTACAACTGCAATTAATAGCGCAATGGCAAGAACCAAACTTGATTGAGTCAAAAAATAATGATATTTAATAAAAAGAGAATGTCTGTGCAGATATGGTAAATATTGCTTTTCATCGGACTTTCGTTATGAAACCAATAAGTTTACATCATTTTTACAGAGATAAGCAAGCACTCCAGGACTTTCTGTGAGCACTGTATATGCCATATACATAGATGAGAGTGGGTCTTCAGGTCAGAACATAGGGTAACCAGCATCCAGAAGCAGTTGGGGTTCAGGGTCTTACTTGAGAGTCCAACAATGACATCATTCGACAACCCATGGGATTTGAACTGCCAACCTTATGATTACGGCCACAGAATATTAACCCACACACTACCCCATAATTATTAGGGTAAGGAATAGCTGGCTTAAAAAAAACTTTAAAAATTTTGAAAATAATAATAATAATAAAATAGTTTTGTTTATCTGTTTTCTCTTGCTTAGTGTATTTATGCCGAATATCAGTCCACTCCTAAAGCTATTGATACACTATTGTATTTGTGACCACAAAACAAGAATTGTGTATGTTATGTAATATTTATGCAACACTGCATTCAGTTATGATCTGTTATTTAAAAAAAAAAAGTTGAACAAACATCTGTTCCACCAAACCAGTAGCTGAAAAAAAATTCAGAAGATTCACAGAGGAATGAACGGGATGGTCCAGGTATGTGGCCATGAGTGAGCTAGCTAGCAGATCCTGGATTTTTCTTCATTTGGCAGTTCTGTCATGAGGAAGGGGAGGGTGGTTGCTGTACAGAAAAAAGCACACAAGCTATTAACCTTCCCCCAGCTCATCAACTGTATTTTGCAATCTTCCTTCAAAACCATTAGAATACCCCGAAGAAATGACTTTCCAATTAAAGAGGATCTAGAAGAAGCAGGCCTTTTTATCTCTGCTCCTGGAGTTCTTCATTCCAATAATTTAAATTGGAATTGATTTTTCAATTTAGCCACTGACTGCTATAGACACACAGCAGAGGGGTCCAAATAGAGTTGCATTCTTGAAATATTTGTCATGGCAATGCGCCGCTCGTAAATTTGCCTGGGCCCCCGGTCTTTAATGCGTTTCCTTCATGCTCGTCTCCGGCAGCATATTTTTTCACGCAGCGTGTGTAGGCTGAGAAATCGCATCATGTGCGACCTCAGCGTCTGCACCGTGCAGGTCATCCACTGTCCCTGCAGCTTATTAGTTCTGCAGGATGAAAGTACTTCTTTGTGTCAGCAAACATCTCACTGTTTTTTTGAATGTTATTTCCTCTGGAAAAAAAACTCCTCCTCCATACTAGAAAACCAAAATATTTAGCAGTAAGGTTGGTTGTCTTGTTACATATATTTACGTAAGCAACTTAAAATGTTATGAGTCAGTTTCTGGTTCTGTGTGTTGCAATTTGCTTTTAAGTTAAAAAGTTTTCTATCATCAGCACAGCCTACAATCTACAATTGCCAAAAATTAATTATTCTGTTTTTTCCCAATATAACTAATGTATTTTTTAGTCATTGTTTTAAATGATCTTTGATTAAACTACCTGTGAATGAAACACAGATGTTGTACGTTTTCTTACAGCTGCCTTAGAATGAACATTTGTTATGTTTCTGGATAGCGTTTTTATAAGGTCATTTTTAGGGCCAGCTTATTTTTGCTTGCTGTTTTATAGAAGGATCTAGCAAAGGGACTTTTACTTCCCGGACTGATGTTTCACGCTTTAGCACCTGACAGATGTGTTGGCTTGTTTTGTTCTCTCCAGAGTTGTTAATATAGTTGTGCTACTGGAATTGTATGTAAGATTAATGGACAGAATGGATGGCTGGCAGTTGTGAGGAGATGCAGGACGTACAGGACCAGGAACCATCTGTTCACTCGCCTTTTTACATCTTTCTTTTAGTGTGAAAAGTAAACAAAAAGAGGGTTATGCTGAAATCCTAACTTCTGTAGTACTGCACCTACATAATGCATCAATTAGCATGACAGCATAATCATCGTTCACAGAAGCAAGAAATGGACAAAGGAACTTTGCAATGGTGAGCTTTGTTGTCGTTGTCCGGGTTTTTTTGTTTTTTTTTCCAAACCACGCTAAAACATAAGGTTGGCGATAATCTGCCACAGTCAAATTCAGATGAAAGGCAGTGTTTGAAGGTGATTGAGTAGAGAGTTCTTCAGGCAAAACAGAACTTGGCATTTGTTGAAAGGAAACATAATCAAATTTAAAAGGAAACGGCATGTTCAGTTTAGTGTGCTCTTTGGCACAAACATTTGTGAAGTGGTAAAGAAGCTTCAGAAAGAAATTCACATTGTTGTGCATAGCGTTTTATTTACAATATGTTGTAATAAAAAATGACTTAACCCTTTAAATTCCTAGTCGTCCTTTTGGTATAATATTTCACGCTAGGGCTTGTAACCTTCAAGTTACATTTCAAATCTCAATCTGCACATAAAATTAAATCAATAATAAAAGTTAAAATCAATTAATACTCTAGCCTTTTCAAAATTCAGTTTGTAAATTTCATGTCTTCGACATCTTAATGGCCTTCTCTGATTTCAGCCAAGCCTTAACATTACACTTCAGAGTATATAGCCCACCCAGACCTTCCCAAATCGCCATGCCAAACCCAGCACAGCATACTGTTATTTATGTTAGTTTTGGGAATTCAATACAGTTCAGTACTGTTTCACTCATCCATCTTCCGTAATGGTTTATCCAATACCATGAACACAACCACTACCAGTACATTGTGATTTCTTAACATATTTAACAAAGAAAGCAACCTTAATTTCACAATAATCCATGCACACTTCTTTCAGATGCTGATCCACAGCTGGGAGACTGGAGTCAGGTAGTGGGGGGGGGGAGTATGAGGCAGGGGAGCTCAGCAGGGGGGCCACTAGACATTCTGGGATCCAGGAAAGCAAGTCATAGTGGGCCTCCAACCCAGACCAATCTAATTATGTCCCAAATTTTTGGGGGCCCTTATCACTCGGGGGCCCTTAGAATTGTCCTAACCCCCTCCCTTCACCTCTTACGGCACCCCCGGTCCAGCACAGCCTATTTCAGCTTAGAGCCGCTCTCAGGAAACAGAGGGTATTTATCAGTACCAAGAAAATTCAAGAAAATTTCTGTGGATTTAGTGAGTTTTGGAAATGTAATGAGAGTTCTTCATTGGATTACATGAGGACTGAATGAATTTTGGTTCCCAGTACTGTAACATATGATGAGGAAGCCTGACTTAAGGTCATTGGCAGTCTCATCTCAAAAGCAACAAAAAAATGGGCTGAGTTTTGGAAATTTCCTCTTGAATGTCTTTTCTCCTCCACCAGTAAACATGCTCAAACCCAGATTCCTAATCCTAACCCAGCCTACAGGGATAACCTTCCAGTGACAGTGGGCTTAGTGTATCTGTTATCCCATCTGCTTACCCCAAAATGGCAGCGTTTTGTTTCCATTCTTCTTCGCTACTTTTAAAAAACAATATCCCAAAACAAATTTCTGTGATGGATTGGCACCCCATCCTGCCTTTCGTCGGACCTCCATGACCCTGCATAGGACAAGCGTGTATGGAAGATGGATGGATGGATGGATGGATGGAAGGAAGATTACATTTCTATTCAATGTTTTGTAAATGATGGTAGGAAGACCGTAAGAGGATGGGGACTGGAACTTCAGCTGTGCTATAAATTCTTTATTTATGCAGAATTAAGTTCTGTGGGAACTAATATATTTAATGATACTTCTATAGTATTTGTTTAGCTTTTTATATCAATTCCATAAGGGCTCTAGATGGTGATGTGCCAACAAAAACATATTAGTTACAGAAAATATATTATTACGTAAAATGACAGCTATATTGGTATTTCATACTACCGCAATAACTAAAAGGAAGCAGTATTGATTAATTAATGTGAAAGAAAAGGTTAAAATTTAGTGAAAACCTAAACGAATTTAGGCACACAAACTACCGTAAAGAGCTACAGAATTCAATGAATTATCTTACGTGCAATAATCATTATATATATGATTTCAAAATGTAAAAAAAAATCCTTAGGAAAGGTAGTGAATTTCAAACAAAAACAAAGGAGCTTTCCTCAATTAAATTAATCAAAAATTCACCAGAAAAGTAGTTAAAAACTATTATACAGAAATCAGAAAGTTCAGTTGGAGAGCGATTACTTCACGATCAAGATATCAGATGCAGGTTGTACCCCACAATCCGCCAGTTTCATTAGACTGACCAAGAAGAAAACTGGTCAGTGAACACTTTGAATCACTTCGAAAACATTGCCGTACTTTGCGTGAAGCAGTAAGTGCGAAGTGCATGAGATAATAGTGTCTACACCACATTAGCTTATATGACAGTTGAAAAAAGGCATTACAAAATATAAATATGTACAATCAGAAAAATCCCTGCAGGCTGTCAGGTGAAATTTGATCTAATTATTATGTTTGATGTAGACCTAACACAAAACAACAGCCAGTATCCCTACACTATTATATTGCTACATATATTGTTACTTTTCATTTCTTTCATTGTCATGTTTATATTAATGTTTTTATTAATGTGCCGTATCATCTTTGCACAACCTGCTACATTTTGCATCTGTAACTATCAGAACTATGCACTGGTCGGCACTGCACTGTCTTCGTTTGTGCCACTGTCTCGTTTTACTGCACTGTCTTGCAGTGTCTGCAGATTTGCACACATGCACTTCATGTCATTCTGTGTGTTTTTTGTAGTCCTGTGTTGTTTCATGTAGCACGATGGTCCTGGAGGAACGCTGACTCGTGTCACTGTGTCCTGTACCAACTGTATATGGTTGAAATCACAATAAAAAGCCACTTGACTTGACACTCAAGTATGGAATGGATTTGCTAAGGATCTCCAGCTCTCTTACCAGCAAAGCAACCCAGACCACGGCACTGCAACCTCCATGCTAGTCATTAACATTCACTGCATCTTACAAATTCACAGCAGCTGGACCCAAACATTTAAAACGCTGACTCATTAGTCCAAACGATTGAATTTCACTCCCAAAAATGCACAATAATGCATCTGTGCACACTATAAACCACAGATAATAAAAATTTCTAACAGGTGTACTCAGACTATTAACTGGTATTATATATCTTGATGTTTGCTTGATATCGGTGAAAATTCAGCATAACATTGATCCAAAACTATAATGGCTTAGGAATAAGAAAATGTCGTTCATTGACTATGAAAACCCTGAAATGAATCTTAGTAGACATATACAAAATTCGTATAGCTGTAGTTGCTGATAGATATTAAAGTAAAATCTAGTTCGAATACATATACCAAAGGATTGCTTTCAGTTGGTCAAAATTGTCATGAATCAGCCATTTTCATTCAATAAATAAACACAGAGGAAACGTAACTAGTAATAAAGATGAAAACTTTATTGTGATTATCCTGTCCTTCAAATTTTATAATTTAGGTGTTAACGTATATTTAACAATAATACAAAGAAATAAAAATAATAGTAACCAGCATGATTGAACTTTTTCCATTTGGAAGTGAGTTAAAAATACAGCCATTCTGATCAGATAGCATTGTGAGAATTTCTTAGACAAGACAAGAGCAAAAGGAAAGACAGGCCCTTAGATCTGACTTTCCTTTATGTGCAGCAACAAAAGTTTTGCTGTGACTAAAATAAAATAAAGAGCTACAGTAGACAAAACATTCTGGCCTTTTCTGGTGGCACTAGCTGGGTAATCCCTCTGGAGGGTTCTGGGACTGAGTTACCAGGAATCTTGCAGTTTCCTCTTGTTACAGTGTTATGTGTTTTGCAAAATATAAGACCTCAGCTAGGCACCCGCATCTCTCCTCTGCGTTTTGGCTCCCGTTTTATCTGCTGCTTATCAGGTGAGTGAAGCCAGCAGGGCAGCTACCGCAGCTGACTGCACTGAGCATGCACTGCCCTTGCATCGTGAGCAGATACCAGCACTTTTAAGGCTGTTTTCCTCTCTCCTTCTTGTGCCCCTTCACCAGCTCAGAACTCCAGGAGAAGTCAGCAGACCAGGAACAGGGAGTCCATCCATATTGCCATGGCACCAGCTTGTGCAAATGCGCTACCTGAAACGGTCCCTAAGCAAACCATGGTTCCTTTACCTTTCCATCAAGTCTGCTTCACCATAGGAGTATGATACAGGTACCAGTCGACCAACTCTATTGATTGAGGGAATATAAATTAAAATACGCTAGTGGCCACAATTGTGGAAGCACTTCCAATTTATAGGGATTTATTCTGTTCCTCCGGTTATGTATTTAATCATCCAATGTAGGATATTTCTAACATTGTTTGATGGTTTCTAAGGAGGAGGTAAGGAGCATGCAGTGATTACAGTGTGTAAGGAACATGCAGTGATTACAGTGTGTAAGGAGCATACACTGATTACAGTGCGTTGCCACACCCACCACACATCAAACCACCTCAGGGATGAGAACCTGAGTGCAGCCATGTGGCAGGTGATACCTCAGCACCACAATAGTCCAAGTTTTTTCTGGTGGCTGAATTGCCAATCCTGCCACCAACCCAAGTTTTTCCCCTGTAAGTTGGAGGACCTCCTTAGAGGGCTGGATGTAGATTAACATCATACCCAGTGGCCTGTACTACGAAGCGGGGTTACTGGCTTATTGGGGTAACTTGTCGGATTTAAGGTACCACAGTTTAAATGGACTTCATATTCGTTTCACTTACATTTTGCCCAGACTACCTTAAATCTGACAAGTTACCCTGATAAGCCAGTAACCCCGCTTCATAGTACATCCCCCAGGACAAAGAAATCACAGGTTAAGGGCCTTGCTCAAGGACCCATTGGAGTAAAATCACTCCAGGCATTCACAGGATTTGAACCAGCGACCATCCGATTCCTGGCACAGATCCCTAGCTTCAGAGCCTCCACTCCAGTTATTAAACATGAAAAAATTACCGGCAGTATTTATGTAGTAATTTTTAAAGCACAATGACAAGAATGCTAGGTGTTTCCACAATTTTGGCCACCACTGTATAAATGCCTATAGTAATGTAAAAAAATGGTTAGTCACAATGTTCATTAGAATGAGCTAATCACAATAAAATCAAATGAAATTGGCTAATTGGTGCATGAGCAGATCCATTTCCAAATCTGCCGTTATAATCACAATCCGCCAAGGTGCAAGCAAACGTGGTTATTAAAGACGGGTTGCCACACCTCAAAAGAACCTGCGCTACGCAGGGGTGTCAGAAGCATTTTGAATGCGGGGGGGAGGGGGACACACTGGAAAACAGCGGTGGGTGAACTAATATTTTATGTTAAATGTGGGGGGGGGTTCCGAAGGACACGTCCGCCTCAGATTTAATGGTGCCGACGCCGATGCCGCTACGTGCTTCAGACCGTGCACTTTCGATTGTGGAAAAAATAGGGCCCTGAAATGCACGGCACAAGTTCTTTCTGGGCGGGGCCAACCCACTTTAGCTAGTTTATTGGCAGACAAATAGTCACTGTTCCAGGTGCATGGTCCTAAAGAGATGTACTAATGCTGCGTTCCATTTACCTCAGAGGTCGGAACTCAGAACTGGGAATGACGTCACACACGAGGTAACAGTGTTCCAGTACAGAAAGTCGGAAAGCCATTTAACAATACCAGGGATCCGTTTCAAAAAGCAAGATTTTTTGCTTAGCTGGACAACTTGTCGATTTAAGGTACCCCAGTTTAAATGGCCTTTATATTCGTTTGCTTACATTTAGCCCAGACTACTTTAAGGATGTAATCCTTCTTAATGAAATGGTCCCAGTTCTAGCCCGGTTAATTGTTGGCTATTGTTAGCAGTGTCAGTGGATAACTACACATTACGCGATATTTTGAGTAGCAACACGTCCAGAGATAGCATTTGGACAATACTGTGCGTACCACCCACTTAATGAGCCATAAATAAGACTTAAGTGCTAATAAACAGTATAAAACTACAGCTTTAACTTCTGTTGATAAAGGGCGCAGCCATCTTGGATTTTGAGCTTGGGGTTGTGTTGATTCCTCCGAGTTCACGAGTCAGAATTATGACTTCAGGGGGCATTACTGTTTAAATTTTTGACTAGGAACTTGGAATTTAGAGGACATCCCAAAAACCTACACCCACACTGGCCATCCATGGAATAGGTTCCCCACCCCTGTTCCACATGATAGCCATGATGGTGGCTCAAGTGAATTCTTCTGTTTGTGCATTGTGCAGAATTCCACACCAGGTGAACTCTACTATCATATCAAACAGATCTTTTGGTGTGTTTCAGAACTACAGTCCTAGAAGAGACTTTAAGACAACAACTATTAAGTAGGACTTTCAGAGGGAATCCACTGCATTCTGGAGAAAGACACCTCTGTTGAACACCTTTGATATGGAGAAGATAAATTCTTTATTTGGGTTCTATATACAGTACTGTATGTCTTTGTTAATTAAACATTTGCTTCTTATACAATAGGGATGTACAAATGTCTCATTTCCACTACCACATCACCGGACCTGGGATTTTTCCCAATCCAGAACTGGTTCCGCGCATTTCCACCGTAAAACACTGGTGCTGGGCCAGGAAACACTGCTCCAGCATGGTACCACAGAAAAGCCGGTCTCGGAATTTGGCGCCTTAAAGTCGGAGAAAGTGAGACGGGCTTTCGTGTCTGAATCTTGCAAGAACCTGGAAAATTCAATGTGTACCAGATTTACTTTAGTCTTATATCGTCTGGTTTTCGTCCAGCTCAATATAAAAAATCATGATAACAATTGGCTGATGACACCATAGGACAGGGGTGCCCAACTCCAGTCCTGGGGGGCCGGAGCCCTGTGTAGCTTAGTTCTTCTTCCGGGAAGATGGTGGCGCAGGAGGTAGTGCTATCGTTCAGCAACTGGAAGGTTGCAAGTTGGAGCCTGGGTTCCTCCTGTCCGCATCAAAGTGTCCTTGAGCAAGACACTGAACCCCAAATTGCTCCCGGTGTGCAGGTTGGCGCCTTGCATGGCAGCCTTCGCCACCGGTGTGTGGATGGGTGAATGTGAGGCATAAATTGTAAAGCGCTTTGAGTACTCGTAAGAGTAGAAAAGCGCTATATAAATGCAGTCCATTTACCATTCCACCACAAATGATTCAGCTCAAGGGCTGTGTGGTAATTAGCACAAGGAGTTGAATCAGGTGTGTTAAATGAGGGGAAACCCAAAAATGTGCAGGGCTCTGGCCCCCCAGGACTGGAGTTGGGTACCCCTGCCATAGGATATGAAATGATGACAGCGTAGGATAACACATGGAACAGAGTGAGGTAAAAAAATATTGCACAATACTAACTTAGAGAAAATGAATGCGGAAATAACATAGAGTTTATACAATATAAGTTCCTTAGTTGATAAGTGGCATGGCCTTTCCATTGAATATATGTGATTAGCCCCATCAGAAATGCCGATTTTGGGTAATCTCCCATTTGCACGCTACCCTTTGGAAGAACTAACATAATTAAATTATTCTTTCACTCCAGCTGTAGAATATGCCTGTCTATGTTTTTCCTGTTTGGATGCAGCTTCATTACATGCAAGACACCCGGTTTTCCCTGGGTGAGCCGCAGATGTTGCCGGACCGCATGTTTGACGCTCCGGCTACTGCGTCGACAAACTGCTCGGTCGGCAGTCATTCAAATACCCAGCCGGTCACGTGATGACCTGGTTCGAGCTACGCTCAGCAGATTTATTTGTTATTTCTCAAAGTTGGACCTTGCTATTCCCACTTTCAGAGAAGGTGCACCGCTGTCAGCACATTAAATCCTATAGTTCTGGTACTGATCTTCCCCGAGGTGCTGCTTAGTTTTTCCAGCTTCAGTTATAAAGACTTTTTTTTTCTTTTTTTATCCAACGTTCTTGATCCGCTGCTCCTACCTATTCAAAGGTATATGGAAATGTGAGACTAATTCCCATCATAATACTAGGGAAAAGCAAAAAGCAAAAAAAAAAAAACAAAAACAAAAAGCCAAAGAGAACAAAATAAACGATGAGAAACATAATATTGTGATTAAAGGGACACATGTGCTGTCAATTTCTATTACAGACAGAAAGTTACACAATATATGAAATGGTCAAATTTCAGTGGTGATCCCTTTTATATTTTCTATAATTCGAAAACATCAATGTCTTCAATATATGGAAGATCGTTCATTGAACTGAAGGTTGCCTGGATTGCCAGTAATCCATAAACATGATTTAATTTGTTTAATTTGTTAAGTCATTGTTTAATTTGTTGTTACAAGATAAACTTTTCACAGCAATTTGTTACAAACTCACTTAAGATTCTCATTTAATTTTGCGCTGATTTGTAAAATCTTTAAGTCGCTTTAAACGTTCCTATAATATATGGGTTGTTCACCCAATGGTCTGATCCTCTTAAAAGGAAACCTCACCACATCGTCAAAATATCGCCTAAATCCCGCTGCACCTCGCAAGATACTTCAAAGAATTCAGATGTATGCCGTGCGTAAAAATCTGTTCACTTATTATGTCAAGAACATAGTACTTTACTGGATTAAAATAAATCTTACACTAATCTATTGAAAACCTGACAAAAGGAGCCCAAGATTTCAAGCCACTTAGCTAAGTAGAGTTGAAAAAGCTCTGCATTATTTATGTTCGCTAATGGCACTGCGATGCTCTTTGTGTGCGTCAGCAGCAGCACGATCCGCTAGAAAAACAACAGCTGTAATCAAAGTGATGCATTCCCCAGTTTTACATTCCTAACTGGGTGATCAAGTAGACCTAATTCCTGACAATTAAATGTTTTTTTTTTATAGATTATCCCTATTTATAAAAGGGTTTAAAAAGCATTGTGTAGCTCTCTTTGGCAAAGAATGTTTGCAAATAAAATACAAATGGTCAGACTGTTTAATAAGAAAGATGTTACCTTACGTTCATTATTACTCGCACGTACATATACATTAAGGTTACAGTGCGCCAAACTAATTTGGAGAGCAAGTTTTACTAATGAAAAGTACAATCTGTATTAATTGGTGAGTAAAATTACTAATGTCATGAGTTACAGAAAAAAAAAACATAATAAAAAATAATAAAGACTTAATGTTCCATGTTGGAATATGTTGCTGCATTAATACTCTGTGTCCATTTTATTAGGTACACCTGCTTGCCAATGCAGACAGCTGTTCCTCTAAACACTGAATCATGTGACTGCAACTGAATACGCACATTATGCAACCATGTCTGAGAGATTCACTTACTGTTCAATTAAGCGTTAGAACCGCTAAGGTGCCTGATCTAAGTGTTCTTGAACACAGTGTGATTGTCGATGCCATGCGTGAGGGTTCCAGCACCCTCAGGAACAGCCGTCCTCCTGGGATTTTCACACGCTACAGTGTCTAGAGTTTACAGAGAACTGGGTGATGAACAAAAAAACATCCAGTCAATGGAACTTCAATCGCTGAATACACCATGTTAATGAGGGCGATCAGGGGAGAATGGCCAGATTGGTTAAAGCTAACTGGGAGGTAACAAGTGCAAAAATAACAGCTCAGTACAAATGATTTCTGTGACTTCACAATGCATCTACCCTTGAAGTGATTCTGGAATCAAAAGTAGGTCTTGTATGATACTAATTAGACTTACCTAACAATGTGGCCATGATGTGTATATGTAGTAATTTGTGGACTTAAAATAACAAGTAAATACAGTTATTTATCATTAATTCGTGTTAGATGTATTTGCCTTAATTTGTAGGATAACAAGTATATTATATGCACTTTGGACAGCAAATGTGTTGCTCAGTGAAAAACATTGCTTGTTCAAATCCGATAAGGTACATTAATGATAACAGTGGGGTTGGCAAATGGCTTGGGGGGGCTAAATCTCCGTGCCCATGATAATAAGGTCTCTGGTTCAAGCTCTGGGCTTGGCAGAACAGTCACGTGCCAGTGGGCCATCCCCCCCCCGCGCCAAGCTCCAGCAGTGCTACACATTGGCTAACCTGCTCTGTCACCCCCAAGCTGTGGAGAGTGAGATTCTAATATACCTGTACTTGCACAAATGGTAAATAAAGGATTTATGATTTACAACAGCTCAGTGCTGTTGCTTCATGCATCCTTGGTTGCTCCATACCCACCTCTGCTTTTGGTGTGGAGTTTGCTTCTTCTGTCCCTGTTGGGTTTCCTCCAGAAGTCCAAAATCATGCATTTAGGCTAAATGGTACCTCTACGTTTCCTGTAGCCTGTGATTGGATGAGTGGGTACATGATTGCAAGCTGGTATCCATGAAACCCCGCCTTATGTAACCTGATATTGATTCTGTCCCAAACCAAGACCTGGTCCAGGTGTGTTAGAAGATGAACAGATATACCAACAATAATAGTGTACATGCTGTCGCTCAATAAAAAGGATAAAGAGTGGAAAACAGTCTGTCATTCACTTTTATTTGGTTTTATCCTTCAAGCAAATAGGCTAAATCAGCAAAGTACAGAGGTTAAATTACAATTAAAGAACATCAGCATCACTATCAGGATGATGTAAGTGAATGTTTAAAAACAATAATACACATGCTGGTTAATTTGAAGGAAACAACATTAAAAATGCTCCCTAATGCATTCTGAGTGCAGTCTCCTGTGGATCGAGTGCATTCAGTTTTGAATGAACACCATTTTACCTTAAAAGACTTTAATTATTTTAGGGAAAAACATGAATTCTTTAGAAACCCCAGTTAATTAATGCATTGAATCATGAAGACAGACTTTTTCCTGTACACTGTGATTTCTTGAGAATACTTCACATTAATGCATCCATGCTTCTTTCAGTTGCTGATCCACAACAGCGCCACCAGGAGGCTGGTACAGGGACACAAGGCAGTGGTGCACCCAGCAAAGATGTAGCTAGAGATTTTGGACCCCATAAAGTACGCCACACTTGGCCTCCAATCCAAACCAGTCCCAGTCACTCTGGGGCTTTGGAATCGTCCTGATCCCCCCCCACCCCCTAATGTTACCTGTGACACCCCAGATGGGATATCAGTCTATTGGCCGATAAACACGCACTATAGGCAACTGAGTGATACTAGGTAGCCTAACCGTAAGATTTGGGACTGAAGCATGAACCAAAATAGCTTGAGAAAAACCTATAAAAACAT
>JAODJW010000001.1:42950931-42962921 GCA_026777045.1 Hyperopisus bebe | reverse complement strand
TATATAGAGAGATATATATATATATATATATATATATATATATATATATATATATCTCCAAGAAAACAGTATTTGGACTTCTGAGAAAAAACTCTTAAGGCCTAATGTTTCATTAATTCTAAAAGAATACCCTTATATAAATGTGTAAATGGCTGAGTTTACTAAATTTATAGAATTTGCTTTGCCTGACATCAGTGTTGACCAGCCCAGTTTGTTCTTTTGCAGACATGCTGACTGCTTAAGCACTTCAGATATAGTAGTATACATTGCAGACACAAAATGAACTTTTTCATATACTCTTTTATTTATTTCCAAGAACATGGATGAAACCATTTATTATAGTTTATTTGTGATTGAATAGTTTGTCAAATGTCAGTACAAGTTTTCGGGTCAGTGCCATAACCTCCTTTATGCTTTTGAGGTACGAGGATTATATTCCATGCTGCCCAGTAGATGGCAGTATTTAATAAACAAATTGAATAATCTTTACCGCCAGTTCTCTCTCTTGGGGCTATTGTGCAATATAAAAAAAAACCTTGAGTGTTTTTTTTTTCCAAGTGATGTACATTTGAATGATGGTATGTAACAGAATAATAAACTTTGTTGTATTTGTGCTTAGAGGAAGTAGTTGGTGTCTTGAGAAATTCCCATGATTTAAAAGGTAATTATAGACAGAAGTCTGTCTTTTCAGACGGGTATCAGATGTTTCAGAGGATCAGTGGTCCTTCCTCTTTTAGGGAACTTTCTTTTAAAGGTTTATGTGTTAACTGGTTAAGATTTATTTGCCCTAAAGATCTTTACTGATACTTAATATAAGGCTCAAATGAGGCCATGTGTGGTCTGTGGAAGTAAATAATGAAATGGTTCTGACTAAGAAACAAGATTTGTTTTTTGTGTTCCTCCCGCTTTTCAGTAAAGTGTGCATGGATGTGCATTATCTATGCCCCTTATTTGCAGCATGCTATGTTTTTCAGTTTACGAGGTTATAAGTCTGTTATAAGCCTGGTTCCTGACCTATATATTCTTGAATTAGAATATAATTCAATGCGTGGTTAATTGTAAAATTGTTGGTTTGTAGTTAATGCTTTGCCTTGTGAAAAATACCCCCCCCCACCCCACACACACACACACACACACACACACACACACACACACATTTACTTACTGAGATAGTTTCAGTTTTGGCATCTTTAAAATAGAGCTCCATTTTCTGGTACTGTTTTTATTGTGTGTTTTATTATCAGGATTATCTATCATTGCATCAGTTATCTAAGGGGGTTGCATGCCCACGACCAGATGGTTGTGGTTTCAAATCCCTCGGTCAGCCAAGTGGTTTCACCATTGGGTCCTTGAGCAAGGCCTCCAACCACAATAGTTCCAGGAACTGGGGGTGATCTACTTTCTCAATTTTACATTGCTTTGGATAAAGTTGTCCACTACATAAAAACATGTTAATAATTAATTTATGAAACACAGTCTCTCCACTACATATGTTATTGTTTCTTAGGCTATTTTACTCATTTGCTTCCTATGGTACAGATACATTTGTATATCTCTGCTTGCCAATATGTTTTCCTATATGGCAGTCCCATTATGACAGGCGTTCTCAAGCATTTTGACCAAAAGCCCGCGTCCGATTTTTATTCAAAGTCATAGGTCCGGAACTATTTTCAGTAACAAAACAGCATTTGATGAACTTTAATAAATTAACTGTAACCTTTAATACACACATCAATATATTACAAAAATGGCAACTTTTTAATTTTCTTGGGCTCTCTGTCACGGGGAGGGGGGATAGGACGAGTTATGTTTGTGTGAAATTTGGCGGTTCTACATTATATTTTTGATCTTCAAACCACATTATACAACCGTTAGGTCCAAGCAAGGAATGTGATTGGACAGGAGGTATTCTGCAAGTGATGTTATGAGTATATATGCACTCCGATATTTCGCATCAGATGTATCACTTCGCTTTACAGGTGTGTCTAAAAACCGTTACTTAAATTTAAATGATGCAAAGTAGCTGGAAGCGAGTGAGCTGTGTTGCATTGGAATGTTTCTGTTGCTTGGCAACAGTCAATCAAAGTATAATCTGGCTTATTACAGTTACCTTATAAATGCTATTTGACAAACTGTTGTATAAAAGCAATAACATATGTCATGCAGTTGTACTCCAATATATCCTGGCTTCGATTATCTTCAGCACTCAGCGTGTGCCTTCTTGGGTATGACCAAATCACTGTCGTGATGTACTGGAGTACAAGCTCACTCCTTCTCGTATGTTATTGCTTAATTAAGCCTTTTTCTGTAAGCCATATTGAATAATAAGGTGCATTTTCAGCTGGGTCCGGATTAACTTGCGGTTCTTTCCGCATCCGCACCACTGGATTTTGAGAACCCCAGCAATGTACCCTTCTGGTTTCTGTACATGCTCTACATTTCTGCACTTTAGTTATTACAGTGCCTTCTGTAAATGATAATATTCTTGCATTTCTGGTCTGATTATAACTGCATTGCAACTGTACTAGTTGGCATTCTGCATGATGACAATAAATTTAATCTAATGTAATCTGTTGAACTCTGCAAGGATTTATTATTATTAATTTTTTATTACTATACAGTGCAAAAAAAAAATTATACATCCATTTACCTTCTTCACAGGAATACCAGCTTGTTTCCCAGAAATTGAGCTTTTGGGCCAGATAATTTACATGGTCGACTCAAAACAGAACTCAGAGTTAGGTCAGTAGTTATGTAAATAGTTAATTCAGACAGTCATTTAACTTGTTCAGCGGCTTTATTTACACTGATCATTTTCGACACTAGACATGCGTGAATCCTACCAATTTTGATTGCCGCCATTTGATTTTACATCTGGAAAGTAAAACATTATTTATTACAGTACAGAAATGGACAAGAATTATATTGTACGATCAAGTCCATTTCTGTACCTTAAAAGCTACAATTGCTTACAGCTAAAGGGAACAATCGGCAGACCTTTGAGGGTATAGGCCCAGTGACATGAAAATTATACATTTTTACCCTTTTTTCTGTGAGTGTAGATACCAGGTGCTTTTTGACTCCTCAGTAAGTGTGTGGGCTTCCATAATATGCATCTCATATTATGCAATATGTCTGTTTTTTTCTGGCAGGTAGTTTCTGTGCTTGATGGCAGCATTGTTTTGTGCTGAATATGTTCGTCCAGAACTTTATTCTTTTCATTCCCGAAAGCATGAGTTTGTTACTTGGTGGGATCTTTTGCTCAAGCTTATACCTACAGATGTTGCCTGCTTAATGCAGTCCTCCTTCAGTTACCATGGTGATTTGACTGTTTTCATATGTTGCTCTTGCTGTTTAGCTGGATCTCTGTAGCATCAACAGCATCACGGGAGTAGACCTCTGGGGAAGTCCGGACCACACTAGAGAAGGAAACGCTCACCTGTTTCTTTAGAATCTTCATGATTTTCCGTTTGTAGCCCTTGCAGGCAAAGAAATAAATGAACGGGTCAAGGCAGGTGTTGAAATTCATGAGGCAGACCGTGACATGCAGAGAGACTTGAAAGGTGAACAACTCTTGGCAGTCAGGGTTGTAGATGAGCTTTCGGATCATGTACTGCAAGATGTCAATGTGGTAAGGGCTGTAGCACACAGTGAAAACCAGCATGACACAGCAGATGACGCCAATGGCTTTTTTGTTTCGGCCAGATTTTCCAGTTAGGTGATTACTCTTGGCTGCAATGTATAGCTTCCGGGACAAGACAGAGTAACACACCAGTATGGTCATCACTGGGATACCATAGCCCAAGAAGACTGCTCCAATCAACATATAAGGCAGGTTTTCCACTTTCTCAAAGTTAGGGTACTCCATGCAGGTCACATACCCATCCTTCTCCTTATTTGTCATTGGATTGAACAGCAGTGGCAGAGTTTGAGCCAAAACCAATATCCAGACAGCGATGCAGATATACTTGACATTTTGTACCTTCCGGAAGCGGCTGTAGCGCAGCGGCAGCACTACAGCAATGAAGCGGTCTACACTCAGGCAGGTCATGAAGTTGACCCCAGCATAGGTGTTGATGTAGAAGATGAGGCCAGTCACCTTGCAGAGGGCTCCACCGAGGGGCCAGTGGAAGCCCATCCCATAGTACATAATGCGCAGTGGCAAAGAAAGCGTGAAAAGGATGTCTGATATTGCCAAGTTAGTGGAGTAGAGTGTGGTGGAATTTATCTTCTTCAAGTTTGGCCAAATTACATGTAGGGCAAGCAGGTTCCCCAGTAATCCCACAATGAAAACGATGGAATAGTGGAGCGACATCAGAATTTTGGCAGTGTGCCGGTGGTCGTACAGGTTTGTGCATTCTTCCTCAACTGAGGAGTTGGTGCTCATGTTCCCCCGCAGTACCTCCATGTCTAAGATCTGCAGGAAAAAAAGATGAGTGTTAGTTAGGGTTGTAACGATATCAAAAAACCCACAGTGCGATAATATCACGATAACAAGTGCACAGTGCGATAATATCACGATAAGTCCCCAGTGTGATAATATCACAATGACATGATGGCGGCAATATATAATGACGTCTTGGACCTTTGTAAGCTCAAATGTTCTTCTTGATTTGAGGGTGTTTGTATCTTGTTTTTATGGGGCTAAATGTTGCATGCTGCTTTTCCCATTTATCCAAACATCCCTAACCTTTTCTCATGCATTGCCTCTTTTGGCTTTGAATTAGTCTGTAATATAAAAGTAAAAACAGGAAAAAATATTGGCGATAAAATGCGGAAAGCAGAACAGATGAACTCTATTTCTCTGTTATTGGATCTTCATCTATTTTTCTCGTGTGACTGATGTGGTCTGCCTGTACCCGTGAAACTTTAAAGATGTTTGTCAGTTCACTTGTTTCAGCAGTAGATGTTTGCCGCCCAAACCAAGTGCAAACATAAATGCATCAAAAATCGAAAGTGTGTGGTCATTTACACAATAAAAAGTAAATTCCTTCATGCGCACTTTCAGTAGGGCGTTTACAAGAACATGAAGCACAATGCTAGTTTAGCAGCAGTGGTATGTTCAGATCCTGAGATAAATTTTCTGTTGAAATCTGATAGCCAGGTGATTTCTACCATTCTAGTGTAGCATGATACATACTGGGTAACTTCTTACTGAGATGAATTTCCACACACACACAAAGACACACAAACAGAAGTAGTCAGGCACCCATATGACCTCTGCTGTAGCTGCCGCCTAATACACACCCTTTGAAGGGCGGCGTAAAGTTCTAAGCAGAATAGAAGCAGAACATAGTTCTTTTTCCACGTGCTCGCTGGCTGTTTCAAATTAGTTCATGTGTGAATGAAAATGTAGATTTCTTAAATGATTTTAATTTATGATATTGCAATATTTTATATACTAAATGCATTTTAACTTGAGAGCAGAAAAGAACTCAGTTAGGGTCTTCGTTTTAGTTTACTTTTCCTCTTAACAGATAGCATGTTGAGAAACTGGTGCGTCACTACAGTTTAATATTGTAGATGTCACCAGCTTGCAGTTGTGGTGTCTAGACTTGCTCCAGTAAACATTACAAGTAGCTTCAATTCTTTTGCCGCAGCACATTCTTTAAGTAGTGAACCTTTGCTTACTTGGCAGGTTAAAATACTCCCAAAATGAATAAAGGTAGATTTCCTGTGATGTATCTCTGACTCAAAACCATTGTTCTGTATCTAGGTTTACAGTAAATAGGTTAAATCATCACTACTTGAACTGTTGAACTGTTGTTTGTGCAAAAACAATTACCTCCAAAATGAACCTGTTAAGCTATTTTGTCCAGGGTTTTATTTCCTCACAATATAATGATTTGTTTATCAATACCAGTTTTATAATTTTATTGCAGATGTTACATTGTCAAAACTCAAATTTGAGTCAAGAAAATAAAAATGTTAACATCCTGTCCTTATATAATGAAGTATTGAAGTACAAAATGTTTTTTTTTCTTTCAATTAAGTACTATTTCTAAAAACATAATTTAGTTTTTTTTATTTACATGAAACATTTTTATAATTACATACAATTTGATTGTAGTAATAACAACAGAAGCAGTTAGCTTTCAGATTTGCTGAATGCGTTTTGGTTCAGTTCACTCAAGAAATTTGGAGAATTGTACTTACCAAATCAAAAAAAAAAAAACAAAACTTTTTTTTCCCCTTTAATACTGTTGTGAAATACTGGTGTTGAGGAAAAAAATTAGCCTTCACATGGTCTAGAGAAGCTGTTCACTCTGCTCAAGTCAAACCACGTTATGTCTGCGCTGTCTGTCCACTACGAAATAGAGAAGTGTGATCCCTCTCTTTTGTGAGTAACTATGGTGATTGACGTCACTTCCTCTGTGGTTCACTTTTTCCTTGGTTGTTAAAGTTTTCTCAGCTTTATAGGAAGTGAAATATTTTGAAAATATCTGTCTATTTAGTGCAGATTTACACCTCTTAAAAATTCCATATTATAGCTTATATTCCGTGTCATGGTATTATTCATTTATTTATCATTTTTATTTATTATATTACTATTGATGAAAGCTCAAAAATTTTAACCACTGCAATGCAATGGGTCTGAAGACTGATGTTTACTTGCTTATCAGTTTTTAGCACAAAATAGCAAAAGAAAAAAATTAAGTGATTTTTGACGTAGGTCTAGTGACCAGGTGCACTCATACGGATACTTCAGAAACCACAACCGTATTTGGCCCTTTCACATGTCATGTCATAAGCTTATATATAGATCATTGAATTAAGCCGACGACTTTTATGTTGTCAGGGGATTGTGTATTTCCCAAGAAATTTTCTAAGTAGGTGATGATGTCTATTTGTTGTGTGAATCAGACAGGGTAGATTGATGAAGAATTTGGTTCTTGTGTGCATGCAGTGCTATCATGAAACATAAGGAGCCAATGAGCTTTATGAAATCCGGCAGCAGACTGGCTTTAATCATGCTTTCTGTGCTCCCCATGTGCAGCCTGGGCCCAGTCTTTGCCCTCTTCGTGCCTTTCTACTGCTCTATTCCGCAAGTCCAAGTCACTCAGGTCTTCGGTCAGTTCTCAATCACAAACAAATCTCTGGTCTACATTGTAGGCCTACAGGTGAGTGCCAACATCTCTGTTCTATTTTAAGTCACGGTGTTTTGATTCTGCTCAACACAATTCTGTGCTGCAAACCAAGTTGAAAGCATGTGGTAATGAAAAGCATATATGAGCATGAAGAGAAACCCATTTGTGGTCTGAATTGGGATTGGGGTAGCTGAAATGTGAAATGATGAATTGCAGTATCTCAATTAAACTCATTCCAAATCACTTTTACAGTGTCTCACAGAAGTATCACTGTGCCCACTGCTTGGGTTATTTTGTTATATAATTTTGTTGTATATTTAAATGTTGTCAATATTGGTTATTTTTATTGTGTTATTCTGTTTTATCAATAACAAGCACAGAAATGAATGAAGCAAATTCAACACATGAAGTATCGACAAAGTGTTTGTTGTTCTGTGAAATGTCATTGAAAGTCATTTGTTCTTTACCCCATTTCAACATGCTGCACCGTTTATCATTAGATCGGTCTTCCTGTTTTGCTAGTATAAGGCAAACCTGTCATGAAAATTTGTTCCCACATGATGTGCCCATTAGCGTTATCTGTATCACTATGCAAAATGCTCTTACCACATAGAGTCTGGCTTGATGAATCCCCCTCCCACTGTCTGTGCAGTGTTTCACTATGAGGCTAAACGAGGGAAAGTGTCTAATACACTGGGGTCTCATAGTCTACATCACCTTACATATTAAGCTTCCTGGAGTTCTAGAAACACAAGAATAGTCTATAAGCATTCTGGGAGAATTGGTAGACTTGTGTGTAATAAATACAAAACATGCTAGCATGGAAGCAAGCGGTGTGTTCTATCCCTCCCTCTCAGTGCTCTCTCTGGGCCAGAGTGGAAGGAAGTGGTTCTTTTGTCACGCCACTCCCTGGTCCCGCTTTTGTTGTCCTTCCTTTTCGACTGTTTTTGTCTGTCATTAATACTGCAAGAAAAGGGCCCATACTCCTGGAGAAAAACTGGGAGGTTGGTTTACTTAATGAGTTTTATAAATCATAAGTTTTCCTAATTTTAAATTCTGGGTTTTCACCTTTAAATGACTAATGTGGTGACAACATCATGATGGAAAATTACCCCTGAATGACAAATATCAATCATAATTCTTGCTTTTTCTCTTGACACGACATTATCAGCTCTCTGCTCCAAAATCCCTGCCTGAACTTTGTAGAAAACTAAAGTCCACCATTTTACACTGATGCGTCACAGACCAGTCAGCCCTTTTTATACAAATTAATGTTGCAGTGGTGATTGACTACATTCATTTATCTTTTTTCCAGCTTTTGACGTCCAGCCCCTTCATGTGGATCATCTTTCTTAGCGGACTGGTAAGTAAGGTCACTGTGGAGTTTGTCCTATTTGATTCCAATTTTTTTCTGTAGTTTTTAGTTATTTCTAATACTTTTTGTGCTTTGAGTCATCAGTGATTATCAACCTGGGCAAAAAAAATACCTGAAAACACCTGGGATGCACAGTCAGGCGGCTTACACAACGAAGCCCCACAATGAGTTAAATCTGCACTGCAGTGTTCACTCAGTGACACCTGTTTTTTTTTGTCTTCCGGTGTACCTTTCCACCCACACGCCACATTTTTCGCAAATTATGCTTTGATTGGTTGCTAAGTTTCATTTGCTTGTAATGATTTAGACAGTTGTCCAGTTTATCTGTCCTTGAGAGTACCACCTTTTGCCTAACAGATGAGTTGTTCTACCCTAGAAATTCCTCAGAACTGCCTGTATTGTCTCTCTATGCTTCACCTTACCATAACAGTATAGACCAGGGGTCACCAACCTTTTTGAAAGTGAGAGCTACTTCACGGTTACTGAGCCATACGAAGGGCTACCAGTTTGAAACGCCCTCCTAAACTTATCTGAACTTCATGTATAATCAACATGTTTTAAATGCTTTTTTTTGAGATATTGTCATTTTCAAATCCATATACATTCAAATGTGATTAAAGAAGAATAGCAACAGGATAAAATTAATTTTTAGACACTGTTCACAGGTGAGTTGTGCTATTTTTAGAACAGGTCTGTGGGCGACTCATGTGGTCTTTGGGGGCATCCTGGTGCCCGCGGGCACCATGTTGGTGACCCCTGGTATAGACATTTGAGGCTAAATCAGTATTTCCCAGCATCCTTAGGGATGCCATGTAGAGGATCCACTTTTTTGCCCCCCCCCCCCCCCAAACTCCTGGTAAAATGTGGACAGCTTGAGGGCCTCCGCCAACCTAGTTCAGAAGTACTGATTTAAAGCATCTGTTTGATTATTTATTTATTTTGAATTGATTGAATTGAAAGTTATTCCACTATGGAACAACTGTAGGATGGCAACAGAAAGAGAAAAAAACACATCAAAAAACTCTCATCTCGCTTCTGTAAATTTCATGTCAAAGCATACATTTCCGTTTTTTTAAAGACGTTTGGTTTTGAGATGCAGTTTACTAGCTGCTGAGGTTAGTATTCTGAAAGGTCAAGATTTTACAGGATGACTATGATTTTACCATTTGACTTGCTCAGCTTCCAGATCTTACAGTTGATATTAAGCACTGTTTAAGCCTAGCTGTACAACTGTATTGTGCAGTTAATGAAGGTTTATGATGCCAAGCAAATAGCAATGATAAAAAAAGTCTTCAGTCTAGTTAGTTCGTATTCCCCACGAATAAATCTGCTGAGCTTGGTCCCCCACGATTAAATTTGGCATGAATTTGTTGGCACTGAAGCCTTGTGAGGGTCACGCTGGCTCTAGTTAGCAGAATGACGTCATGACGTTTTTCAACTCTGTGTGGAAAACGAAAGATCAATCTGCCACAACAGTGATGAATTACAATGTCTCAAAAACTTCCTCGTGGGCTGATAGTATGAGACCACTTCTAAGGAGATTTGCCACCCATCGATTTCTTCCATATTTTCAAACCTAATGTTTGATAACCACCCACCCCCCACCCCCTTTCCCCACTTGGCAAATTTTATCATCAGCAGCCAGGGGTGGGGGTGGTTGGAGGCCTCCCTTACTTATTGAGATTGGTGAATGAGCTGATGTAATTCAATACAATATTCCCCGTTACTGGACAAATTATTTCTTTAGCTCTACTGCTGCTGACGTTTAGCTTTTTGATATAAAGTTTAAATATCAGACATGCAATATCAGCTGAGATTGACACATCAGACCAATACCAATACCTTGATTTTTACAAGTATGTTAACTGATATATTGTGCATCTCTAAATGCAGTGTGTTAGCTACACACTAGCTGGAGAGAAACCTGTTAGAAATAATATTTTGCTACTCTGTTTACAGCAATGGATTCTTATTCTGTGATTATGAAACTTTTTTGATTCTCTGACATTGGTTCCATCTGGGCTTTACATAATACACATGTAAATTGGGTAGGATAGTTTCCATCAAAGCCTAATTTGATCATTCTCGAGAAATGTATTATCTACTGAATCTATTGATTTCTGAAGTCCCTGGTTAGTGTCCAGCGTTGGGGAAGTTACTCACAAAAGTAATCCATTAAAGGACAAAGGTGGAAAGTTCTGGTCCAGAAAGTCCAAATCCAGACCAAGGTTTTGTCTCAACCGACCAGTTGAGTATAAAGGGTCACAGTCCTAGAGTACTCAACTGGGTGGTTGAAGCAAAACCTTGGTCTGAATTTGAACTTTCTAGACCTGAACTCTCCACCTCTGTCTTTAATGGATTACTTTTGTGAGTAACTGTAACCAGACAACTGGTTGCAAATCATAAAAGGCTGGATGCCTCTTAGACCTTGTCACCTTCTTGCTGACTGTCAAGCTAACCATAAACTTGTTACTCTTCAGTACGACCTCAACTGTAAAAACGGTCTTTGCCACCTTTTCTACACAGGAAATGACATTGCATGAATTCTGCTATTGCCACAACATTTTAGTGTAGCCCTGCATTTTAAAGTAAAGTCATTCAAACATGCAACAAAAGTGTGTATTTATCTATATAGTAAAGGTGATTATTTCAGGTTAAATAATAACCTATTTTGCTTTAAATGTTCATTAGAGCAATTTTAGGCGGATCGAGAAGTAGTTCAGAAGTAGCCCAGTGGTTTTCACACGTTTTTCAATTGCAAATTTCCTTTGTGCACGAGGAAACAACTAGACTTTTGAAACCCATTTTATGAGCTATTTTTTAGTGCCAATATGTTTTATAGATTCTGTAGTTATTTTTTTGTATTGTCTACTATACAATATTGTAAGATAAATGTTTATAATACAGTAAAGGAATTCTGCATTTAGCAATTTAGTAATTCAACTTCCTTATTGTGGGTTATGCATACACACTCAATGACAAAAGAACTTAAACACCCAAAAGTAATGGTCCAGTTTGGATGTGATTTGGTACATGTACAGACCAGCGATGGGCATGTAAATGGTTCGATTTGCAAGGAGTTGGCACGTCTAATCACCAGACACAGAGGATGCCTCGTACACGGATTAGACAGCATTACCAGCACCAGCAGAGTTTGATAAGGGTCACATTGTGGGTCTGCATGAGGCCGGGTGGTCGTATCGTGCAATTGCCCGGCATGTGGGGCATGCGGATGTTAGTCGCCCAATGTTGGAAGCAGTGGGCACGTGAGGGCACCCACACACATCGTGAAGGTTCTGGTTGCTCAAGACAGACCACACCAAGGGAGGATCGTCGTGTTGCGCCAAGCATTACAGAACCTCATGACATCTGCACCTATCATCAGGACACAGGTATTGGACTCTATATATACCATATTCAGCGACACATATCGGTTCTGCATTACCATAAATGTCCGTCATGTGTGCGTATGGCTGAGTCGAGGGGAGAGGACCAATCCTGCCGACGTTGTGGAGAGACAGACCGGC
>JAODJW010000001.1:42932144-42946331 GCA_026777045.1 Hyperopisus bebe | reverse complement strand
GTTTTAGCAAGTACATAAAAAGTTAGTATGCATTAGAATCACAGTACTACTGGGTTTTAGCAAGTACATAAAAAGTTCGTATGCATTAGAATCACAGTACTACAGGGTTTTAGCAAGTACATAAAAGTTAGTAGTAAAATGTCCTCCATATAGTAAAATTTAATAGTGAAATGTCATTTGAAATTTTCTCTTCCAAATACCAGGTCCCAACATCACAGTGCTGAGCGATGCCCTTAATGGCATGTTGCCTATTTTTTCTCGATACGGGATATCGGGATACACTGTTTAGGCAATGCATAAAACGTCATTACCATATCTAATACGAACACTTCCATTGTTTTTCAAGATGCGTTTCAGCAAAAGAATTGGGGAGCAATTCTGCCACCTGCTGGTAAAATAAAATACTGACTGTTTTCTGTGGAACAAACTTCTGCCTTGCTGGAAGTCAGGGCTGAGAAAAAGCACTGCATTGTGATGCTGATGATTGTAGGATTTTTTTTGTTTTGTCCTTTTGGGCACATGTTACCAAAGTCTGTCATGCATAATGAGCTTGTGGTATCTCTGTGGCCCTTTAGGTAGCCAGGCTGGTGGAGATGGGATTTTCTAGATTAGATGCTTTGGAAGCCTTAAGAGCATCTAACAATGACATCAACATGGCCACTAACTTCCTGCTTCAGCATTGAAGGAGGGGAACAGCATCTTCCCTAGCACTGGACAACTGCAATTATACTGGACAGCCTTGGACAACATGTAACATATAACAGATGCCCTCAGCTGTCCTGAGAGTGACTTTTATTCTGGAACTGACCTTGCTTCCCGATTCAGAATTGATTTAAGTGGCAAACTGAAGAGCATTTCCTCCTTAAGAACTCAGGAGTTTAGAAAGCTACATCTTTCAGGTTGAAGTCTTTAGGATTTAATTCTTTTTTTTTTCTTTCTCAAATGAACATCAACTACAACATGTAACTTTTTTATCATAACTGGTCTACACAGTTGGCACGTATTAAATTCTAATGGTTTGAAATATTGAATGCGAAAAAAAATAAAAGTCTGACTATAGCTTTCACAGCTTTTATGCTGTTTTGGCTGCAATAAAAAGTTTTCTGCAAATCTTCAGATCATTCAACTATTTCTGATTTTCCTTAAGTTATACATGGTACATGTGTGTTGTTTTTAATTTTTGTTACACTTTATAATACTGAGTGGACTGAATGTATGGGGCTGGTTGGGGGGGTAATGCTATCACTGCAAATGTTAATAATTTTTATTTAATCTAAAAATAAATGTAAAAATGACCAGCTTTGTAATTTAGACAGAGAACCATGTACTTTTTTCTTGTTCTTTAGTTACAGGTTATAGAGATCAGGCAAAAGAGAACCTGCAGATTTTTTGATTCCATCTGAAAAACGCCGAATGTTCCTTAAAATTTTCGGTAGTCATCACCTGTCTTCTGAATATCCTTAATAATGAAAACAATGAGTGTCATCCTATCAGAGCAGAGTCTTTTCTTTTTTTATTACCTATTAAAAATTAAACTTTTATGATAAGCCTATACTTATGCCATTTTAGCTACTGAAATGCGAGTTACCTATAGGGAACATTTTACAGTGTGTACATGATTTTTTTGTCTGTAACAAAGCCTTTTGCAGTGATGCGGCAGCTCAGTGGGTAGCAGTATTGCCTCATACTTCTTGTGGTGGAAATTTGAATCCCACCTTTTTTGGGGAGAGCTGCTACTTCTCACTGAACTGCATAGGATTCCTCCTGGTGACCGCAGACAAGCAGTTAGTGCCAGTGATGTATGATTGCTGGTGTGTGTTCAGGGTGTACACTCCGCTTTCTCTGACCAATAAGAGTGGTGGGCAGGTGGATGAGTTTCATCATTTTTCATTCACGGTGATATAAAAATGCTCCAAAAATAATATATTGCGTTTTAATATTTTAGTTCTCATTGTGACATGGTGCCTTCTCTTGAGTCTGTCTGGTCCCAGAGAAGGCACAGCTACCTTTATGATTGCGTTTATGTTTCGTTTTCTCTACATTTATGGAGGAGCCATCCTTCTGAATTTCCTAGGGTTTGTCATATACTTTAAAATGTGTTTTTTTTTTTTTTGTCTTAATATTTTAATTTGCTGAGTGACTTCATCTAAAACTTTCTGAAACCATAAGCGCTTTGCTATTTTTCCAGCCTAACATGCAAGCAGTCAGGAGTTTCCTTCAAATTTCACTAAAGCTTCCCTCACCTTGTATCCTCAGTCACAAATGAGCCGGTGAAATGCAATGCAGTTTAATGTCTTTGTATTTTTCATTTTTATTTTATTTGCAACATTGAAATATGGGATTACCTGAAGCTGTAGTTCATATGTTACGTTCATATGGTACTGTGGGGTAAATTCATTAGTTAATATGTTTATTTTAATAAAATCACTTTCTCATTTAGAGCTTCTACTGAATCTGCTCACAGCAGAGGTAAAAAGTGTCATTTTGTGTGTATGAAAGTGACCCATTCCTGTGAATAGCTGAAACATAAACAAAACAAAAAATAATTGTCTCAATACAGCAAAACGGTTGCCTTTACCTTTCATTGTTTGGTGGTACATTTTGTCCATTCGTGTGAAACTTAAACGAAGCAAACAGCTGTTCAAAATGTTAGGAACACCAGTTATTCCAAATTCCAAATTTGCAGTATTCATCCTTGGGTTATGTTGTCCTACATTTCCATATGATTGGCTCAGGCCTGAGGTCATTAATAGATTATTGGTATTAAAGAGCAAGTTTTTACGGCATGCAAATCAGTTTTGGTATCATGAAGTACTGTTCTCACGACTGCTTAGATAGCTGAATGGGAAAAAGCCAGAATTAGATTATCTCTCATGACGATTTAGTAAGTTTTGTTCTTACAGACCTTCCATGGATGGAAACTCCTCATCCTGCCAGCTTAGACAAAACATAAAAGCATATTTGCTTTTATGAAAAGAGTAAGAACAGAGCAGTGACTATTATATTGTTGAATATTATCTCAGACACTTTATAGTATCCAAATAATATGTTTGTAGACCTATGGGTCTCTTTTAAGGTGTGAAAACATGTAAGATAGTGTCTTGAAATTCAATGAAAATTAAGCATCGGTCTTGATGTGTAATAGTGGGTTTTCACTGACATATGACATCTTCGAGGAACCATTATCCTCTTTTAATCTTAAGGCTGAGCAGTTGAATCAGTAAAGCAGTGACTAAAGTTTGTGTTATGTGGAATGTCCAGTGACTAGTGCAATGCTGACACCTATTAAACCTACAGTCTTATTAAAAGGGAAATTTCTTGGAAATATACTGCTGTCTATTTTTACTGTTCCTGTCTGTGTTGACTTTATGCTTGCATTTTCTTTGTATTTTGGCTTTTGTGGACCTTTTGTAAATTGCACAGAAAAACCCACCCAGTGATGGCGAATTATGTCAGATTTAAAAGTTGACATGGATTTTGTTTTGAACAGCAAAGTGGTGATTTATTTAATGTTACTGAAAAATATTTGAGTTGTTAAAGATATGACTGTATTAATGTGTTTATATAAGTGTATCAGATGAACTTAAAAATAAATAATGAGTGATTGAAGGATAAATCTTGACTTGTCTGTAATTCATGGCATTTTTCAAAATATGTATTTTATGTTCTTTTGCAGTTCAGGTAGTTGCAAATAGTACATGCTGGAATGGTTTTTTAAAAAAATTATATAAGTTTTGCAACTGCAAGCAGTCTGCTGCATAGATTTTATCTTTCTAGCATTTAAAAGGATGAAACATAGGTGCTCACAGAAGTGCAATCACAGCATACACTACATCGAAAGCAACAACTGTTGCTCAACATTCAGTTTTGTTGCAAAGAGAAGCACGGAAATATATGTTCAAAAATTCTAAGTGAATTGAAAAACAAGGTGTAATAAACAGATAAATCAATTTCAGAAGTCGGTTCTCCACATTTCTGTCCAGCTGGAGCTGCCCTGATCAGGCACAAGTGAAGTGACTGAGAAGCGGAAACACCTGGGAGGACCTATGAAGAGTAGATCACTCTCCCTTGTAACCCTAGACAGCTCCCCACTGTAGGCTGACAACCTATGGGCCCCCGACTCTGTACACTAACCACAAGGCCCAGAGGTGCTCATTTGGGCTAAATGAGGCTGTGACATGCAAACGTTAAGATCTATAAATACACAGGCACAGGAGCGAAGCCTGTTTTAGGAGCTGCTCATGCACCATCTGTTGCCAATTCAAGACGTGTTGATCTACCACAAGATCTGCAGTTCAGATGTAGAACAGGAAGCTAGAGAGGAGTGAAGCTCTGCTATCAAACTCGCATATCTCAGTCCACCTACACATTTTAGTACAAGACACCTGCGTGCGAAGCAGGGCGTTTTATCTCAAACTTTCCCTTATTTTCACATTTTTCTGGATCTTCAGTCAAAACACAGATAGAGAACAGCATGTATTCTGAATCAGAGTCTGGTTTAGCTTAAACGTCATTATCAGCAACCAAACAATATAGTTTACATTCATATTCACATTTCTAGAATGCTGTCTTGTAATTATAGATATATTAAATTTTTTAGTAGTTTTAAATGCCAGTTATAGTGTATATATTTTCTAGAAATTAAATGATATTCAGTCATATACTTTAGTTAGAAGCTGATGTGGTTAATGTATATTAAATGTTGTTCAGAGATTAATAGCAGACCAATTTATCATCATCGGTTTCAGTTTTTACCATTTTTAAGTGCTTAGGCAGTTTCTATAATTAATTGCCCTTTCTTGTGTTCCTAGCCTTGAAATTTAATTTACTGTGAAAACTAAATATCTCTCCAATTTCCCCCAACATGACTCAAAATTTTCAAAGAAAAATTATTCATTCGATGACCTTCGAAAGAACATTTTAAATTCAAAATGAAAGTTGAATGTTAGGATGCTCTTTCCTGATAGCAAAAAAGGTATTTAGTTATTTGGTTAATTTTTTTTGGTTTTCCGGTCAGTTTTACATGAATGTAATTATTGGCTTCCATGTCAGTTCTGCTTTAAGAAAGACAGTAATATGTATCTGTGTTGCTGGATACATGAACTCAATTTTATTTGCCACCAGGTGGTATAATATACAGACTAAGAAGTAAATGCAGCCAGGAATGAAAACATTGAACAGGATGAACAGGACACACAAAATAATAAAATCTCCAATATACAACATAATCAAAAGACATGTTTTGAATATTTTAATATTAGAATGCTCTTCCATGTCAATACCAATTTGTCTCTTTTTTTTTACTGGATATACATTGTACAAAGAAAGGTTTGAAAATACATCATTTATAGATCAAAAATCAAGGATATCCATTTTAAGCAGTCAAGGTGTATGGTAATTAGTGAAAAGTCATAATGCTGTCCTTTAATTCTGCATAAAAAGCTTACAATGTTCCACTTCTGTCAAGAAAAATACTTACATGTTTTAATTAAGGTTGTAATGAAAGGAGACCAAATGGTCTAATATGAGACTTATGTGTTACTATTGCTGTATTCCAGCATAGTTCTGGTGGATGGGACAGAGGTCTTACGGTAGCCTTTTATCAGGCTCAGGACTCTTTGTTTGTATGTCTTTATGGCAAAAAAGTAGATGACTGGATCCAGGCAGCAGTTGAGGTTCATCATGGAAACGGTAACCTGCAGAGATAGCTTGAAAGCCCTCAGTTCCTCACAAGTGGGCTGCCTGAGCAACTTACGGACCATGAACTGCATGATGTTGATGTGGTAGGGGCTGAAGGACACTATAAATGTGAACAGAATTAGCAGGGTGATGTGTTTGGCCCTGTGACTGCGTTGTGTGCGGCCCATCATGGGATTTTGCTTGGCACTTCTTGAGAGCTTGCGGTTTATCTGGGTGTAGCAGCCAACGATGAGCCCTAGGGGGATGCAGAAGCTGATGGTGCAGGCGGCAAGGAGTAGGTAAGGCACTAAGTGGGATCCGTCGAAGCTGAAGTATTCCATGCAGGTCCGTTTCCCGTTGTTGTTGCCGAGCATGGTTCTGAAGAGCAGGGGAGCAGTCTGGAAGAATACCAGAAGCCAGACCAGCATGCACACAGTTCGCACCACTTCGACCTTCCTGAATCGTATCAGTCTTTGTGGATGCACCAGGGCTAGATAGCGGTCCAGGCTGATGCAGGTCATGAACGCAATGCCGGCGTAGGTGTTGGTGTAGAACACCACCGTGGTTAATCTGCACATGAGGTCTCCAAATGGCCAGTCGAATTCCCTTACATAGTAGGTAATTCTTCCAGGTAAGGCGAGGATGAATAGTGTGTCAGACAGCGCTAGGTTGATCAGGTACAAAGAGGTGGCATTGAATTTCTGGTGTTTTTTACAGGTGACGAAGAGGACCAGGCTGTTGCCAGATATGCTAACCAGAAACACCAGAATGTAGAAGATTGGATACAAGACTTGGGAATGCTTTGTAGAGATGAAAACATCACAAGTCTGGTTGAAGCTCATGTTATTGAATTTCATTTCAATCCAAGAAGAATTCATTGCGAATTCATTTAATTTCTACTAGAATACCTATACGAAGGACAAAACTTTGTAAGAACCTGTTTTGTTAGCACAAATAGTAAAAGCATTCTATAAACTTTAAAACTATAACTGAAATAAAACATTAATTTAATTCTATTAACACAATATCAGATCTTTAAATTAAAAACTAAAAAAGTAGTAAAGTATGTATTATACCTGCTGTTGACTGAACAAGGAGCCTTGTGTCTATCTTCACTGACAGCTGAAGCCCAAATGAGGAACCTTTCAACATTGCTAACGTCGTAAACCAAACCCCCACACAGTACAGTACACCACAAGCCAGGATGGGTATAGCGGCTGTATTTGAAATGTCATGTGTGTGGAAGTCTTATTTGTATCTAACAGGTGAGTAATTGTATTTAATCTATTACATTGTACATAATCTATTATTATTATTATTATTATTATTATTATTATTATATTTGACTTTACAGCCCTTAAGCTGGTCTTTACAAATTAACTGGGTCATAACCAGAGACCTGAGTATTACTTCACATATTTTTTTTTCTCAGAATATGCATAGTTCCTAACAGCATGAACTTTTACGAACTGCTCTTTTGCACCGTCTTCCTGGGCAGTGGCTCCAGGTTGTAACTGAAGCCCTTGTTTAGGATTCCGAGTCCTCTAGTGACAACTGGCACAATTTTTGTGGCCCATGTTCGAAAAATCACTGTCGCCAGATTTCTGTATTTGCCAATCTCCTTGGTTTCCTTTGTTAGAAGGTCAATGTCGCCTCGGGTGGCATCACTGATTTGGAGGCGTGCTTTCGCTTTCCTGTCGCAAACCGTTATGTCATGCCAGTTCGCCAACATGGCTCTATTGGTGTTAATGACTATGTGCCTATGAAGGTATTCTGTAGGCATTAACACTGGACAACCAGCCATAACGTAGCTGATCAAACTGACTCTTTGCTCTTCAGCATGTCCTCTTTTATCGGCTTTTTAAAGGGGAACTTGGTGAATCTTGCAGGTAGAATTGTTCTTTGGCTTCATCTGCAATTTTGGAAAGCGAGTACTTCCCTTTTCCAGCTTCATGGTTACTCACGATGCTACTACTATTATTATTATTACTACTACTACTACTATTATTACTACTACTACTAATATTATTATTATTATTACTACTACTACTACTACTCTACTATTGCTACTACCACTAGAATTGCAAGCATTTTTACTGGGGTTCTAGCAACGTGATGTAGTCTGGGGATCTTGTCGTCAGCAATCGATGCGGTCATGAATCAATGCGGTCATAGATCAATGCGGTCATGAACCCATGTGGTCGACAATGAGCCGGGCGTCAAGTAGCAGAAACGGTCTTCAAAAAATAGTGACTCATCTCAGGAATGTCTGCCTGAGAGGCATCGCACTGCATGCTAATGTGTATGATGTGTGTCTCATCTGTTATGCATCGCCTGCTTTATGAAATCAATTTGATCTTTAATTATGACATATTTTTCGAAAACACACACAACATGTTTACTGAGGTTGGTAATGGCTTATAATTAGGAAAACTGTCTCCTCCATTTTTGATCAACATTAAGTTTGCATACTGGGCAAACGGGTAAACAGAGGATCTAATATTTCCAGGTGGTAGTGTGTGCAAAGCCCTTAACCCCCCACTCCCAGGGTACTTGCACATTTGCTAACCCTATGTTGCGACCCCTCAGCTACGGAGAGCAAGTTTCGAAAGATGGATGGATGTACCTTTCTGATCTTATGGATGTACCTTTCTGAGTAATCTTGGTCTGATAGTGTTCTTGCCGAGATTGCAGGTCTTGTACTTGACAGCCGCCCCACATATTTTCACTGTTTATAGAATGACCGTGAAAATTCATTGTGCATTATGTAAGAGTTCACTTTGGTGTCATTTGGGGAATCTTTTGGTAACTGAGCATATCATGTAAAACAGCACTCAATAACCAAAGAAATTAAGCCAAGCTTGCAGCACAGGAAGTAAGAAATCACAAAAAAAGGAAAGGTATTTATGAGGAAGATGCTGAGATTCACCTGACTCACAACTTGTGTCCCACAGATGAAGCACCTATTATTAGGTCACAAAAGCAAGTTTTGTATAATTATGGAAAAAAGCTGAAATAGGCCTAGACATATTATATGTCATTAAAAGCATCTCAATTCACAGAAGAGGATAACATACAATATATACATAATATATATGTAATATATATTTTGTTAATTGTTACTCTATTAGATAATCAGCACCATTGTTTGTTGCTCACTTTGTCAACAGTATATATGTCAAATTGATAGAGAAATTACAATCAACCAACAGCTAGTGATATGTATATTATGTTAGTTATTGTAATTTTAGTTATTGCAACTGTTGCCTCACTCTAAATTCTATTTTTGATTTTCATATTCTAAGGGTCGTTCAGGGTACATTTCACTACATCTTGTACTTGTATAACCATGTGTGTGATGAATAAAGTATCTTGTATCACAAAGTTTGAACATTTGACTTACACCTCACGAGTTATTAAACAAAATGCGGTTCGCTTTGTTATAACGCCCCCCTTTGGTGGAGACGTGCCATTTTTTGTCCTCAGAAGTCCTTAGGCTATACCCACCCCTAAAATTTCATGTTAAACTGCGGAACGGTGTAGGTCACAAAGGCATATGTTTAAAACAGGACACAGTTACCCACATTCACCTCCCCCTGATGGTGGACTTGGATGAATTTTTGTGAGTGACCCCAGGCTAAAACCTACTCTACAAACTTCACATTTCAACAATTGACAGTTTAAGCTGCAGAGCCAGTTTTTCATTTTTGTTGTAGCACCTCCTATTGGTCAATCTGCATATGCAAAAAATGGCACATGACAACCTACAGGGGGTGCTATAAATAAGCGAAATACCTTTTGGCTAATATCTAGTGAAGTTTAAGCCACATATTCAAAATTTGTGCATCATCCTCTTTTGTGAATTGAGATGCATCTAACGAGCGGTGCAGTGGCGCAGTGGTTAATGCTGCAGCCTCACAGCGCGAAGGTCCTGGGTTTAGTTGGGTGTAGGACCTTTCTGTGTGGAATTCGCGTGGGTTTCCGCTGGAGGTTCCGGTTTCCTCCCACAGTCCAAAAGTTCGTGCAGTAGGCTGATGTGCGTCTCTAAGTTGGCTCTGGTCCCCCTTGTGACCCCGGTTGGGACTAAGTGGTTACGATGATGGATGGATGGAGATGCATCTAATGGTATATAATATGTCCATATGCACTTCATTTTTTTTCTTTAATTATGCAAAATATGCTGAGCTTGCTTTTGTGGCCTAGTCAATGGTGCTTTGAATGATTGAGACAAAGCTTGTGTTACATGGTTTTTGAATACTTCCTATGAACAATTTTTCAAGTTATTATCAACGATATTTATCAAAAAGGATCGGCCGGTAGTAATATATAAATAAAATGAATAAATAATATTATCTCAAATGACTGAAATAGAATATTTAAAACTACGACTAAAGGAGGACAAAATATTCAATAGGTAGCGGAAATGGATAGGATAACGGTAGCAGCAATGGGTGCGATATTTCGAATCTATTAATATCTGTCAGTGCGGTTTCTAAGCTATTCAGCAAAACAAAGTGGCAGCGGAGAGCTCTGTAGGGTTTAGGTTATGCTAGAATACACCATGGAGAATATGGGTATAGAGCAGAAAGTATATTTCTTTCTGCTGGTGTTTTTATTGCCTTGTTCCAACTTGAGAGACAGACAACAATCAAATAATGTCCGGACTGAGTTGTGTGCTTACTGATATTTGCACTTCAAAAAATGTATGGAGTGATATGTAACAAAATTGTGGATTCAGTGATACATACTGAAGAATGAAAAGATGAATTTCAAACTTTCTTTTTCCCTCAAATAAAATGATAATTATTAATGATAATTAAGCCTGATAGATAAGCTACCTCAGCAGATCATTCAGTTTTTTAATTGGTGAATTTTGCTCTTGTATGCCCTTCGTCAGGCTATATATAGGACATTTTGTCTATTGAGTGTTACTCTATTAGATAATCAGCACCATTATTTGTCGCTCACTTTGTCAACAGCATATATGTCAAATTGATAAAGAAATTACAATCAAACAACAGCTAGTGATGTATACGTGCCTTCGTACCAATATTATAAGTCAGCGTTACATATATTAATGTGATGCATAGTACCAATCAAGGTGTTATTTTACAAGACAGTTCCTGCAAGTTGCCTTCATGTTTTCTTGCTCAACACTTGTCTGAAAACCCTGAGGAGTTTCCCTGCCAAGTTATTAGGGATAAGGGATGCCAACTTATCTGGGTGGTTTACAGTAATTTGTACCCATTTGCCAGGTATGCAAACCTAATGTTCATCCAAAAAGGAGGGAACAATTTTCTGGATTGTAAGCCATTACCAGCCTCACTAAGTATGTTCAATAATAAGAAAACATATCTTAATAAAAGACCAAAGTGATATCACAAGACGAACGAGACATAACAGACCAGACACATGTCATACAGGCTAGTCTGCAGTGCAACACCTTACAGCCAGACATTCTTGAGATGAGTCACCAGTTTCAGAAAAATGTTTCTACTTTTTGATGGGGCCAGCACTGACTGTGTTGGCTTCCAACCGTGTTGTTTGCCAACCACAAGACTCCCCATCTGCCACCCATTGCTTGGACGTCGATATAATTACTTGCAATTCTAGTATAAAATTGTGAAAAATTGTGTAGACCTAAGTGTTTTTAGGATGTTAGGTTGAATTTTATGTTCTAGTGTGAGGGTGTCAGTTTAACATTGACATAAGATTTTAAATATTATTTCTTATTGATGATGTTTAATCATATATTTGAGTACTGTACATCTAAATCCATAATATCTGATTTCTGTAAATCCTCTATAGGAAGACGACTACTTTCTTAATCTCTAAATTCACACACCTATGCTATGCTAAAAACATATTCATTTTAAATTGTTAATTTGTAAAATGCTAATAGTTCATTTGCACTATAAACAACCACACATTAATTATAAAATGTTATATCTTATCAGTATGATAGATATATATCATCGTACACTGCTTAAGTGGAAAGATGAGTGTATATAAAATAGTTTTAAATAGTTACAAAATAGGATCAAAAAGTATCAAAATAGTTTACAAGCTCTGTAACAACATTATTATTATTATTATTATTATTATTATTATTATTATTATTATTATTAGTAGTAGTAGTAGTAGTAGTAGTAGTAGTAAAGCTTATAGTTGCTGTTTTGCATTTATATTTGTTCTGTCATCTCACCCTAGCAGAGCCCCCAGGTTTTACACTCCCATAATCCACTTATCCAGTGCTGACCATTTATATTCATTATACAGAAGATTCGGTTTATGATTCAGTTTATTATATTAAGTAACAGGTTCAAGATTCAGTTTATGATTCAGTTTATTATATTAAGTAACAGGTTCAAGATTCAGTTTATGATTTAGTTTATTATATTAAGTAACAGATTCAAGATTCGGTTTTCTACTAGTCATACACATTGATCTCGTTTGAAATCCCGTTAGTATGTTTGTACTTCATGGCTGTTGTACAAAAAAGTAGCTGATGCTCAGAAAGCACAGTAGGTAGAATAAAGGTGAAGAAAATGCAACGATAACATCTGTGGTTGTTTCTTTTCACAGAGGGGTAAACAGCTTCTGAAAGTGTATTAGACTGTTAGATGCCGTTTGACATTTAACAGTTTTAGATTTTGGAAACACTTTACTTAAAGCAGTCATCATAATGCATTATAGATACTGTCATAATGCATTATAAAGTATTCACAAAATACTATAAACACGGCTATAACTATTTATAAAAAGTCTTGGCACATTATAGCCACATCTGTCTATATTAGTATATAATGGTCAGCATTAGACGTTATAATGCATTAAGAAGGTATTTATAATGCATTATATATGAGAGCTTCATACAGCACTCATGCTGCATAATAAATACTGCTATAATGTGTTATGCCTTTTTATAAATAGTTATAGGCCTAACTGTGTTTATAATAGTTTATGAATGCATTATAATGTATTATGAAGGTATTTATAATTCATTATATATGACTGTTTTAAGTAAAGCGTTACAGAGATTCTTCCACCTCATTTGAGTTACCTTGATTATTAAACTGTTTTATCAAACCATACGAAGAGAACGGTATTAACAAAGCATGATGAAACAAATTTCAAATTATTCTGACTTCTGATATGTAACTGGCATAAATGAATGCTAACTTTTAAACCCAGTTAACAAATTCTGGACGCTGAACAAGTGTTATTTCATGTCCAAATGCACTTTAATGGAAATTTAAAAAGTTGACTGTGCCATAGCTCAACAATCACGACTTCACTGTGGAGCGCCGTACCATCCTAGTAAGCCGAGTCCTCCGGGATCCCATAATCCTTAGCAGCAGGAAAATAGAATGCGTCTTACAGAAATTAGATTACAGTGACTGCTGCTACCTTATAGGTATTTTATTACTCCCCCACTGGTTTGCATTTAATCTGCCAAATGTAAAATAGTTTCACCATATACAGGAAACTATTCTGTGTAGTGCCACAGAATGCCGCATCTTTGTTGTATCTTTATTCTTGCTGCATTCCTTCGTAGGCTTGTAGTTTTTGTTTTTCTGGTTTGGCTTCTGTCAGTTTTTGTGAGTCTGGGAAAAAGGTCTAGTACCGGACTGCAAGGTAGTAATTTATACTGGGGTCACGTTTGACTAAGGACCTGAAAACTGTGCGCATTCCATTGAAGTTTGTGTCCTTCCATTTTGCCAGTTTGGCATTTGTGAATATATTATTATTATTATTATTATTATTATTGTTGTTGTTGTTGTTGTTGTTGTTGTTGTTGTGATTTCCATCTCAAGTGTTCAAGTTAACTAGTCCCTGTCGGAATCTGTTTCTTTATATAGCAACGGGTTCCTTTTAACAAAACCATTGATATCCTGGCTATGTTACGGTGAGGTACAGGCTACTGAAGCATTTTTGAGTGGTTACTTAGTTATTATGATGTTGTCAACAAATGGAAATTTCTATCCTGCTAAAATCCACCAGATCCACTTTCCATCACTGTATCCAGTGCAGGGTGCCAGTGAGCCCCAGTGGATACCTTAGACAGGATTTTAGTAGATAACAGCATGCTCTTGGATGCCAGCAATCCAGAGGTGATTCTAGGGACTCTGGGGGCCCTAGGCAAAATAGTCCATGCCCCCCCCACCTCCCCTTTCCTCCAGCATGGTCAAATTTATCACAATTATATTACTATGAAGTGTAAATAATATCAACAAAGAGAATTTAATAAACACAAGGCCTTTATTTTCACTTTTGTGAAAGAAAAAAAAAGAATGCACAAAAAAGCAGATTTTTCAGTGCGATGTGCTTGGGGTCCGGGGGCATCTTTTCCTGCTCCTGCCCACCAGTCGATCTAAATTGCATGTTTTCTACGTGTGGGAGGAAACTGGAGTCCCCAGAGGAAATCCATGCAGAGATAACCATAAGGGACCACAGTGCTACCTACTGGATGACTGTGATGAATCTGCTTGTGAATCTTAAGCTCAC
>JAODJW010000001.1:42909450-42921653 GCA_026777045.1 Hyperopisus bebe | reverse complement strand
GTGTGTGTGTGTGTGTGTGTGTGTGTGTGTGTGTGTGTGTGTGTGTGTGTGTGTGTGTGTGTTTGTGTGTGTGTGTGGGTGGGTGATCCCTGCCTTATATCTTCAGCTGCCTGTGATATTCTCAAAATTCACTGCAGCTCTGTACTGGATAGGAGATAATGGAAGATGCTAGTTTTGAATTATCTATGAAATATTGATTTTAATGCATAAATGCAAAATATAAATGTGAATTAGACTTTTTTTCTTTCGAGGGAAGGGGGAAATCATTGCGTCTAAAAAACTCACAAGCTTTTCCTGCTGTTTAAATTCCCTTTCCTTCCACTGCCCATGCGATTAGGTGGAGATTTTATTATTTTTATTATTTTTAATTGTCTAACGTGTCTTTTTCCATAAGGTCATACCAGATGTGCTATTTGTCCAGATTCCGTTCCTGGTGTTGATCATACTAGTGATTACATTTTCAGAGACCACAATCCTTCTCTGCTACTTTCAGCCCCATGCAGAAGTGAGTAACACACTGCCCCCTGCCATGTTCTCTCACAATATCCATTCTCTGTTTTGTTCATATAACTGTTTAATCCATCAGCTTCGAGACGGAGTTCAGTTTTGATGTCTGACAATTGGAAGTTAGTGCTGGAATAACTGACTTAGATATTTCTCTTGAACTAATTGTATAGAGCAGTGTTTCCCAACCCAGTCCTTGGGGGCCCACAGACGGTCCACATTTTTGCTCCCTCTCAGCTCCCTGCCAGACAGTCCACATTTTTGCTACTTCATACAGTACTGCAACTCCAAGCTCCGAATCACCAGACTCACCAGCACAATCCTGTGCTTTGGCTACACCATGATCATGGCTTTGATCTTCTTCCTGTTCACAGGCATGTTGACGCTGGCGATGTTTTCCTGTCTTATCCCACCAGTGCCATGTCTCCTCAGCCAAGGCGGTCTGTACTTTAGAAACCATTATTTGAAATCTGCTAGGAAGCTGCTCATTAATAAAGTTAAATGAAGTGAGAATGTGGAAATGAAGTGAACTAGACAGAGCGGGAAAGAGGGATTAAACCCATTTGGTGTGATGGAAGATAATGGGCAGACTGGTGTGATGCCCAAACAGCTGGCTGTTCCTGGGTCAGTCACTGGTCTGTGATTGGTTAAACATTCAGTTCTTCATTAATTAGTCTGGAATATTTCCGGATGGAATCTTTGGAAAGGGTTGGGAAACCTGGATTTTCGTTTCCTAAACATTTAACCATAGCCACCTTAGTCGTATTTACCAAGCCTTTAACTGCATCCTGCTATATGAGCTGTATATTTACCTTCAGAAAAGGCACAGCACAGTTCACGTACTCCAATATCTTCAAATTCATGCATAATAAGATTGCACAAATAATATTGTTCTACTTCATTGGTTTGTCTGATTTGATATTAGTAGATGCTATATATATATATTTTTTTTTTTCTTCAGTAACTTAAATTGCAAAATATGACATTATTGTGAAACTTCTGAAATCGGAGAAAGGAGTTTTTTTTTTTCTTTTAAGGGGGTTTTCAGTCCCTCCCAGGCAAACCCAGCAGCCATATCTCAGCTGTGCTTTTCATCGTAAAGGCACATATCTGAATTGTTGCTTAACCTAACCAGTGACCCTGCCACATGCAATCTCTGTCCCCCTGGCCGGATCCTCCATTGCACAACGCCCTGGAAGGCATGCGAGGTGCGCTGCGTGTCAGGGAGGGGCAGTGGAACGAAAAAAAAGGGGGAAATCCAGCACTCACGCATCAAAAAAAAAAAGGAAAGCACTTGGCCGTGTGCTTACTCATCTGTGAACAACGGAGTGATCGGGAAAGTTTGCATGGGAAGCTTTTTGACGGTGCCCTGCTGCTCTGTCAGTGCGGCACAGGCTGAAGACACTGGCATCCTCTATTGCCTTCCAGGTCATTGGTCAGCCCCAGCAGGGGGCAGCGCTGTGCGCCTCATGACAAGTCCCAGATTCACAGCTGGATCTGTAACAAGGTATCATAGTAAATGAGTCGGTAAAACATCACTGGGTTGAAGAGCGTGAAAAATTGTCATGATATCATTTGTAATTCCTGATCCGAATTGCCGGTGAACACGGCCCGGTAATGAAGGGTTTTTTTTCCGGAACTCCCTGGTGCACTTACAGTGCCCAAAGACTGAGATTCTGGCTAATGCAAGACGGCAACAATTACGTGCTCTTGGCTTCACAGTTTCCACGTTGTAGGTGTTGTAGCCTTGATGTAAGATGTTTTTGACACGTTGTCCTGTTTTACATTTTAGATTTACTTTTCATTACTCACGAACAATTATGTCTCATATCTCCGTTGTACTGGGACTGGGGGCGGGGGGGTTACTTCTGTTGCCAGTTTTCAATAGTGTCAAGTTCCACAATAATGTGTTTTGTTTTGAAAATTGATCCATCCTGGAAGTTTTCAGGCTGAAAATAAATTACTTTATTTTAATGCTGTGAATGAGTGGATGAAATGTTCTCTGAGCTTTTCAAGATTTGGTGTTTTTTAATGGTCAAGAATTCCCCAAGAAACAGTATTTAAATCATTTGCATACTTCAGTGAAACAAAATTCAGAAAGCTATGGTTATTTTTTTAATAATTTCAATAGTATTGGGTTGTTAAGGACTGAGGTAGCTGAAATATATTTCCCACTAGTAAACGTTGTTTTAATGAATTTGAGCACGAGTTTAAAATGAGTCCTTTTTAGGGCAGTGGTAAGTATAGTTGTGTTTTCCCGTAATTGGGTCTAACACTGACAAAGCTTCATTTTCCTTTATGTGATTCTGTCAGGAACAGTTGGATTCTTTGCCTGTGTTTGGTTTGTCACCAAGATCTACAGTGTTGTGAAAGTGGACTGAAGATGCTGCAGCAGCTGTAATGTGCAGCTCTTTGCTATGACTAATGTACAATTTTCTGAACGTCTTTGCCGTCATTCAGTACACTATGACATTTTTTGCAGTAAGGCCAAAATCTGTAAATATTTAATCATTTTTTTATTGCAAAACTTCTCAATTTCAGGGAAAGAAAATCAAAGTCTGAAACTCTCGCATATCAAATTCAAAACGATTATTGAAAAAGGTGTTGACTGTTTCAGTTTGATTTCAAATACGTGTGTTGAAAATCTTTTTGTTTGCAGTTGAGTTTTCCATCATAAATACATAGTAATAATCTCAGTGGTGCACACTGCTTGCATGGTAAAGGGTGCGTGTCGCCGAATTAAGAATGAAGTCACACCAGCTCACCAAAATTACCGTTAATGGGGACCCCAGTCTAAATGTCACGTTTTCATAACAGATACACTGACATTTGTGAAGCTGGACTTGCCAATGGAATAAGGCAGCCAGTAGTGACACACAGCACTGCTCAGGGCTGTGAGCATAAAGAGATCAGATACTGGGGCCCCATTCTGGACTGGTTATTCCAAGACCTAAACTGGTTTATCTTCATAAATATATAAAGATGTGTGTGCTTGTGTGTGTCTGAGATAAGGAAAAACACAAGATGCGGCAAATATTAGGGGTGGTTTTATGTGGTGATGCTTAGCGTTATAACGAACTAATTGTTAAAATTGAAGGCAAACTGTGAGACATGAGACAATAGCAACAAAATAAATTATTTTGTTTATAATAAATTCCACAGTTAGGTGGTGACTTTCCATCCATAAATTTTTGTCATCCTTTTATATTCCTTTCATCTCCAGTGCCAGTCCTGGCAGTGTTTCAGCATTTTTAATGAACCCAGACATCAAAGACATCAACCCCTGGTGAATGTGATTCATTGTCCACTTGTACCAGTGAATATTAATGGAGGACAATGGGGTGAAACTGTGAATATATATTTGAATATTACATTTAATAATCAGACACCCAAAGTGGGACATTGAATTACTGAAATGTCTGTGATCCTCTGGAAAAAATAAGTAATGCTGTGCTGGTGGATTTGGATTTTAGAAGACAAATAGAAGTGCTGAAACTCGATCCACAGTGGGCAGCTTGGGTTTGAATTAGAATGTCATTGTTCCCCATTTGCGGCACAGCTCCGTTGCTTTGGCTTCACCGAGCCTGGCTTTTTTCGTGGGCTCAGTGGTTCCTCAGGGAAACCAGAAAAAGAAGTGAACATCTTGCTGTGATCCAAAGAAAACGTGCCAAATGCTATCAAAACTGGATTAGGAGACGCCATTTGTGTTGGATTAAAGGGAGGAAAAATGAAGGTAGTCTCCAAGTAACTCGTGAGTGGAATTTTCAAACCGGGCTACATTTTTTTAACGCACATAAATGGTTTAGAGACGTACACTTGAAACTTTATTAACAGTGCTTTCCTTAATGTACTAACCCAACACCTACAAAAACTCCATTATTGATGTCTTTTGTAGGTTTTGTTGAGTTTTATTGTGTTGGAATCACTGAAATCTAACATCGATTGTGGTACATCAGTTTATAATACGCCTGGGGCGGGGGCAATCTATCCTTGTCTTTAGTGGCAGCTTTAGTTCAGCATCTGTCATTAGCCTGGTGCATGGCCAGCTTTCACTGGGAGAGGAACACGTGAAAAATGTCTTGTACCAACACGTGTACTTTCCAGCAAAGTTTGGTATCTCACCGGCCTTTGGTATTTCCCGCAGTGAACCGGTTAGGTACGAGGATACGGCCGCTTATGTTACCTATACCAATGACAGTTTCCTAACTCAGATGACCTAACAGCGAGGGACACGCATGCAATTAGGTGATAAAAGGAAAAATAAAAATGATCAGGTGCATAGACATACAAATTTGAAAATTGAAAATTTGTCAAGATTTGATATTCCAAATGTCAGACACATTTATAATGTTTGCAATGAAAATTAATTAAATTCATATCTATGTGTTAATCGAAGTATATATTCTAAATGTTATGTAGAGAAGTGTATACAAAAATAACTCTACTGAATGAATTAGTATTACCTGTATAATAGTTGAGTAGCGATTTCTGCTACGTCTTTAAAAATGAACGCGACTTTAAACCACACCCCTTTATATGGGCCAATCGGGGTTCTCTGTTGTCTGTCAGACTGCTTTTGTTGGCCAATAGCGCCTCTGCCTTGGTTACGGAAAGATGGCGGGTGCTGTCATAAGGCGAGTGGGCGCGCTGTAAGTTTGTGTCCTTTCACGCTTTTTCGCTTAAGGAAGATAAGAAGCAGCCGAGCGTAGTTTCGTGTTATAACATATGTACCAGTTTGTAAAAAACGGTGAAATGGGTTTCATTTTATATCATTACCTTAATAAAGAGCTTTGCACATTAGCTAGCTGTTTCTATCAATAGCTACAGTTTTGTTGGGTTAAGTTACATATGTATCCGTGAAATTGTTTGATAATATATGTCTTGCTAGTTAGCAATGGACTTGTCTGGTTTCTGCAGGAAACTCAAACTAGCAAAACGCGTAGTAAGCGGTACATGCTAATCAATGATAAAAAACGCGACTGCAGGTAGTGAATAAAACAATTTATTAGGAGCGGCTGCCAGTTAATTTGAAGCTAATTATGTAATTCCCGTATCGGTAACTGCTGCCTTGCGTTGCCCGCTTTCATCTTCATATTATCCGTATCGCCAATATCAAACTTAAATGCCATGTAGGCTTGGCCTCTGTTTTTATGGCAAACTTTGACCCGGCCTCCAGTCCAAGGTTAAATAAAGCGTAGGTCTGCTGCCTATGTGCACCTCTTAATTGCGTCGTATTTCATTGTGTCATTGTCACTTGAACTACAATTAATTACCATCGGCTGCTTGACCTTGCATTGATTGGCGTAGTTTTCTGTGGTCGTCTTGCCTGTAGTCATGTACAGCAGTTTTACGTGGATTTTACCTGTATTGTGTAATTCATGTTTTGTCATTGTAGTTAAATGCATGATAAGGGAATGCAAAATGTATAGCGTTATTTACCCCCATATATTTGTGCAAACTTAAAGCTTAAATTCAACATTAAATGTAAGGTCTTCTTTCCTTAAAGTTTGCCTGTACTGTATTTTGGTAGTTTTATACATCTGTAGCTAATTTGTTTAAGGAAATTAATGAGAAACTTCAAGCGGTTTAAAATGTCAATTACAAAGAAAGCAGGGTTTTAAAGTTCTAGTAATCTGTCTATATTGGCCATCGAAATAGTGCCAGGTGGTTCTCATTTGAGGCAGATGAACTTCCTCGGGCACTGTAGTGATAGCATTGCTAAGCTACTGTGTGCAGAGATTGTTACACTTTGGTCCAACGTATCTGCAGAGTAGACGACTTTGGTATGTTGCTGAAGGTGTGGTTCACTGGCACTCCCATGGAATCTGGGGGATAAGATGCTACATGTTTTATGGAGAGCTTTGAGTCTTGCGATTGTAGATAACTGCAACCTGTCAGAAACGCCCTAATGTCAGAGATCCAACAGTATCTGGATGTTGAAATTGATTTTGCTGCTATGAGTTCAACTAGGAAGGAAGTGGCCTACAGTCGGATATTGTACCAAAGTCTCAATTTGAGAAGTTAACGGGCATGTTCTCCCTTTTGCTTTTCAAAAGCATTAGAGCACAGGCTATGAAATCAAGTGTAATGTGCCCTTATAACAATTTCCCTAACTGGGAAATGTATATACATAAACCATTACAGCACACTGGCAAAAAGGCCTTATTATAACTTTACGGTTTTGCGTCAAAGGAGAATTTTTTTGGATTTTGTGATATGGTATCAGACCCGTTATAAGTCGAGTTGAGTTCTGTTGTTCTTGCACTACAGTGGAGGTTCCCACCCCCAGTCTGTGGAACCCCACACAAAATATATCAACAATATATTTCAAGCCCTCTCATTTGCACATTCTGTTCACATCTGAAAAAATTTAAACTTAGAACTGCTGATCACTTCATTAATACCCCCCAGGTGTGTGAATTTTTTTGTTTGACTTGGAGGGGTCCATGAACATCAAAAGGTTAGCAACCCCTGTGCTAGAGCATGTTTCAATTGTCAAATTATCCTTGTGTTTTTAATCAGTTTTACTTCCTTTCTCATTGCAAACAGATATGTGTGATCAATATAAACTAAATTATTTGCATTTATTTAGCGGAAACGACATACATTATTTCGTTAAAGCAGGGTCAGAAAATTCCTGCACCAACTGGGATTTGAACCAGTGACATTCTGATCACACGCCCAGTATTCTAACTGGCTAATCCATGCACCGCCTGTTTGCATTCCATTCATTTTCCATTCTTTATTGAGTAATAAATTAAAGTTACATTTGTGCTACGTTTCCTCATTTTCATCCTCTACTTATGGACAAAGTTTCAGGCCAAACTGTATTCAAAACACATGTTAAGTCCTTTAGCATTTGCTCTCGTATTGCAGTTCTTTGCAATATTATTGTTAGGAGCTTTTTCTCCATTATCAGGTTTTTATGGATTTGTTTTTTTAATTACAATGACTTTTCCAACAGTTAATTTGTAAATAATATATAAAAATGTAACATTTGGGTCGGTCTCAAGGTGCAAGGACATTTGTGCCCGACAAATATCTGCAAGTAAATGCCTTTTGTTGACAGCTCATTTCCTCATTGATTGTTGTGGGTGGCCAGAGCAGAGGTGTGTGGTCTTAATCTAATTACAAAGGAAAACAACAGAACCTACACTGCAGCAAAACACTCATCAGTCGCAAACAAACAGAACTTCAAATATTAGGTAACATCTGTAAAAGCAATTGTGTAACTTTTGTATTTCTAAACGCTTCTGGCTGCTGGACAACTTTCGAGGTAGTTTCCTAGCAACAATCACACATCTTTTATTCCATGTTTGTTTAATTTTTCCGTGTTAGTTTACGCAGTGGTAAACATTGTAGTTTTACTATGTCTTTTACAGGCAAAACATTTATTCTGTCTCCTGATCTGACTTGCAGCAAAACTGAATTTTATGTCTTCTGCCAAATTTAAGAACTTAAGAAAACAGCACTGTGAGAAGATGGTGATTCCAGAAAACATATTTCTTTTAAGCTAGCACATTAATACGTTGGTCTGTTACCTGTTATTGACCTTACTGAGCTTGTCTTTGAAATTTTTTACAGGGCATTAACTTAACACGTGTTTTTGGAGGAAAACAGAGCAGTGATACCAGGATTGGGGCCCAGCTGGGTAAACTAATATAGAGGAATCGCACTGAGGCCTATACTTGTCCCCGAGATAATGGAGAAGATCCATACGGCCAACAGATGGAAATACATGTTCTAAGTCCCAGTAGACAGAATACGATCCAAACAAGTGCCTCTTCTTTAGCATTTAAACCTTTTGATCAACACAAAATCTAGGGCAAAGGCTGATTCTCTCAGTAGCACGTGAAATTGCATCTGTATAAACATTGCTTTGAGGAATGTATGAACAACGCCACAAAAGCTTTTTGTTCTCGTTCTGTGATTTGTGTGGTTTATAGGTAAAACTCGGAATGTTCTTAGTTGATGCACAGAGAATCGTCATTTTACAAGTAGTGGCACAGTGGAAACGCTGAGCTTGTTTTCGAAGAATTAAATTCGAAAAACTGCTAAGTCGTTAGTTCTGTGACTCCCTGTCATTGTTGTACTCCTGTTAAGTCTCCTGAACATCAGTGTATATTAATTTAGCTCGGCAAATATACCAGTTGGTCTAACATAAAATGAAACATGAACTGAAGCACATGAAAATGCTCTAATTAGTCCGAGCCTCATTTGTGGGGCAGCGCTGGGTTCAGGTATGGACTTAATCCACAGTACCAGAGACAGACAGCTGACTGAACATCTGGATGCAGTGCGCCCGTTGTCAAGCTGATGTGATAGAGTACTTTGCAAAAGTCGTAGACTGCCAAAGAATATTGGGCCTCATTCACCAACCGTTCTTACGAACAAATTTGTTCTTAAACCCCACGTATGCACTTTTTTTTTTTTACAAAGATTCTGACATTCACCAATGTTTTCTTATCTGAATTTGTTCTTAGCTAAGAACAGAATCTATGCACACTCAAGACCATTCGTACGCACATTTGAGTAATGATAGTTTGTTCAAAATAATTGGTTATACCAGTTTCGTTCATTCTACGGTTCATAAAATGATAATATTTTAATTTATAAAAGTAAAATTTAAACAATAATTTTTAAGTGTAAAAATTATTTTTATGGTAGTATCGGCGATCATGTGGATTATAAATAGGTCAGAATCTTCGTAAAAAAGTGTGTACGTGGGGTTTAAGAACAAATTTGTTCGTAAGAACAGTTGGTGAATGAGGCCCATTATGCTTAAATTATGTTTGTTGGTTTTTAACATGATTTTTTTTTTTTGTCAAAGTGTGTCAGTCAAAGTTTGTCTAGTAAAGTATTTGCAGTTACCATCCAGAAATGTTCTTGAACTAGACCTTGTTTGGCTAATCAATACCTCATGAAGTCAATTAATGTAAAGTAATATTTTTTCTGAGCAGATATAAGCTTACTGTACACACAAATCTTTAAACATTTTTTCTTTGTCAACTTAAGACTTTTGCTCACTATAGTATATACTATACTTTAGTCTTCGCTAAATGCATAGATTTTGGCGTTTGTTTAACTGTGTAATTCTTGTGATACCGGCAGCTTGATTTGAATGATGTTCAAAGAACAAGCAGTATGTTTAACATGGAGTTGCAGTTTCTTGTTCTACCTCAGGGTGTCAGTGTTTGCACTGTTCACTGCGAGTTGCTGAGTTTGCAGAACTGATCCCATCTATGGAAAGCGACCTACAGATATGGATGACTTAAGTTTATTTACTGGACTTTCATAATAAGGCAGAGTTCTGTTAATTCTTCCAATCGCTTGCCAACAACGTGTTATTAATAGCATTTTTATTAAGTTTGTGTGCATTTAAAGGATGTTAGACGGAAGGTGACTAGTGAAAGGAAAAAATAAAAACTACTTTTGCACTTCATCCGGTGTTACCTGGAGGTAAGTTATATATATTTAAATATTACTGACACTGGCATCCCGTCCAGGGTGTCTCTTTATACCCTATGCTGCCTGGGGACAGGTTTCAAGCTCACTCCGATCCTGTTCCGGATAAGCGGATGGACGTATGAATGGATATATATTACAGATACCTCCAATAAAGGAACGGGCAAAGGAGATTAAAATACAGCAGCTTCTCTGTTATTTTAAGGCCATGTGTATTTAGATTTCGCGTAGACTACCTTCAAAATAAAGTCAGAATCGATGAACGTATAAAAATGATGTACGTGACTTGAGCTAGAAAAGAGAATCAGATTTATATAAATTTATCCAGGTTGTCAATTGGATGCAATATTAACGCTGTCTGTCGTCTTTGTGACATGTGATCAACCAATATCTCAGGCCTTTCAGATGCTTGATGAAAATAAAATATTAAAATGAACATAAGCAATAACAGCACTCGCAATAAATGCTGGATGATTTCCCCCCGGTACGGGGGTGTAGATGCGCAGCGATGCCCCTGAGGTTCAATGTGACGCGTTTCCATGCGCGTGTCGCTGCCTGCGAGGTATCAGGGAAGCCGGGTCTCTTCCGGCGCGTTCATTAGCTTTGGAAATAAGCTAGAAATGTCAGCAAATGACCAATAGATGGCGCTGCCTATCGTCAATGAACTCTCTGGGCACGGCCTGATCTATTCCGATACTAGGTGGTCAGGGGCATCCCACATAAAATGGCATTTCCATTTATGTATTGGTTTACGTTTTCTCCTGCTGCGCGGGATTATTTAAAAAATGCCATACGTTTCTGTCAGAGAGGAAATGAAAATGTTAGCATTGCTCTGAATATATCAGCAGTGATCTTTCCATGATGGCATTGTAAAAGTGTGGCCATGGGGTATCTTGTTACCAGCTGGAATCTCTGAGAACTTAAATTATTAGCAGTTTTATTGATGGTTCCTTGAGCGTTTGCACGTAGCAGTGTAATACCAAAATGTACTTTATTTCCAACTGTAAGAGCTGTTTGACAGGATACTATTTGCAGCATAAGCAATTTTTGTAGTTATAGTACTTTATGCTTTAGTGCTTGATATTAGTGTAATGCTTTGACTTGATTTCATATTATTACTTTTAAATAAACTTGATAAACTGTTATATCTTTTTAGAATTGGCTTTACAGACTTTTACACAATTTGCAAAATCCATGCTACTGTACTATACTAGTATGGTGAAACTGGAAATGTACAGAGCACTGGCTCAGGTTCATAATGTCGTTTGGTGAGCAACCTTTGAAGGAATGTCACTTAACTGTTCTGCTTTGAGATCTGATTTTAAAACAATACTGTCAAGAAATGTTTGTTTTATCTGAGCAAACAATACTAAATTTGGAAGATTTACTAGTAAGAAAAGTGGTTCGCCTGTTGGCTAATTGAAATTTCTGAGTCGTTTTATGCAAATAATGATTAAATCAAATGAAACTTGTTTGCATATGGTTGAAAAATCACTTAAGGAAGATTAATTGCTTGCAGGCTTTTGCTTCCAATCATAATTGGTGGATGTCAGCTAGCTATTTAACGTTAAAAATGAACTGTTACTTTCCAGGCATCTTTGTGTGTCATAAATTTTAAAACTCTCATAACATTGTGACTTCTGGCACTGGCAGATGCCGATGATTCGTAAACAGCTCTTGAATTTTGAAACCCAGATTTTTGTTTATTTTAACCAGTCAAATAAAACTGTAGTCATATAGGCCTGTAAACTCCTGAATGAAAAAGTCGGTGCATTGTTTTGTGAATGTTTTGCCTTAAATGTTCCTGTCATTTCAGTTCCGTTAAACCTGTAGAAATTTTATGATTTATTTATTTGTTACTGTAATGTAAGTCTTCCTGCAGATACGCAATTCAGACAAAGCAACCTTGCGGTATAACTGTCTGTCATGATTAAGGTCAGAATTATTCAATCACAAAGTATAACCCCCGCCTCCGCCACACTCCTTCATCACCTTGACGAATCCCACTCCGCTGTTCATTATATCATCACCTCGTGCGAGATGTCACAAACACGTCCGGGAACAACAAGGTTGCGTGTCAGATATGTCCTTCCATTTACTCTGCTAGCCCAGCTGGCTGGCTGAGCTGTTTACTCTGTTCCTTTAATGAAGTGTTTGATGGCTCCCTCTTCATCTTCACATTCCTGGGCGCAAAGATTGTAAGCTGTACCCCCCCCCCCCACCACCACCGCCCC
>JAODJW010000001.1:42839474-42871401 GCA_026777045.1 Hyperopisus bebe | reverse complement strand
AAGGAAATTAATTGAAACTTGCCTGCTTTCCGCCTTTCCAGTTTTCCCCTCACTCACATCTTTCGATGGGTTTAGCGAAAAATGTTCTATCCTGGGGTCTGCACCTTAACGCCGAAAATGGTGGATCTGGCCTTAAATTGGGGGGGGGGGGGGTTTACTTAATGCTGGATAAGTGTGGAAGGGGCCTGAACACGGGCTAATTGACAGCTAGAATGACTGTGGCTCTTGAAACCAGAACACCATCTAATAATGCCACAATAGAGACCCTGAAAGTAATGCTTCTTGAACAACATGAAGGCTGTCTTTGCGCAAAAAAAAAACCTGAACACTTGACTGGCTCTTCAGTCACACCAGAGGAAATAAATATTTACATGACGAGTTATCCGTGTAACACGACCTGTAAGGATGTACCTGTAATTTGTTATCACTCAAAGACGCCCTAATACTCCTCTCCATCGTAGCACTGTTAAGGGCTTGTGTATAATTTCACCTTGCGACCCTTTATTTCAGCCAGACACTGCCGCATTGTGCAGTAGCGATTCAGACAGTTAGTGCATGGGGGAAAAAAAAGAGTTCTTTTATTGTTTTTTTTTTTTTGGTCTTAAAAATAATTCCCAAAAATATCAGGAAATTGAGCTGCTGCCAAACAAGTGTCCCTGTTTGGGAACACAATTTTCTTTCTGTGAGGGACAATATTATGCTAAGCCCTCAGAGTTAGTTTTTATGTTGCCATAGCAGCATTACTCCTGCGGGGGTTGTGACCTCTGATTACAGTACAAAGCTCATTGGGTCTTGAAAACCCCTTTGAAGATGAAAGTCTTTGATGGTTTATATTTATGCAAATCTCTCAGATATGATTTATCCAACTGAGATTGAATGGGGAGATGATTAAAATTCCCCTTAAAAATCATTCAATGAAGGAATATGTGAATTAAAAACAAATGTGCAGTCGCAATACTTTTGCAAAGTGAAAAGGAAAAATTTTCACTTACCTGAGGATATTTTCATCCCATTTCCATCCGTGTAGAAACGGATGGAAGAGAGACAGCAAAAGGAATAACAGATTTCCACTTTAGGGATTTCTCTTCTTCCTTTTTTTTAAACTTGCTTTGAAAGGAACAGTCTAACTGAGGGAGCTTTTGTGTCTTTCCAGATGATAGATTTTGGAATTTGGGCTACCCTACTGGCAGCCCAGAGCTCGCTGTGAACTGGTCTGTTGGAAAAAATTGGAATGCTTTGGTCTTCAAAGAACTCCGCTTCATTTTAATGCCTTTTTAAATGAAACCTAAAACATTAGTGTGACTCATTAAGAGTCATATCAAACTCAGGTTGTCACCTAAGTCACTCTGTTTAGGGGATTCAGGACTGGATAAGAACTACTTAAATAAAAATAAGACAAACAGGGAGATATCACTTTTGTAGACGCATTCGTCTTTAAGTACAAACTTGAGCATGTATTATGTTCTTGAAGGGCTTCTGGGAAAAAGATAATGATGGGAAAAATTGGAGATGCAGTGAAGTAAATGTTTATCTAGAGTTACCATCTTATGCATTGCCTGTAGTTTCCCTACATGCATATGTTTTGAACCATTTAACAACATTCTGTGAAAATGTGCCCAAAACTTTTTTTAAATGTCATATACCATCTGTTTGTTTATAAAAGAATGTTACAAGTTGCAGGTTAAGAATTGTCTTTCCTGACCTGTTATTTGGATTTTAATTTATTTTTTTTTATTTTTTACCTGAAATTTGCTGCAGCATTATGCAACGTGGATATAAATCTTGTGCTCTCGCTTTACCGTTTTACTTTGAGCGTTTTTTTTTTACGATATTGGGATATGAGCAGTTTGTGTGTCTGTGTCTGTGTGTGTGTGTCTGTGTGTGTGTGTTTGGTTTCAGTTCATGGACAGATTTCAACACCATATGAAAGGGAGAACTCTGACCGAGCCCATTCGCCTGGTGACATTTGTGGAGAGTGCAGTCGGCCTGCTCAATTTTAAGGTCAGTTAACAGCATCCATTAACCCCAAGCATTCTGTAGACATCTCACCTCTGAACGAGGGGAAATATCTTCCGCAAAAACATGTTATTACAGCAAAGATATTCACGGAGCGATAGCTTCTGAAGAATCTTTTGTTTTGTTTGTTTTTATTTCCTGTTTTCGAGACAACGTGAATAAGGCGTACCAACCAGCATGGTCCTTTATCTAACTTTCTATAACTTACTGAATCAGTTTTACATGAAGTAATTGGCAGTCTTAGAAAGGGAATCACCATCTTACTCTACCATATGTAAAGAAACTTGATCATTCAGAAGGTTTTTTTTCCTCCCCTCTGTGACCTTCACAAAAGCAGGGGAAAGGGCACCTTTGGGGTCTTTGTGAGGAAACATGCAGTCCTCTCTCTTTTGATTTTTTTATTTTTTTCTTCCTCGCTTTGTTTGCTTGTTCTGGTTGTTTCTGCTTGTGCTTTAGCCAGGCTGAATCCCAGAGCCATGACAGCGAAATATCGCTGTGTCACAGCGAGAAGTGAAATTAATTTGGAACCCAACAAAAGCATCAGACAAATTCCAACTGCTCCATTGCTGACACAATTGCGTATCAGATTCCAGCCCCCCCCCCCACCCCCCCCAAGAGTCTTGTTTTGCAGTAGTCAGTGTAATGGACATACTTCAGCAGGTTCAGTTGATTTCAACTGGAGGGGAAGGGGAAAAAATTCAGCAGCGAAGGATATGACAGAGATATCAGTTGGCTTTAGTTGACAGCTGGCCGGTTTTTCTTTACCACAAAGTGGAGTCTCGTTTCTGCTGGTCCGATTTAATCCTAAAACCGTATTCTCCGGGAGTTGAGCCGCGGCGTGTTGGAGAGGGGGCTGCAAATGTGGGAATAGCGCCGGTAACACGAGACGCTTGATTCGGGAGAGTTGTCAGGATGCCAGCATCCGAGCTTCCTCCGGCTGCACACCCATCCACTCCTTTGTTTTTCCTCCACTCTTTCTCACAGGCTGTTTGCGAGGAATTCCTCCGCCTCGGCCCCGAGGTCGGCCTGCACCACGACGGCGTGGTCTTCGGTTCCGATGACTTCTGTGCCAGCATAGGTTCTTGAACCCTCTGTTCCTGAAGTATTGTTATGGGTTTTGGTATATTTATGATTTATTTAAAAATAAATGTATATATGCACATGTAAGCCCATACAATGCAAATAATATAATATTGGTATATATTTATACAATATTTTAGATATAGCTATATCGTTTTTCTAATATGTATAATAAGATTGCAATATATGTATAATCTTCATTCAATTCAAAATGTAAATAATGCTTCTCCAACTGTATTTATGCTTAAAAAAGTAATTATTTTTCATTACCTTTACTACCTGGTTACTGTCAATATAGCTACACCTAAAAAATATTTAACTCTTACTTGTAAATCTGTTATTTTTATTTATGAGTGTCGCATCACCAAGAATCACGCCCTAGAATTTGTAGCCTGGGTGCCGTTGCACATCAGATGCTGATTTTGCTTATGTGTTTTGATCATTTTTGTTGGTGTACGTTCTTATGTATTCTAGGTGCTACGAGGTCGAAGAATGCCCTAGAGCTCCTGTACGCACGGCAGAAAGTCGTGGTGACGACGAAAGCGTTCGGCTTGCAGGCTATTGATCTTGTTTACATTGACTACCAGGACGAGGAGGGCCTCCGCGCGCAGGCGAGAGAGGGCGCACTTATGGGCTTCACCGGTATGGCTTTCTGCCCCATCCTGCCCAGTGCTGCGATCTTCCTATCACACCTCGTCCTCTCCCTGCTATCCATCACGCATGCTCAAACTCACCGTGACAGCTTCACGCTGCTACCTGTGGTTTCACTACACTGATTGCTTATTAAAACGCTGCTGAATTTATTTTATTTTTTTTTGCGTTAACCAGTAACCCACCTTTTTACGGTTTAGCTGCTGCTACGCTCTTCTCCTTAGCTGTGACATAAGTTAATTCCAATTTAAAGAAACAGCTTAAATTCCCACGGCATAAATAATGATATACGTCCAGTTCGTGACTTAATAACGGTCGTATTTATAATTTGCATGCACCATATTTTCATTTGATCTTTAATTTGCCGGTTTTTGAAGACCCAGAGAAATACATTATTATTGGCCGTTTTTGACACAGCTCATCGTGTAGAGGAAATTAATTTAAAACATGGGTTTAATGAGACGAGGCCTGCTGTACAGACACGGAGACATCATCCCTGCAATAGCTGGTATACGGTTGTAGCCAGGCAACGCAAGTGGAGCCCCAGTGAGTGGAGAACGGGTGACGAGAAGGCAGAAATCCTGTTCTATGGAGATCTGTTAATGAATACCTAATTGCTGTTTACAGAATACATAACATTCCCCCCCTGTTCATTTCTCATAGGCTCTGACATTACTCTCTGAATTTAATCTTACTTGTTTTTGAAATAATCATGGTTCATTATAAGTATTCCAGATAATACAAGTGAGATGAGTTGTTGTTGTTAATTCCAAGCGTCGTAATATACCTTTATAATGTTCAGTATTCTACTAGGAACTTTATATCTGTGGAAGAAATTTGTTTTTACTCTATCTGCTGTGCCCTTTTGAAACCTTTTGTATTTATTTTATATATTCTGTGCCCTTTTCAAGACCTTTAGTTTATTCATTGGATTATGCTATAAACCATTTTTCTAATGTTCACTGAATTTGAAAATGAAGCTGGATTTTAAGGAGCAAACCGAGATATTTTATATCAGCTAAGTCGATACTTGCTTATCGGGCTCAGCGTGTGTGATTGTGTTCAGCAGTAGGCCATTCGTGTCAGGCGGAGCTCATTTTAATTGCATTTTTTTTCCACGCCATACTATAAATGGCGGAAATGATTCTTAACCATTGCAGCGTCAGCTCTGAATTTGGCGGAAGCTGATTCGCCTGCAGGCTAAGTCTTTTTTATCTATTTATTTATTTTTTTTTGCTATGGATCCTCGTCTGTGACACTTAAGTTCCGGCCACAAGCAATGTTCTGTTGTCGGGTTGCAGTATAAGAAGTGTCTGTGTCTGGGAACAGGGGAGAAATCACAGCACTGTCAGTCTAGTGGTGCAGCAGAAACTGGTCACATGTTTGCTCTGTCCTTCAGCAGTTAAAGGTAACTTTTTTTTTTCCCAGGAACAAGTCTTACCCCACAGCGATGACAATAGAGTCACTGCACTGCTACTTCATTTAATATGTGGGGACGCATCAGCAAATCATACACCAGCAAGACAGGCTAAAAAATGCTTTCACAAACGGGGTGCCGAAAACATCATTCTTAATACCAAATGTATCTCTTGGTTTGAGTAAAAGTGTATCAGCACTCAACACACAATTGCAGTGAAAACCGAAGTCTGCGATATTTAATCTTCATCTCTTTTTTTGTTGTTGTACTTAAATGTTAAAGTTTTAACCTCATAAATAGCATCTAACCTGACACGGTAGTCATTTATAATTCTAATTAAGTACCGCACAAAATATGCAAAAGGCTTTGGATTAAGAGATTAATGCCACCACCATGTTGTATAATCTTAGTGATTTTCATTGTCCAGAATCCGCTAGAGCAGTAATACCCTCTGGTTTAAAAGACAAATGTGCATTTTTTTTAAATGGAGACGTTCAGCCATTATTGGCATCATTATTGCTTTTGTTGTCTTTTTCCCCTTCGCTACTACATGGTTACAAAGTATCGAGTTTGAATTGAAAAATCTGTCCAATCTGAAAGATCCTGTATTTTCTCCATGTAGCCCTTTATTCCATGTAGCGGAATTCTGCAATTATTTTTGCAGCAAGAATTTCGAGGCAGTCTTATTTATTTTTGTGTCCTGTTAATGTTATGCTTAACTATGAAAACTTAAACCAGAAAATCAACATCCGTTATAATTACGGACGAGCCGCCGTCGTGTATTTTGGTTCCAAGAGCTCTACATGTAATTTGACAGTCCGCACTTAACTAAATAGAAGACGCTCCAATGAGACACCCCGCACCAGATGGCAGGCTGTGATTGGCTGGGAGAATGGAAGCAGACTGAATGATGCAGTCTGGAAAGCCAATGACGGCTCAGTAGGTAGGACTGAAGAACCAAACCCGCCAGCTCCGTCACTCTCCAAGCCCAGCTTGGACAGCTCCAGCACAGGTGGTAGCAATGGGAAGAGGGTACATTTTGCTGGGAGGAAACAAGCCCCCCCACCTTTGTGGCTGTTGTGGAATGGCTGTGACAGACAGGGCTGGGGGGCCTCCTCTTTAGGCTGTTGACCCAATAGGCTTTATCCGGAGGGGGAACATAGGAAATCTCACAGTGGGCTTTTGGGAATCTATTCTTTCTAGTTCTGTGGTCCAGCCTTGTGACCAACTTTACTTATGCCACATTGCACCACCTCAAGCTGTTGTTTTCAAACAATCATTTATTTCATTCTGTTTAGATTCCTTCCTCAACATCATATATTAAATATTGCTCACTTTAATTCTAATTAGTAATTTTGCCAAATTCAGTTTTGTGATATTATTTTAGCGTCAAATTGTTAAGTGTTACGTTTACAGTAGTCCATAACTTTCAAAACATGTTTTATTACAACTTTTTAGCTATACCTTTTTTTAAGTATTTAATCGATTATAATCAGACCAGGAGATGATGAAAATAAAGAAATAAAATCGGCAAAGGAATTGTAGAGATTAACTTGTTGTAGATGGAGCCCATACTTGTCTCACGTGTCTTGTTCTGATCTTATAGCTACACGGATTTGTTCTTCTGAGTCACCATAAGCCTCCGAGCTCCAGCGTGTACTTTCTGAACAGTTTGTAACCTTCAGATTCTGCTAAACATAATTCTGATAATCTGATTAATTCTGATATTACTTTAAGCTTCTTTTCCCAGAAGCAAGCACAAGAGTTACATCGACAATCGACCTAGATGTGCCAGAATTTTTTGGGACAAGTCAGTGAAGTATATTCAATAATAATAAGCAGCATGAAGCCATGGTCAGCAGTTATCGGCATAAGATATGATCAGAAAATCAAATGGTAAATGTAAATGCATTGTTGCATCGTTAATGACATGCTACACAGTACAGTAACATAGCAGGACTGTACACCATATTTGAAACATTAAGGAAAGACAGCATTAGCAACTTTGTACAAATAGAATGAAGAATAACTATGCATTTCCAGAGAAAATAAACTTAAAACTGAACAGCGATAGCATGAATTCATTTAATCAAGCAGAGCGCAGCTGCGATTTAAGTTGTTGATGAAATGTTTTAGCTCTGTTTGCTATGGAAAACACCTAATGTTTAAAACAACTTTACTCATTAAGTAAAACATAGGATTTTGTGTGGAAGATAAGGCCACCTAAGATAAAATGTTTTATCATAATATTATCCATTTTAGCGAATAATGTGACTATTTCCAGCACATAGTACTTTGTGTAAAAATGTATATTGCCATAAAAAAGATAAATAAAACTTAATATGTATTAGCATAATAACTTTTTGTTTAATTTAGACGTGTCAAAAATAGTTTTTGATTGCTATAGATATGGATAATTCTTTTTTTCTCTTTATTTCTTAGTTTAATCTGCATTTAATGTATCTGTCATTTTGGGCTGGCCTTTTTTTTTTTTTTTAATGAAAAACACTGTGACTTGTTTTGTGATCAGCTGCATAGTAAAATGTACATAATCGTTTTCCCCCTGGATTCTATCTGGTTGCGAGAAAGACAGATTTAAAGCTCATGTTTCCTCTCCCTTAAGAGAGAAGCATTTGGAACCACCTTACATTTCCCAGTTGAACATAGAGAACCACCTTACATTTCCCAGTGGAACATAGAGAACCACCTTACATTTCTCAGTGGAACATAGAGAACCACCGTACATTTCCCAGTGGAACATAGACTTGGGTGCCGCATGTGTCCATGTGGCCAGGATTTCACAGGAATACATTATGACAGTTTGTAAATCTTCACTTTTGGCTCTTCATTAACACATGCAGTTCAGCTGTTTAATATTTTCCGCTTTTTACCGTGACATTGGTGTCTGAGTTACAGGCATGGGGCAGACCTTTGGGTGGGGGCAAGTGGGGTGGGTCACACATGACAAGTATAATGAAAAGCAGACTTTGGAGGCAACGCAGACAGTACTGCAGATTGAAGTGTAACTGAGCGTATAGTGCAGTTTCATAGTTTATTGAGGCCCGGGATAAAATCTGGGATGAAATCCATGATTCATGGTGTCCCTCATCACAGCTGATTCATGCAGACTCTCAGAGAGCAAGCACCTCTGAAACGCGCTGGGGGGGGGGGGGTGACCAGCCACAGGGGCAGGCACTACATGACACACCGTCATATTTAACACTGCAAAAAGACAGTCTGACAAATGTCTGAATAACGCATGACCCTGCGTGCAATAGAAGGGCAGGCAGCAGCAGTCAAAGTGAAATTTTGGCCTGATTTAGATACAGTGTGTACAAGGAAGTAGCGTAACTAACAATCATGCTACTGCAGAAGCAGACATTACGTTAGACTTATTAGATCTAGTCTATACTGTGGATTAATCACCGTATATCGTTTATTGGAGAGATGGTGATTTTGGTGATATTGGAGTAACACATCTGACATCTTTCATCTTTATGTTGTTCTGTTCTTAAGGTAAGCAAGTCATCCATCCCAACCAGGTCCAGATTGTTCAAGAAGAATTTTCTCCCAGTGCTGCACGAGTCAAGTGGGCTGAAGAGCTAATAGCTGCTTTTGAAGAGCACCAGAAATTAGGAAAGGTACCTCAGATCCTTTTCATCACACTTTGCTGTTCATTCACGGAGATCATCGCCATCATTTCAATGCCACGTTTTCATGCATAACCAAAAATGTAATATTCTCTAGCAAATAAACAGCAGCCCAAAGCTTTGAGGTTTTTTTTTTTTGTAAGATGGGAAAAGAAAATTAAGTGTCCGATATTATTGTTCCTAATTTAGTGCATCATTGCATCTTGTGTTTTCTGCTCTGTGGGCTATTGCTATTTAGATAGTACGGTGGTAATACACAATCTGTTTATACCTTGCTGCCAGTAATTTTTACACTAACAATAGCCTGAAGGAGAGACAGTAGCCGCCACTCGCTTGTTTCATTAACGGAAAGGTTGAAGTGAAGCCATCCTTCTTTGTTTTGTTTTTTTCCCCATTGTGTTTCATTTGAATTCTAACGCTTGTATCATTCACACTTCAAGTAAGTTATTCGTATGCCATGAAAAACAGACACTGGGATGTTCTGGATCAGAACTCGTAAGCGTTTCGTTTTAATTCTCAAGCTAATTTCCCCGATTTTTACGGCAGATGGTACGGAAGCTCCGCTGGGGGCTTCAAAAGCATTACGGGCTTTTGGCTCATTGATCAAAATTATTTGGCTCAGTGAAGTATTTTATTCATCAGCTGACGAAAAGTTTCTCATTAAAATCAACTTCCCATTTTTCACTCACGAATCAGAATGTTATTTTGGCATTTCTGTTTTCGGTTTAACCTCACCGAAAGGACCTTTGTTTCCTGACATATTTGTATTGCCGCAAATTTGCTAATTCACGCAAAATCTCTCTCACTTTCTCCCCCCCCCCAGGGTGCCTTTACTTTCCGAGGCAGTATGATCGACAGGCCCTTACTGAAGCAGGCGCAAAACGTCGTCACCTTGGCTAAAGCCGTCCTAAACAAGTGACCGTGGCGGCATGAATCACTACTTTGTGCTGTGTATGTTTTCCAAAAAAAAAAAAATTCTGTGTACATAAAAAATATATACGTTTTCATCTGATGAAAATAATAGCCTCTTAGCTTGTGTTGTATCAATGGATGACAGAAGAGAGGAGAATACATTTGGAGGTTTAGTCGTCTGTACCCCCCCCCCCCCCATGACACCCCCTGTATTTAGAAACCAATCAGCCTGGCTTCTTCGTTCTCATCCTGCCACTGGGGCTGGTGCAGTGGAGTGGGGTATTGCTGGGACTGCTGGGAAGAGGACCGTGGTAGTACTGGGGGTGTATGGGTCGATAAAGCAAGCAGCGTGGATGCCTCTGTCTCCTGCCCTCCCCAAAATTTGAGGGGTGGTGTGGCTGTGGGATCGGCCTCCCACAGTCCGGGCCGCTCGGCAAAAGGGTAAACAAACAGAACAGGCCGCACTTGTTCCGCCATTCAGCCGCGCTCCGCCGCCAAAAGGCCCAGGGCTTCAGCGAGCGGCAACAGGTCAAAGTTCCACCTGCCAAAGAGCCTCAATGAATTTTCCAAAACCAACAATCTGAGATTTTGTTTCGGCCCCTCAGTAAATCATGGGCCTTTGTGTGCGGACTGTGAGCCAGTGTTCTTGATGAAGAGGGAAATGAATTCCTTTAAACTGGGCACACTCACCCCGGGCAGACCTGCCCAGAAGCCAGGCTGCTTCTTGCGCACTCACACATACACACACACACACACACACACACCCCGCAGGATAAGTGGCTGGCGCTGCACTCTCTCTCTCAATAAAACCCACTTCCACACTGTTTTTCTGTCTTTTTCTTTTCATGCTCCGTCTTCCTGTCCGCAACTGACATCTGATCGTAGGAAACTGTTCTAGAAGATTGACTTCTGATTGGTCTCTAATGTAAAACGAAGCAATTTTTAATATCAGATAACATATGCCTGGGCTGAAAGCAGACCTTCCCTTCCGAGTAAAGAGTTGAATTTACATCTATATATTTGCTTAGTATGTTCATCTTTATTATTATGGATATTATTGTTGTTGTTGGCTAATTAGTGAATTATTCATTACATCTGCCTTCATAAATCTCACTGACAAGCCTTAAAATGACTGGGTGAATGATGAATTCTTAACAAAAGAGTTGGCGGCAGCAATGAGAAGCACTAAATAAGTCAGACTGGATATTTCATGATCAATTTTTGCCTGTGAAATGCGCTGAAGGCTGCTCTGCATCAGGCAAATGCCAGACAGAAAGATCACACCAACTGCTGCGCCCAGCAGCCTAACAATAAGATGGCTTTTTGGCATTGAGCCAGAGAATTGTTTTTCCTCCCAGTTTTTGCCTTTTGCTGTCATTTATTTTATAATTTGTTACTGGGTCGGCCAATCCCACTTTCTGTCTGCTGCCATGGCTTCCAATGGGCAAACTGGAAAATGGTCTTTGCGCCAGGTACCGTTTTCACACGAGAGAGAAAACGCCTTCCAAAGTTGCCACAGAGCCGCCTCTGAATATGTAAGTGCGTTTCTGATCGAGCGTGCAGTACGTTTCGCGCAGAAGCCAAATCGGGGGCTCCGCGCACACGCGCACGCCGCATGGCCAGTGACGGCACATAATCCAAGCGTGTCTGTCACAAGGTGCCGGGAAGAGCACAGACCGCTCCCTGTCACCTTGCAGTGTAAATAATGTAGAACAGGTGTTCATTCAGTGGATGAGGCAAATCTCAATAGTGCACACCACACAGAGGTCAATCTCATCTACAATTTACCTGAAGATGGCATCCTAAGTACATGACCTTACTCTACTGGTTGTCATGCTTTGGATTGAGCAGTTTGGTCGTTAAATGTTATTGTAAATATTTAAAGATCAAAACTATTTAGTGTAAAATAATATCCAAATGTACTTACGTTGGCAAACTCAGTAATGCATAGATGAATGGTTTGCAGGTTTCATTAAAGGTACATGATTCCATCCTTACATTTGGAGGTAAATGTGTGATCCGATACAATGACGGTGGCCGAAAATATCACTAAACCTTAAATCAACACAATAGTGAATTTCGTTTGTTTAAATGTTCCCGTTCAATAGCTTGATTGGTTGAGTGCGATTGATTACATTTAACAACATTTACATGTATTTCTATGTTGTTACAAACATGACATAATCTTCTCAAATAGCACAGTAGATTGGTTTAAATACAATTTAGTTGCAGTCCCAAAGAGGGTAAATTACAATTAACACGATTATAACCTTACAAAAACTTCACGGGATTCAATTAGGTGACGGACACCATTCCCGTAGTCGTTGTGTCTCGAGATAGCTATAATAAATTATCGGGTACAATTCAGCGGAGAAAATGTGTGTATGCAAAACACCGTCGGAAGAAGATTAAATTGAAATGCTTTGCATAATTTTTTCATTAATCTCAATAGGACCCGTGTGGTAAAGATGGTTTTATTCCCTTAATTTCCCGCCCGGGGGGTTTCTAAATAATGTCTTCATTGTTTTACTAGAGAGCTATTGACAATTTCTGACAACCTCATTCTAGCAAAGTATTTTTCAATACAATAAAATCTCTCGCTAGTATTATAAAACAGGGGTAGTAAAATATACGCAGTTAATAACGTAGGCTAATAGGCCTACTGACAGTGTGTAAGGGAACATATCGATAGCCTACCAACTTTGGGAGGACAGAATAGTGTATCTATCTATGTACTTATAATGAGATGGAAAGACTTTTCAGCATTTTCAAAAATGGTATGAACACCGTATTTTCATTCTGTTAGCACCTCTAACGAAGGCACGAAATCGAACTCTGGAGTTCCTTGTGCTAAGTGTTTTTATGTTGATTCCTTTCTGTTGTTTTTGGTGGCCGATTATCAATAAGACCTTCAAATATTGGATGGTGACATAGTATTGCCAAATGTTAGTCTACATAGGCAATATAATAATAATGATAATAATAATTAAATCTTCCTTTAAGAAAAACTGGATTTTGAAAAACAATAAATTTTCGACAATAATGAGATTTATGAACTGAACTTTATTCAGTTTTTTTATCCAATAAAATAAAAGAATCGCGCCAAAATATTACCAATGAGCAAAAATGGTGTTGCGGTTGTGTTTTTAAATTGTCTTCTTTTGCAAATTGATAACTGCAATTAAATTTGTGTGTGCCATATTGAACTTTTTTCTTTTTTTTAACAAAACGGATTGCCAAGATATGTATGGCATTAAGAAACAAATGCACTCAAGTGTTGCTTTTCCCATTATGTATGATGTAATACATATATACATACACACACACATACATACATACACACAGAGAGAACGTGGCATGAACCTGAAACATTTGATATGATTAATAAATACATAACACAATGGAATGTTCTATCAAATAGCCGTGAAATGCAAATATTGATGGGCTATTGATGTTTTGTTAATTGTCATTAAATATATTTCAAAATAATTGCGATAGGCCTACATGTATCTGTACATGCGTTTTAAATATATGATTAATAACATTGGATTCATGGCCATTTGCCCAAATGCTTGCAATAATACATTTTACAAATAATCTTTATCAGTCAAGTATGATACATACATTTTAAAATAGGGTTGGAATATATGTTACATTGCGCTTAATCGTTGTGTCAATCTACGAATTACAGCGCAATATCCTGAAAAGTTGACTGTCTGTTTTGGGCGTCATTTCCATGACTAGTGAAGTGATCTTGCGCTGGACTGGTGTGTGTTTTACTGAAAGATAATTCCCCTTCAATGGAGAACGTCTTGTGAAGTTTGCAGAATTGGGACGATGCTTTTCTGTGCCCTTGATAGTTTGAACTGACACTTACTTAAATGGAGACAGATCAAAGACCGCAGCGTCTCCCCGCGGACCCCACTAAACCCCAGTCCTTTTGTGTGTTGTTGCTAGGAGTCTAGTAAACTAAGGAAGATTGTCAGGGGCATGTTAATCAGACTCGTTACAGTGTGACAAAGTCTCCCCAACTTTTCATTTTTACTATGTTTTCAACCCCCTGCACCTGCGGTTATATTGCTTGTCTGCTCTAAGATCCTTTAATAAACTCCATAACTTAGGGGGCGAAAAGACTTAACGTTTGTTTACTTAGTAGCGCATTTCTCTGATTCCGACTAATTCCGCCTTTTCAGGATATTTATATGTTATTATTAAAGATTATTGTTTTTCTATGTCTCTTTCATAAACTGACATCTTATAATTATGTGAAAACATAATCGTTTACGGAGATTAAAATCAATCTCCTTGAAACAAGCGCTTCTGTCATTTCTTCTGCAAAGTTTTTTTTTGTTGCTGTTCTTTTGCAACCTCAACATTGCAAAAGGAATGCATGAAACATTAATTTTGGCATTAGTTATTTAATTTTACATATGTTTATTTAGATTTTTTACACCAAGGCTTATACATTAGAACGTTTGCTATTATTGGTGATCAGTTATCGACTTCTCCATGCAACGAAAGCTTGTGTTTTATGTATTATTACGTCAGCTTATTTTTTTTCAAATACAATTTTATCGTCTTTTCTTATTTGCCGGGTTTTCTAATAGGATAGTTATTAAGTTGTTAACCTTTAGGGAAATGCTAGGTTTAAGAAAACATCTTATAAAACGAAACCATATGAATTAATTTTTTTTGTATCCTGTTCCGCGAAGATGTTATAGACAAAAAATCGTAAAAAACACACTTGTACACGTTGCAAAACGATTTAATGCGATTTAATACGCATATGGTTTTATCATATTCGTCCAACTTTCAGGTATTCTCCATAAGTGAAACCTTGCATTTACCACGACGTTTAAACCAAGACCAAAGGTATTTTATCCTTCACGCTTAAAGAGATTGCTGTAAAATAAAATCGCTTGTTCGGCGTATTTATGTATATTTTGTTATTAGATTACATTAATCTCAAAGTTGCACTAAAGTAAAACAGCGCACTTGAGTGACTTCTGGCTTTAGAAGATGCGTATGTTACTATAAAGATGATTTATGTGTACAATCAGCCCCTAATTTTACACGATTGCAATGCTAAGGTATAATTTATCATATATGCTTTCCGAAGGACTGTAAAATACAGTTTCGCAGCCATATACTAAATTTATGGTGATGGGGGAAAACGAATCATTGTTCATTATCTTTGTTCTTATTAAAAACAAATTAAAACAATGCCATCTTTTGCAGGCAGCGATAAAATAAATACATTATCGAATAAGAGGTACCTTGCTGGGAGATTTGCCATTTCTGCTCAGCTTCTGCTACCTCTCCTACTGACATTTTAATGATCCCTGAAAGGCGCAGGCGCCTTCAGTTCAAAAGTTTGCCGGCGGATGCCGTCAAAACTGAGAGAAAGGGGTATGTATGCTTTCAAGCCCCCATTTATAGCTGCCTGGTTGTTAGAGATGATTAGGCTACAGCTTTGCACACCGAGGGTAATGCGTGAGCAACATTTCAGACAAAGCACGGCTCTTACAAACGCTTTACACAGATTCCTTAGACAGGCGTAGTAAAAAACGCTGCCCTACATTGAATGTCAATTGAAGGTGACTATCGCGTTGTAAAATATCTTCTATATGTATTTTTACGTCTCCATTTTCTTTACACCAGCGGGGCAGCAATATCCATGCGGAAATTTTTAATGAAATGCAGAACTGCGCTTTTAGCAGTGGCGTTTACAGAATTACAAAATTAACTTGTGAGTCCGGGATCAATCAGTTTCATGCCTTTCAAAAACGTTTCAACGTGACTGGTAGCGTATAGTGTTTCTTCAGTGACGGTAAATGTGAGGTAAAATGAATGAAAGCTGATTTGCCTGTAACTAATAATGTAATGTAAAATACGTATGGCTGTTTAAATTATCAGTCAAGCCGGCCTTCATTAAACAGAATAAACAACCTTTTCTGTCACATAAGAGATCTCAGACCTTCTATAAATTATGTTTTTCCCAAAACAATGTACCTGCATTTCTTTTATTTCCCCCTCAAAATCTGGTGCATTATACAGTGAATGAAGATTTATATGATGAACTTATTAATATTAATACAGTGATTTTTGATGTAGCACCTGTTAAGCGCTCCTGTTAAATTTTTTTTTTATCCTTTTTTTTCCAATTATCAGGCCCTATAATATGTTTGGGAGTTTCTGTTCTAATATAAACACAGAAGAAACACACAAAATATAAAACATGCTATGTGCTAATAATGTATATTAGTAATTGTTGCGCCATTTATATTAAATATGGCAAAAAGATCTTCTTGACCTTATTTTAAAATAATCTTTAAATGCACAGCATTGCGCTGTTGTTATATATCCCACTAATATCTGCTGTCAATTATGACTCTCAGGAATATGTCTTTTAATGTGGTACAGCTGCATAGGCAGTATTTAAACTTTAATAATCGATACTGGAATGGGAATAGGGTTAGGAACGCTGAATATAAAATACATTGCATTGAACTTTAAACTGAACCTAAAATTATAGACACCCCTAATGAATACTGAACTGTTACTAAATATAATTTATAGCCAAGTTTGATTTTGTTGTGCTTTGTTACTGGTAATGAGTGAAAAACAAATAGATTTTAATATTGATTCTATTCAAAGGACTGTCTTCGGCTGTATGTGTTTGAGCTGCTCTCCTGGTTTATTTAGAGTCAAATTCTCCTCACTGCACTTTGTTTAATGCTTAAAAGTGGCAAATGCCTGTTGGCATTTTCACTTTTCAATCTATAATTGGCAATAAATGTCTGTGACATAAAATTTTAAACAAAGACTGATGCTAGTCGTGGTTCAGGACACTGGGCTGAAGGTTTCTAGTTCAAATCCCAGTAGGGGCTTTAGTCAGGTGCTTAACCTGAATTGACATAAACATCACCGTTATGAAAATATCCATCTGTATAAATGGATAAGTAGCTAAACATAAATAAGCATACTGTGGCACACTGATGTTTGCTATAAGAGCAATTTGTAAGTGTTTAATTATATAGCTGAGCGACTGGGTAATAAAATATAATTATAAGACTATTTAATTTCTTCACTGATTGTTTTATGATGAAGAAGGCAACTCTAAACACTGACTAACTGTATATTCTGACAGTTATAATAGATAATCGAGGCCAACTTGGGGCAGTTGTGTTTATATACCTTGCCACAAACACTCCTTGTGCAACTTACACTTGCTGACAATGGAGCGATGTTTGCTGTGGACTTTACACACACATATTAATTTGCAACACCGATTTCATTAGACCCACGTTCCACATCAGTGTCTAGGATTATTTTACTTGTTTTGTCTTTAGGCATGACATACGCTAGTGGCCAAAACTGAGGAGGCACCTAGCATTTTTGGCCTTATGCTTTAAAAGTTACTACACGAATAGTGGCAATAATGTTCATAAACACTCAAAGAATGTTGCAAATATAGATTAGACAATGAAATAAGCAACAGTTGAATGAAGTTGTGCAATCTCTAAAAATTAGAAGTGTTTTCACAATTTTGACCACTAGTGTAGACTGTAGTTTAGTCAGTCTTGTTTTTTAGACAATTATACCGCTGACATGTCTGAGATTCGTATGCCAACCTTTTTCCATAAACGTAAACATATGGTCAGTAAGCGAATGCATTAATATTCTGTGTATAGTCAATAGTAAAGCAGTATATGGCCTGGTTGATTTTGATTTTGAGTTGCTGTGAATATGTTGAACATGGTGGCTCTGAACTGCAAAGCTACATCTCTAAGATTAAATTAACATTAATTAAAAGCACAACAACAAGAATACAATTGACAGGTAACCAAAGCTTAAATATTTCAGAGCACACTTTAAGAGCTAATGCATAACGTTGATTTGACACCACATCAACTTTGGTCGAAACAAAATCAAATGCATAAATACAGAAAACTTTTCTGTTCAACAAAAAATGGAAACAATAGATTCAATATTGAAAACTGGTACATGTTGTTTAATGAATAAACTATATATCAATCATTATTTGGTAATGGGAGGTAGGGAGACAGAACTGTGGAATGGCAAGGCTGTAACATTGTTCATATTGACAGTATAAAGATGCAAATATTGGCTGAATGGGTATTACAGCAATTGATACTTTTTGCCTTATGCTCATTAGTTCAAATAGTTAAATAATGATTCATAATGTTTGCATAACTCATTTTATCTGGGAGAGGTGCCAACTCAGATGTAATGAGTACAGTCAAGGAATTGATATTTAAGCCATTCGATTACCACTGATACATAGAATAATCCCAGTAAAGTGTTTTGTTGTAAATCTACAACCACCCTATTAATTTCTCTGATACAATGTTTCATAATTATCTGGAACACACAGGTTGGTCTATATTGTACAGTCAGAACAAGTTTCCCAATCTGTCTTCAACCACTAACAACTTCAGCATTGCGGAATGAGATAAAACTGGTTGCATTTATAATTACTTTAAACTTAATACTTAATCTGCTACAGTGTTTAGACCTTGCTTTTTGAATAGTTCATTTGTATTTTTAAAAGAATTATTGTTTTGCGCATCGGACCATCATTCTTGAAGACCACAGAATTGAAGTTCCTGTCCTTTTAGTTCAGCCAAACCTGTCAGTTCATACTGACCCTCCCCCCAAATACAAATATTCAATTTCTGAACTTCAGATCTGATAGGAATGTCATTGCATGCCACCTGCCTCTTTTCCAGATTGTTTTTACAGCTGTAAACGTTCATTCCAAACATGTCCTGTAACTGTTTGAAATTCTGGCTTTGAAGATATTAACTCCTAATACTCTTTTAATTTTTCAGTATTTAAGCTTATGCAAATCTTACCTATTCCCTAAGAACCTCTTATCAACAAATATGATATATAGGCTGGTAATGTCCGTTAACTGGATTATTTACACCCTCACGTCTCCTGGCTCACTTTATTTACAGATGTGGACAAAATCTGGCTTAATCGTGGGTGTCCTGTCAGTAATAAAATGAATTTTCTGTTTTCCCTGGCTTTTGCAGTGATCTGGCCGCTCACAAAGTGTGAGCACATTTTGCAGTGCCATATGTTATGTTGCATCAGAATCGAATATGCATCCTTTCCGATTTCACAAATCTAGTATCTAAGTATGTATGCCCATAGATACTTGATTACTAGATTACTTTTTTTCAGGTTAAACACCTTGATCTTGGGTACAACAGCAAGATACTACTTTTATTCTGCTAGGCTACCTAAAAGTTAATGACCTTAATTTGTTTTGACATGGCTGTTGTCATTTTTGTGATCATACGTAAATAAAATCTAGCTAAATAAAAGCAACGATGCTTACAGAGCTTAAAACTGTCGATTAGAGCAAGAATCAAATCCCCAAACAGCCTGCACTCCATTGCCAGCTATTGATCATTGAGAAGCACATTGTTATGGCTAATGAAAGTCAAGTTGGAATATAGTACAGAAGGATTGTAATGAGATTTTGTTTTTCTAGATAGAGTGATGGTCATTTTAGTTGACGTTTGCCTCACTATATTACTATTATGTTATATTTTGACTGTGTGGCCACAATTAGTAATATTCAAGTGCCCAAGATCATTTGAAGGGCCATCTACCATTATTCAGTGCATTACTGTAATTCACTCCTGGCAACATCCTTTGTGAGGATCTTACGATCAGGCAGTTATTTCAGTGCCTAAAATTATGTCACATGGAATGGAGCGCTAACTACACAAAAGACTAAGACCCCATGTTCTAATAAAAAGAAATGTGCAAAAAGTAAGCTGGCCGTTAGTATAGCGAAGATAAGTATATCACCGGCTTCAAATCCAGGGCAAACTCCACAGCGGAACTGTTGAATCCGCTACACTTCAGTAGAAGGATCTGTTACTTACACTGTGGTCTTTGCAGAAATGCGTGCAGCTTCCCGAGTCGTTGTTATGACATCATCTTAGTTAATCCTATTAAAGAGATCACCATGATTTGGAGTACAGAAACTTATTAGGCACATTTTTACGTTGTTGACTCTTCCTTCATTTCGAAGCATAGATTTCAAATTTCTGCTTTTTGTCTCGCTGTTTTAGTTAAAAGAAAGTGTCATTCTACTATTTTGCAGTGCAATTACTGTTGTGGGTAATTTGTTGACTTGATAATACAGTTCTATTGCTTATTTCTGTATTTGGTATTTATCAAAATGTATTGAAATATGCAGACTTAAGATAAATTATTAAGTATTTGTTTCCATAATTCTTTCCATAAACTTAATCCAAATGTTAAAATCAATTATATGTGCCGATAATGAGAATGTGAATCAAAGACAGCATTATTTTTGAGGAAAAGGTTATGAAAATCAGAATTGATGGTGTATTTAAGGTTCATTTTTTTGTTAAAATACAAACTAATCAAAATCGAGTTTCGAATCGTTACCCCAACATTCCTTTAAAGATACATTCATATACTATCAAAAACATATGAACAGGTATTTTGTACGTATTTGTTCTTTTATGCGAAAGGTAACAGGTGGTATCTAGTCTGAACGCCGAATGTATTTATGCCTGCTAGGTTGGTTGTCTGCTATTTGAAATGCTGCTTAGCCCTCGACTTAAAATGTTCAAAACGACAATTATATTTTAACACTCATTTTCGGTTTAATTCTCGAAACGTTTAATGGCGCTATCTCGTTTTCCGTCCATAACAACATACATAAAAATTAGTCTTTGTAGTCTGTGGTTAACACACATTTTGTTCGATAGCCTTAAAATGCGAATCATGCATTGCGATTTTTATCATTTAACCAACCATGGCACCTCATATAATATTTGCCGATTTTTAAAGAAATAACACATGTATAATATATATCGTAATATACTTGTTACATCTGTGAAATGAATAGCTCCTCCTAATAATTTGTACTTATATTTCGCTTTTACTAACTTAATATTAATACTGGAATGTGTAAATGCTGTTTAATAGTGTTTTAACGATATGTCCTCCGCATAATTTCTTCAGTACACATGGCTTACTTAGAAGTGGTTAAACAAACCTCAATTTTAAAAAGCAATTGCCATATTTATTGTTTTTGTAAGCTTTTCGACTTTTTCTCGTCTTTTCTCAGAGTATTGCTTTTATGGTGCAGAGCAAGAAATAAATGCACGATAAATTAACATATAATAACTTGACCTTTTTCCTCGGAATTATTTCTGATTTCTCTTCGACGGCACTTGATTAAAATCATTCGATGTGCTTCTTAAGTAAAAGCAGTTTTATATTTCGCTCGTGTAAGCCGTTATCCTTAACGAAAGCGAAGGGTTATTCCCAGTTTTAGCTGTAGAGTACATTTTCAGTAGAGTGTTTAAACTACTCCGTGTGAGGATCATGGCTTTTGAAGTGCAATGCAAGAGGGAACTGGAAAAGCATTAAATTAATGACCCACCATTTATTAACCCTTGAAAAAGTAGACTACTATAAACCATAGTTTGCAACGTTGACAATATGTCACCCAGAAATGAGCCCTCTTTCGCAAGTAAACTTTGTCTGTTTTTTTTCCATGAACAATATTTGTCGTCGTTCAGTCATATGTCATTTTTTTCAGTTTGCACATTTTGTCATTTGTCAATAATTTGTTGTAAAACCGACTTTGAATATTAAGTATAGCCATTTAACCATTCTATTTTATATCTGTTTTACATCTTCATAGTGAAGCTGTTTAATTCGTGTCCTCTACAGCATCAATTTTCTTCGTGGGCTTTTAACTTGAAAAGTTTTGTGGGCTTTTAACTTCAGCCTCGTCACGTAACCTGTTGTGCATAATGCGCACAACGTCAGCAACATGTTTTAGCACGAAACCAGCGCCAGTATGTCCTCCGTATTTCCGCTTAGTTGATGGTATGCTATTCAGTGTTGAGCTCGTGACAGATTGCTCCAGGTAAAGAATCGCTTTCCTCTGCGACGCTGCGCAGCCGACTGGATTAGCAGATGGAGCAATGAGCAGTACTTTGAGAGGTTGCCCCGAAGTCTGAAGGCTTTACACTGATAGGTTGAGCCAGACTTGCCCTTCAGTTACACCCCCCGTAGTGCCTCCATGGCCTCTTGGCACATTATTTCAATTATATGGTTTTTTATTGTTTTTTCTACAGATTCTTAAGCACAGCACAGAAAAAAAATCTTAATATTATAATAATAGTAAGTTCCATGCTATAGTTGAATGCTTCAATTCACATTTTATAAATTTGACCCCCCCCCCAACCCCCGCCTTTGGCAGGCTTTCAGGGACCCTTCAAGCTGATCATAAACAGTTGTTAACATCCGCCTATAAATCAAATACGTTGGAAATTTGACCTTGAGAGATTTTGAGCTGAAACTATACATTAATATGAAAAAGGTATTTAATGTTGAAATCTATGGCTTCATTCAGCAATGCTCTGGGTATGAACTTATATATGACATCACCTGCTCAGTTTAACTGCAGATAGAACAGGCTTGTTGTTACAATATTATCAAAATGCATACTGTTTATCTAATAGAGGATGTGCTTATCTGCTACTGCATCACATTTGGCTCAGATACACTAATGCAACTAAATGAAATGAGATGTTGATTCTTTGTCAGTTCAGTGGCAATGCTTATCCCTAAACCACTTTGTTCTCAGAAACAACTTTATAAAATAATATACTGATTCATAAAGGCATTCATAAAAGGCAAATGTCTAAACGGCAAAAAAATGCTACAAAGAAACACTTTGCAGGATGTCATTAATATCAGAAAAACTTACGGATGTTGGTGCCATTGGCCTTGGGTAGGAGGGACTGTCATTTATCCACATGGTAACAGGTAATCAGTATCTGTGTAAACTTTTGATTTATTCACATTAATTGTATACAAAAACATGCCATTGGGAAGGAATTTGAATTCCATAATGAGTATTCCCTAAGAATAACAATTCCTTTTTGTTTCAATGAATATGAGATAAACAAAGGAGAGTGGAAGATGATCTTCAGCACAAACAGCAAATTGGAAATGGACAATCTCATTTTAGTCAATGACAAGCCCAGATCTATTTGAGATCTTGGTAACTACTCTTAAAATTACTGGGAAACTGGGGGAAAGTCACAGGTATCAGGTAACCATGGCTTAGAGGTGCATATCCCTTTTTCTCTGTAGTCCCCACTTGTTTCAGGATTTTATAAGTTGGGGATCCCATTGAAGAACAGGCTATTGGCTGTTTGGACCTTGCTCTGCAGATTGGCCCACAGTATAAGTGTCTCTCAATGTGAGGTCATTCAAACACTTCATCACAACAGCCTCTACTTAAGCAGTGCTTGTGAAGGGTGACCTCTGTCCCTTCACCTGTGATGATGAGCATTGACGGCCAATTTGTGTTCAAACCAGGGAGTGTCTATGCTTTCGTCATAACCAATTCTGCCTTCTACCCCTCCAGCTGTGAGAGAGTAAATGCATCATGCCGAACACTGACCTTTCCTGCAAAGAGCAGTGCTGCACCAGAGCAAAACCTCTGATGGATGAATTACAGTCCAGCAGAAATTGAATCTTAATGCCTTAAACCCACACAGTTGATCTCTAGAAGAAGATGGGACCATGCGGTAATGTTAAATGCCATTAGAAAGTGGCATTTCTCTCTGGCAAAATAATAAAATTGCATCCCAAGGAAAATCAGATAAGAATGTGACAAGACAGTAGTAATAATCCAATTAAAACTAAATGATTTCATTTGATGCGTTTTTGAAAACACAAGTACCGTACTATGCAATCATTTTAACAAGATTGTCATGTAAATAAAAAAAACTATTAAAATAAAATATAGGGCAACGATGTAGCGCTGAATATTGAAGTAGAACACATGGGAACCATATGTACAACCAAATGAGTCTTGGGACATCACTGCTGATGACTCTCTTGACAGGGTAATGCCCATCCACAAAATAGTTAAGACAACGATACCACCCAGGAGTGATGTCATTCGAAAGCAGAGCAGATGATGCCCTCGCGGTCATTACATTTCCTGGAGATCCGACCATCAATGCTGAAACCTTTAAACATGCATTTGTCAAACACATGGAGGCCAGTGAGGTCTTCATGCAGCTCTGCAATGTTTACTTTGGGATCCATGCACTCCAAGCCCAGGATCTGGCGCATCTGCTTGTGTGATTGTCCGCAGATGACCTTGGTCTCAACACCTAGTGCCTTGGAAATAGTCCCAGTCCTGTGGATCTGACTTTGGCCCTCCACCAAGTTTGTATACCCACAGATGTTATATAGTGGCCAGGCATTATGTGGGTTTCTCTGCGATTTTAGGAGACAGATACATCTAATGCATCTGTTTCCAATATGATGGATTTTTAAGTGTCTTCTTGCATTTATGTTAAATGGTATGTGCATAGAATGCCCCAAAGCATCATGTAATAGCCAAGAGAGAAATTAAGCAAAAGTGACAATGTAATGAGATAATCATTTTAGAAATTCAGTTTTATATACTTCGTTGCAAATATTACATTTTTACACCCATAATGATATTACTGGATAATGCAACATGCTTCTAATATCAAAATACTTTCATCTGTAAATCCCCTTTTATAATAAAAAATTACAGATATGTGTGCATAAAATCGCTTTGTATACATGACACAAGAAATAACACAATAATTCGATATTTGCAATCCTTATGGTTAGTAAATATTATATTTTCTAAAATAGGTTGTCATTATCAGTCTGGCTAGGACCTGGGAGAGACATACCTACTTTTTCGTTTGTGTGTCAAAAGTACCTAAGCACTTCCCACTAATTTGACCCTGTATTTTCTTCTAGTAAAATAAAGGGATCATTAAAAAAATGAATAACTTATCTGGACACCCTCATATTGGTGGGATCTTTGGCAAATACAATTAGTGATGTAATAGATTTTACTTGCACATTACTATGAATTACCTTTGTGGTCATAGAGGTTCTTTGCTAATTTCAACTTAATTATTGAGTTGCTGTTTGGCCACATTGTAAATCATCCTTAAACTGTTACTTCACCAGTCAGCAGTCAGCTGTTACAATGAACTTGCTTAAAAATAGGTACTAAAAAGGTACCCAAAAAAGCCTTGATAAATAAACACAGCAGACTTTTGTATATTTGCGTGTATATGTTTCTGTATAAAATATACATATACATATAGTGATGAAGCGCTGTTCAGTGTTATAAAAGCGGTGTCCTCAACAATATTTGCAAAATCAATGCAGCGTTTTTATTAATAGCCGTGTTTGAAAGTCCAGCAACTTCATAAAATTGTACAGCTTATTCTGACAGCGTCCCCGCTCAGCGGTAACTGAAATGAGTGCACATTTTACGCTATAGTACTTCCTCAAACGTTTACACTTCACGTTTTCGGCAGCTGAAAATAATACCACAAGTAAAAACTCTTGTACAACACAGAAAACCCTGCTGAGTTCGCTTCCTTATCGAGTTGCAAAAATCAGGCTTTTCACAGCTAATTACAAATAAATTATGATGTGTTCACTAAGTAATTGATTTAATGAAGTTCCTATGAAACTATTAAAACCGGGTATAGGTCAGGAGAGAGGCACCCCGGAGAGACCATTGTCTGGCGTTTAGCTCCACCGATCTCTTCGGAAAAACATCGGGGCTAATAGGTGAACTCACAGCTGTTCGAACTGGACTGGACTCCAGCAAGAAGAACGAGTCGTCCCTAAAACTTAAAAGGCAGTTTTATGTATTCACCCAGTCCCAATTTAATAAGGCACCAATCACTTTCCAACCCTAAATGTACAAATTCTTCACAAAGTTCATCCGTTCAGGACGTTAATATACAACACGACATCTGTTTTGGACAGTAACAAATAATAATTTATTTCCAAATTTGTATCAGAAATGGTTTTAGAAAGAAAGTTTACAGATACTTACGGTGAGGTGTTTTGAGAAAGTTTCTGTGCACCTTTCGCGTTTCGGAAAGGAATCTTACAGGGCGGGTGTTGACCAGACAAGTACCGTGTCCAACTGCAACTGGATTGCATTTTTTTCTCACATATACAGGAAACTTAAGCTAGCCAGGTAGGGTGCTTGGAAGATTTTGGCAAAATGCCTGGATAGTGAAAATGTGCCCAGTTTTCCTTAGACTTCCATTTGGAGATAGGAAGGAGCCGGACTATGTTCATGCAGGCAGAAAGTTGAATCAAACGTATGATATCTGTTTTTCAGCGTTGCCTGGTATGTTTCTCTGGGGGACTTTTCAGGAAATGCTTTTGTCTCTGTAAACAAGAGGAATAGCGGTATTTAAAATCTGTGGACAGGTGGCTAGCAACTTTTTGTGAAGAGTGGTGATGTTGTATATAATCCATTAAATAATTTGCCTAAGGGGAAAGGCTTATGTTAGCCTTGATAATTAATAACAATAATTTGTTACATCTAATTGTATGTTACATCTAAACTGTTCAGGATATCTGTGTTAATATATGTTGGAATACCTGCTATTTAGTATAAACTTCTTTTTCTGCTATAAACTTTATTTACACTGGCTTGTATTCATTCTGTGACATACCTATATCTTAGTGCATAAAATGTTGTTAATTACATTAATGAATATAATTTTTCATTTAACGCATTGAATAGGGGTCGATATATTGCATACAACATTTCGAGGTTTCTGTCAAAGTTTGTTGACTATTTCACGTTACGGCACTAAATAAGATTTACGATTAGTCTATAAAGTTTATTTAATTTTTATTTTTTTCAGTGCCTCTGTACTTCTGCTTGTAAATCACCGCGGAAAAAAGGACCAATGAGAAAGAGCCTAACTAGCGTTACAAGAGTTCCTTTCATTTCAATGAGAAGATGGACAATGCCTAACCCTAACTCTGTTACAAGGAGCTTTAATTAACACCAGCTTAAGCAGTTGAACAGGCAACTGTAGAAAAAAGACTTTCAGGCTCAGTGTCCCTTGACAAGTTCTTTTTCCATTCTGTCATTCAATATTTAATACATTGGACTTGTGATTCCAATAACCTTATTTAATCACCTAGTTCAGTATACAATGGCTTTCGAAAAGAAAAACCCTAGCATCTACCTTTATTTTTTTTTACTATTTGTTGTTTTTATTTTGGCAAAAAAAATGTTACATGTAGTATTGAGTAAATAACTGATTGTTTATTCAATAAGTGATAGTGCTGGATGTGTATTCTTTTTTGTAAAGTTCAAAAGACATGTAGGTCAAAATGAGTGAAAGCAGATAGTTCCCACTATTTGAAGAGATTGTGTATCTGTTTACAAAAAGGTTTATACTTGATTTTACCAATGCGGATGTCAATATAAATACATAAATAAAAAAGGAACTATTTTTATCCTAAATTATTTTGGTTTAAATATTATTGTACTTTAGGTTGCTATTAAAATAAGTTTTATGTTTAAAACAACAGTTCTTCGCACTTAATCCGCCATTAAACATATTTTACTGTCCAATACAGGCTATGAAATGTCATACTTTGGAAGTTCACACGTTTTTTATGGATTGATTGTGAAATTCTTGATTCTTGTGCAGTGGTTAGAGAAATGGAAAGCTGCCATACAATACAAAACGTTTAATGTGACAGAATGTAGAAATTTCTGATTCCACGGGGCACAATAAAGAAGGAAAACAAAATAAAACTGTCGGTGTTTTCTCTGCGGCCTCCGCTTTGTCCTCTGGATAGTGGCGTCTACAAGTCTGACTTAGAAAGTTACTGATTTGCGGGTTGCATGCTAAGGCCGTCCGTGTAAGTGATTTCTACGGGCATCTTAGCAAAGGAGAACAAATCGCTGACAAAAGAGAGCCTTTTCACTTCAGCAGCGTCGTTAGGACAACCCAGAAGTATTCTTCAGATGATAAGTTGCACTTCAAAGCACTTCTCATTCAACGGTGACTGCTTCACTCTTTTATTAAGTCCCCTCTTTTCACTCAGAGGAATCATCTGTTTGGTTATTTTTCATTTTGTTTATTTTTCACCATTCACGGGGCACTTGTATTAGATAAATAAGGAACAATTATTTTGGCGATTCAGATAGCAGTTTTGAGACAAGTGATTGGTAACCCAGCACCGGTTGTATTAAATCAAACTTGATTGTGAACTCAGAGGGTTAAAAGGGTTTATGGGGACAAATATGAAAGATTGTAATAGAGTGAAAAATTGACTGAACTAACGTGGCATGAAACTAAAGGTCAACACACACAACTGTATCTTAATAGTGTCTCGAATTGAGCTGGCTCATTCTGAATATATTTAGCCTTTGTGAGCTTTTTGCCATAGCTGGGGCATAGTGCTCTGTCTTTGAACAATACAAGTTTGAGTTTAGAATGATCGATGTTTCAACGCATCGTGTTTACTGCGCAGTTCCATATCATTCCAATTGCATGCTCATTTATTTGAATGAAATCATTTATATGAAAAGGCTTCCAAAAAGTATAATTAAGAGAAATCTTCCTGAAAGCTCAACAAATGCCATGAAATGAATCAACCTTTATCTTCCACGCAATTTTAAGAGTGCTACAGCAGCATGCAGATCTGGAAACAACTTGAGAATCACTTCAGCATCCACATGCAAGTCGCTGTTATATTTATAACTTATGTAATATATGTAGCGTTTTTATTGATAACAGGTACGTGGCTGCTGAACTGGCGATGTGTCAATTAAATTGCATTTTATTGGCTCTCAAAAAGATAGATACCTGTGTATATATTGTTTGTAAAGATCTTCAGCGCCTTGTGAAAACGGACCCCCCCCTCCCCATCCTGATGACAGACGGTTTAGTGGCAGTAAGTGGTTTTCAACTAGATATATTCAAATGTGAACGTCTTGCTTGCCAATTGCTATAGAAATCCTAACGCACCATGAAGATTGCCTGAGCTCCGAGCCTTCCGCTCTGAAGCAGCTTACTTTGAAGTCGAGCAGAACTTGCGTTGGTCAATTTTAATTCTATAGACTGGACAAGGAACACTTTGAAAATAAGATTGTGCGTTTTAATGGTGGAAATAAGAGGGGGAAACTTGTTTTATATACTCTATACAAGGTCCTGCTTTTTGTGAGATATCTTTTATCTTTTATGTCCCCATGAATGATTCATGCTTCAGTGCCTTTGTTCTGTCCTGTCCTTTATGAGGGACTCCATTACGGAGCTATAACTTTTTCTATTGATAAACGCCTTCATTTATTTTCCTGTTATTCTGTGTAGTATCTCATTTGTCATGCAATTCGCAGCAAAACTTCAAGCAAAACCCCACACAAGCATGTAGCAATTAATCATATGTATTTAACTATTTGTTTATTCGTATAGAATCCCTTTCGATCCTTTTCAGCCGGATTTAAATGTTTATTTCAAAACAGTGACTCCAGTACATAAGGTGTAAAAATACATTAAGTTGCTTTCCTCCTACACAAATGCTCCTTTGCCCAGTAGCGTATTAATTTACTCTGCTCGTCGTATCTATACTCGTCTACGCACGTTCCAGGATCTGAATATATTGTTTATTTTATGTTAATGTTTTCAGATCTTAGGGTTGTTGTAATTGTACATTCATTGTGAGCGAGTATTGCATTTAAATGGAAATGGTCCTGGAAATGCGTAATATGCCCTAATTTATTGTGTTACCCTTAAAACGAGCTCGGTGATTCAGCAGAGGAAGTCGCTGACTATTTAATCTTCCTTATATTAACAAACACGAATTTGGCTTTTATAATGTCCTGTTCATTTTATTCAGGTTTACCATGTTAACTGTTATCATTTTATCACAAACATCAAAGACCTCCACAATCAAAGCTGTTTTTATCTTTTTTTCTTCATCAAAATCAACAACACCATGCACCTCAACGTTAAATAGACCTACTTTGTTGGACATGCGAGAAAGTACGTTTTCACATTACACATCTTATTCAAGTAAAAAGAGAATATGCTTCTTACATACGACGAGAAAGTATCACTAAATCTCACCAAAATTAAGATTAATATTCTTTGGTGTATCTGTAATTTCAGGACATTATGTCAGCAAATAAATTACAATTTACAAAACAACATCATTGTTATAAAGACTACATCAACACAAACGAACAATACAAATATGTACAAATCAGTCAGGGATAGGTCTGGCAATTTTACATATTTAGGGTCTCAAATGACAAATAAGTACTCTTTAACGAGTTTGTAATACTGTAACGAATTTTACATCAAAAGTATTTTAAATATTCATTAAGAAGCACAAAATGTATCAATTAAAGTAAATTAGTTACTGTACATATTTTAGAAAACAGGTGAATCCTATAGGTGCTGCTCCGCTTAGCCGATCTTATCCACAACTAAGGCGACTGTCGCACATCGCCATCTTACTGCAGTGCTTTGCTTTATGCTCATCTTAGAAATGCCATCTAATGGGCCAATAATAAATTATTCTGCAAAATTATTCACATTGAGGGTCTTTATTGTATCTGTGGCTAAATTAAACTTATGCGCCATAAATGTCCTTGAGATTCGCGCAGTGCTGGTATTACGCGGTTACCGTGTTTTCATATGCTGGCATCAGTGGGTTCAGTCTGATAAAGCTTTGAACTTTTAAACTTTGGGTGGCGGTTCTGATGAGATTTCATTCACAAAGTACCTTTAAGATAACATAAACAATAATGACTCATCGTGTTGGTTGGGGGACACCATGGAGAAATGTTCATGTAATGTTAAGAATGCAATTTTATTTATGATGAGAATATTTATTAATGGGGAATATTATCAAGATAAGCGAAGACCTTTATTTTGGTATTTAATAATATACGAATATAATTAGTTCATTCTTAACCTCATCATTCTGCATTTGCGTAGCTTGGTTGTGATGAAAAATTAGGGCTATGTAAATTTAAATTCTCTGCAGCGCGCAATTACGCAAAAAAGTAAAGATTTCAACAGCTTACGTCCTTTGCCATTTCACCTCTGCGGCACTGTGTTCTACTTCATTATTAAACAAGCTGATATTCTTATAATCTTAGTGTATTTATCATATGTTATACCAATGGGAAAATATTCTGCTTTAATGCGTCAGCACTAGAGCATTGGTCTTGGGTCTGAGTTCCTGAAAGAGTCCTCGTCCTCTGAGTCCGATGTTGGCAAATCACTGGAAGGAGTGTGAAGATGGTTAGGTCCAGCACTTCCTTGGCACACGTACCACTCATTGAGGTTTGTAACCTGAGGGGAGAGGTTTGCTGAGCGGCTTCTGTGAGGCTCAGAGGCCGGAGAGAGAGGGGCTCCGAGAGTACTCGCTGAGGAGTGGTATGTGGACCCAGTGTTGGCAGAAGGAGGCGGAGGTGACTTGCAGTGAACTTTCATGTGTTTTCTTAAGGAGCTGGGGTGCGTGTAGGACTTGTCACAGCCTCTTACTTTGCAGTAGTAAGGCTTGTCACTCGTGTGGACGTGAGAGTGTTTCTTCCTGTCACTGCTGTTGGCAAATTTCCTGTCGCAGCCATCGAACTCACATTTAAACGGCTTCTCTCCTAAAAATAAATAAATATATAAATAAACAGACAAATAAAGGTAGACACGTAAATACCGGGCATTGGGAATTATGGATCATAAAACATTTCCGTTTTTATCAAACATGGCAACCAGCAGTGTTATGCTGATGTAGGGCAGCCTCGTCCGTCTTCTTGGCAGGCGAAGTGGAAATGGCTGGCCCCTTCTATCTCTCCTCTGGGTATTGTGGGGGAAACTGCTAGTATTTTTAATCATTAAACGCAAAAATTAGTCTCAAGGGACATAAGGATCTCCCCAAACTCATATAAAAACGTTTAAAATCAGTTGGTTAACATTATCACTATAGGCAGTTATTCGAGTCCCAAAGATGGGAAAACTGCCTAGATTTTGCGTTACATGCGGATGTAAGAAAACCGTATTAAATTCCTCAATAAACATGTTTCCAGTGGCGAATTTTTATTACCACGATGTAAATATGTAATTGAAATAAATACATGGTTAACTTACGCTATACTTCCAGTTTAATTACTTTATGACTGGTTTGTGTGGTTTCCCATACTGCCGCAGGCTTTTCCTGTCTGGTGTACCTTGAATTTATTAATACTTCTTTTCTTCGACGCCCCCCCCCCCCCCCCCCCCCACCCCCTCCCCCCCCCCCCCCCCCCCCCCCC
>JAODJW010000001.1:42804986-42815396 GCA_026777045.1 Hyperopisus bebe | reverse complement strand
ATGGTTAAAGTGCGTTGGTTGAATTTTGTTTATTCTAATATCTGGGTGGTCTGTTCAAGGAGGCCATGGTTACCAGAAGTCATTTTCTTGGTAATCTGTAGCCTAATTACAAATATAGGTAAGGAAATCATTTAGTTGTAACATGTACTACCCTGGATATTTATTGCTGCAAATTAATGTGTCTAATGTAGCAAATATTTTCAAATTGCTAGTGCAAGTTTGATTTATAAATATGCAAAACAATTGCAGTAAGACTAGCAGTGAATACTTGTGGTACTCTTTGGGTGTTGGATAAAAATTGACATTTATTGGCCCCCAAATTGAGAATAAACATGTGGCTTACAGTTCTGTTGCCATGAATCGGTTAACTGAGCACAGGGTTAAGAATTTTTAATATTCTTTTGCCAGTGCTTAAATTTTTGGTACTTTGATACCATATATCAGGGCGTTTCTTGTGGTTAAAAATAGTAGTAGTCACGTTTCCTCTGCTTTTTGTTTTGGAAAGCAAACAGTGCTTTTTTTGTACTTCTGTTCAGTATTTCTTTGTACATTTGTGCAATGAGTGTGTTAAGAAAACGTGAGCATAGCACCCCCATCCCTCCAAATATAAATGTGGCACTTGCAGGCCCAAACCCTTGACTAATTGCCTGAAACTGACTACATCTCGTGCAACAGATAGAAAAGACGAAACTACAAAATAGAAAAATATGGAATATTTTAGAGATCTTGGCATTCAAGATTGTTGTGAAGAGATGCTAAAAATTCACTGGATTTGGTATGCGGCACTGTGCTCGTGGCTTTTTCTTACAGATTGCCATGAAGTGTTACAGAGATGAAAGTCTTCTGCTAACAGTTTGGACTCACCCATCCTGGTGCAGAGGCGTGACTATAAACGACTAATAAGTCGCAAAAAAGAGTCACCAGTGCTTTTGTGCATCTCATCTGTGGAGTATGTGACCTAAAAGCAGGCATTAAATAAACGGAGTTGCACTGCAAATGAAATGATCGCTTTTACTCTCCATGCAGACTTTCATGTTTGTGGAGCAGAGTGTCTCGCTTCTCTGGATCTGCCCCCCCCCCCGGTGTCTTGAGGGTCCTATTCCTCCAGCACTTGACAAACAAATGTGGGATGTTGTTGACAGTCACCTACAATTCCCCATCCTCCTACTTTATTATAAGTAAGAGGATTTAATCATGGGTGATATTGTCATAACCTTAAATACGATGAAATATTTGGGGGTGTATTTAAAGTCTGCTGTTTTTTAGCAGGTTACAGTTATGTTGTGTTGGATTTTGTTCTGCCCTGGTCCCCTACATTGCCAAATGAAATATTTCTTTGGTGAGAGATAGCAATGAAAGTTGTCCCCCCCCCCCAAAGAAAGGTCGGTGGTCATTGTAGAAGGCGGCAGGTGGAAAAGCAGACGGGGTCATTTTCTCATGGGTGGGATTTTGTCAGGATGAGTACAAAACCTACGAAGGATTTGTCCACACGCATTTCGTTCTTTAGAGATTCTGTATTTAATTCACGGGCCCGTGGTACGGTGGTGTGAGGCTAAGGGGAATTATTAAGCATTAACCATGCACCTTCTGGGAATTTAGTCCTAATCAAGGAGCTGGTGAGCTAGCGGAGGGGTTGATGAGCATTATGACGATTATGACATGTTAGCACATGTCTTTAGGACTAGTGGACAGGCGATGAGTTAATCAAGGGTTGGATTAAATGGGTCCCATGCTGCTTTTATAACTGCCCTCAGACTCCGTCTCTGCTGACAGCATCTCTTATTGGGGTCCCATACTTATTTTTAGTAGCTGCATGTATGTGTGCGTTGCGTAGCTTTTGCCATTAATTCTTTTTAATACTAAATTTTTGAGGCTATTGGCTTAGCTAGTGGTTCATCATGAAAGTCTGCTTCTCATAGTATTTCCACTAGTGCACTGATGCCGTTTATTGTTGTTATTATTATTATTATTTGCCCCGTCTTTGGTAGAATTCATTGATCTGAAATTTTTAATCAAGTGGAGGAGATGCGTAGGGTTTAATATGGGGTGGTGGACTTGCTTTAAGTATTTACTGCTCTCTCCCACCCCCATCACTAATAAAGCCTCATTCCCTGCTGATGGAAAATTGTCAGTTTACCTCAAACTACAGGGGGCTTAGCAATCAGTCCTTAAAAAACGCCCTGACAGGTTAACATGCTGTGCTCGTGCATCTCCGGGGAAAGGACTGTACCACAGCTTTGCATGCAGAGCTTCTGCTTGCCAACGACAGCTCATGGCGGAGTTGGTATCAACCATTGCAGTATAACCTTTGTGCTAAAACCTCTTAATTTTATCTCTTGGAAAGAGCAGGATGTTTTTATCGGTATCCCGAAACATCTAGCCAAACATTGCAATAAAATGGAAATCTGGCACATTTAAGCAATCACAACATTTGTCTAACAGCTTAGCTCGAGTTGTAAATTAATACAGCTCCTTTTCTGTTCACAACTCCATGCTACGTTTCATCCACAGGCCTGATAAACATTCAGAAGGATTGATGCAAAGTCGGTAGTAGTTAACAAATTATCACTATAATTAATGTAATTGAAAACCATGCAAAATTCATTGAATAGGGATCACGTCTGTTCAGCATGAAAGCCTGGTGGAATTGTGGTTCAGTAAAATGTATTCTTTGTAAAATATGTGCAAATAAAAATGGTGCTTTCCAAGTCTCTTGCTTCTTTAGATTGTCATGCCTGGTAAAATGTTACTGTGTAAATACAAGATTTGCCTTTGAGAAGATTATGAAGCTTCACTCAATGCAAAGTGAGAAACAGTAATAGTTTTCATGTGAACGTTCAAGGCGAATACGTGCCTGCATGGTTATTGTGCTCTGCACATTGGAGGAACGCTGAATATTTATAGGTATGAAAGTAGAAGATAGACTAAATAGATCACTATGGATTTGTTTATTTGCACATTTTTTGGTTTGGTCTGAATGTAGGTGGAAATTATTGAATTTGAAAAGTGCATTTATGCAGGTTAAATGCCGTAGCTTTTATGAGCGTCTGATGATAGTTTTTGAAGGGAGATCTTGGAAAACCACTGACAAATTGAGACTGAAGGTTGAGAAGACCTTTGGTAGGCCTGTCTCTACTTCATATGTAATTGTCAATAAACATACTACTCTCACCTACCTCACCCCACCAGTATTGCTTGTCCAAGGACCTTGGTATTTACACTGTATCTCTATCTTATTCTCTGAAATCTAGCTGTCAAGTAGCAGCTGAATCATGTTACAGAATCTCTTGTGTCAAAAGAAAATTCACATTGTTGCTTGGGCACATTGATAGGTATCTTTACTCATTCTTTACTCGTTCTTCACTATGATATAACATGCAACATATTGGATTCCCTAGTGCTCCTATTGAAATACTCTAAAGACAGGATTATCTGTGACATAATAAAACATTTGTTTGCTTTTTGCCACTTGGTGTCTCTGACCAAATTTGATTTTTCGTATAAGTTTTCTCTCTGCTGGCACTCTCTGTTTGTTGACTCTAAATGTATTCGGTTTCACGAAGTTTCAGTTTCAGTACAAGATTTACATTTATACCAGATTGTTACCTTTTTGTAATACTACTACTTGAGTACTTTATTTAGACATTCTATAGCCTTTTCCCACTTTTCGATTGTAGTGTTTAAAAATTGTGAGGATTCTGGTATTTGTTCTGCCTATCAGGGAGGGATATTAAATTCGTCTAGAAAGAAAAACACGCTTTATTGATCCCAAATGGGGAAAATCTGTAAAAGCACAGGTTAATTATGCCTCTCGTGTTGATAAATATAACCAAAAAAGTGAAATAGCACAGAAAAAATAGACGACTTGCTTGGTTTTCTGTGTCGTAATAATGTTTAGGCAGCTCTGCGTTGTTTAGAAGAATACGATATTGAAGGGTCATGACTGACAGCTGTTTGAAAGTTCCTTGTTCTTTTACGGTTCAGAAAATATTAACCATTTGAAAAATTAATCATGCGATTTCTTGATGCGAGTTATATTCTCCCCTGTAACGTACAGAGGCTAACGTGGAGGAGCCCCCAAGGGTTTAATCAAACATGAATTCCCGACATAATTTTCTTCATGTTTCTGGTTAATTACCTGAAGCACAATGAAATAGAGACATTATAGTACATTTAAATACATTGGTACTGCAGCAATGTGTGTACATGGTCAATTTCTGAAAAGGGAAATCAAAACTGGTGCTTTTCTTATGTGTTGACTACTTTGTTTTGCTATGACTGTTGCAGGTTTTTTGACTTGGTGAGATTGAGCTGTGACTCTTATTGGATTTTAACTGCCGTACTTAGAAATAAGCAAAGTGAGATCTCTGCAGTATTTACACTATGTAGCTTTCAGCTGGGCATTTTCCCCGTTCCCTCAAAAGTGTAAAAATTAGAGGCAGTGACTTATTTTGCCACCTCTGTAAAAAGAAAAGTGGTGAACAACTGGCCCATAAACACCTCTCATTCACCATGGTGTTGATCCAGTTGTTGATAGTAATTCCCAGGAATGTCTCCCCAGAGTGTAATTGTCTGTCACATAATTAGTTGAAGTTCTGTCACCACATGCTCTTCAGGTGTGTCTGTGTGTCTGTGTGTGTGCGTGTATACAGCAGGGTTAGGACCTATTATCAGCCTTGTCCTTATACTCTCACTCTTATTAGGAATAGCTTAAGGTCTGGTCTGGTCATAAAATAACAAGCCTTGAATTGCTCTTTAGTTCTGTGACAGCATGCTGGACTGGCTACAAATATTGTTGTGTAAAAAGCTTTTATGTTTGTGTATCTGAATAAGATTTAAAAGAAAGCGTATTAAAACCAGGATATTATTAATAATAATATCAATAATAATAATGAAATCTCTTTAAATACGGGATCTGGAGTGCTCTTCTGAATGCATTTCGTTTTCTTGCCATAGCAAATTCATATTAAACTCTTAAGAAGCAGCTTTAATTTGATCTGATGCTGTGAAGGGATATTCATCGCATCCCTTTTAGTCAATTCGTGTAATTATCTGTGTCCTCCTGGGTGCTGGCCTCTAGCCCCCGCGAGCGTCGCTGCCTCGGTACGCATGTACGAGCGACATCAGCGACCAGGGTTTGCGTGTTGCCCGTCGTGGCTTTTAAATCGCGTTACCGCCGCAGTTTGTTCGCAAAACAAGGGGCGCCAAGCACCAAGCATTTTCAAGGAAGCTCTGTTTACACAATAAATAATTGTCAGGCTGCTTCCTCTGTAACCCTAGAGCTGTTAATTAGCACTCAAATGTCTGCTTGTTGGCGTTGGCATGGATTGAAAGCGGAAGGTGGGGAACAGAAATGTAGTAATACACTATTAATAATGTCTTGCATCTTTGCAGTTTTTTTTATGTTTTTTTTTTTATTTATTTAAATGCTTAAAATTGAAATTGCTTTGCGTTTTAATGTGGGCTCCTCTGCGTTCACGTTCATAGGTGCACGTGAAAATGGCAGACGAAGCCGTCTGCGTCGGCCCGGCTCCCACCAACAAAAGCTACCTCAACATGGACGCTATCATGAAAGCCATCGGGCAGACGGGAGCCCAAGCTGTGAGTCTGAAAAGGGTCCGGGTCTGGCTGCTGGAGAAGCTTAAACATACCCCAAATGCAAAACCCTGGAAAAAAAAAAGGGAAAAAAAGGGACAAAAAACGGAGAGAAAGAGCCGGAGACCTTGTTTGATATCCCACTTTAGCAGGCGCTTTCTCGGTGCCCGGGTGCGAATGTGAGCGGGGCTGCGGGAGCGCGGATATCAAAGGGGCTCGCGGCGTCTGGCCGCGCTGGTGGCGGCTGCTGCAGGTGGCCGCTGGATTCAGATCTCACAACAGGGAGGATCTTTGGCCTCTGCCCAAATTTGAGCCACTGCAGGAAAACGAGACTGAGGGGAGTGGGGGGGAGAGAGAACGAGGGAGAGAGGGAGGCAGGGAGGGAGGGAGAAAGAGAAGCCAAATATGGACACAAAAAAGGAAAACAATGCCACAGAGTGTAGAAATCCGGCGCTTTGCTGAATGTCAGATCTTGTGGTGCGTTATTATATAGCTGCATTGGGCTGGTAGCTGAGATAAATCTGCATTCTGTGTGTTTGTCGCCAAAAAAACACAGGAACCCAGTTCATATATATGCCGCCTGCCTGTATAACAACAGTAATGTACAAATATAAATTGCATTGTCCAGAACCCCCCATGTTAAGAGAAATATTTGTTTTAGGAATTAATAGAACAGTAAATGCGGCTACATTTGCATTATTCCCTTTATAGGGCGTAGCTGGGCTTTCTGGAAAGCGTACATTAGAAACAAGAAACAAAAACTCCACAGGGGGCAGTTCAGTGTGTGAGAATTAGAAGAGAGAACTGAGATTATAGCCGGAATATGGTTTGGAAGTTTTGCCGTCCCGAGCTTTCATGTTCCTGATGAATTTTAAATTAGTTAAGCTGAGACATCCACACGGTTAATGCATCGAAAAATAAAATGCTTTTGGAATAATTAATTGCTGAGGTATGTATAATTAATTGCTAAGTTATGATTATACAGCTTTTTGTTTGTTGTTGTTGTTAGAGCGTCAAATGATCTGACGCAAACTCTTTACTGAGTTGAGGCCGGATGTCATGTAAACCTGGTGAAACGCAACCGGCAGATCAGCATTAAAATTCATCCACCAGTTTCCAGTTAGAAGCAGCAGTATGTTCACCATGTAGAGACTCGAACGAAACACTAAACAATCATCTATGACTTAGAAGTGAACACAGGCCTGTTTATTATTCGAGTTATTTACCGGAAAAAGTATTATGTTTTTTACTTTGAATTTTTTTTATTGGCATAATGTGAAACAACTTTTGTTTGTTTGCTGCATTGTAGTAACAATTCAAATTCTAGTCTCTTACTAATACGCTGTTGCATTTGTACATGCAGGTTAGATGTATTACATTATAATGAAAAAGTCATGGTAAAAGAAATGTTTTGTTTTAAAGGTGCATCCGGGCTATGGATTCCTGTCAGAAAACAAAGAGTTTGCTCGTCGACTGGTAAGTGTGAATCTTCCTGACTTACCTTGGATTTGTTGAGGAGAAGGTTAGTCTTGGCCAGAGTCCTTTCATAGAAAATGTATCTTCTGATTATTTTTGTGGGACACATTCTCAAGATTTCATGACATTTACATTTTAACGATCGGTGTAGATGAACTCGTGTTGCTCTCAAGTCACCTTTAAGAAGAAAATGTATCTCCCAACGATTTTGTATTTTGTTGCATCTAGTATTTCTTTATGCGACTCTAACCTTTTCGTTAATGGTTTGAGGACATGCAAGGTGTTACCATCATGTTGGATCCAGTGAGAAACGGTGAAGGTGTGATTGTAACATGCAACAGTAAGATGATTACACTGTCCTAAAGTGTTGGATGACCGCATAACTAAATGAGCTGAGTGTAAAATCTTACTTTGGTATCACCCACAAACTGGCTCTCTTTACTGACCTAAATCCAGTTTAAATCTCCCCATGTACCAACTGAGAGGGCATGAGCACAGCAAGCATACGATAGGAGAACCTGGAACCTCATACTGGCCAATCTAGTTTTGTCACAAGATCATAATGAATCTTTTGGTTATAAGAGTTTTACGTTTGTTTGTAAATATTGAATTTCATATCCCGGGTGTGATAATTGTATTCTTCCTGTATTTGCCACAAAGACATCCACGGTATAACATTATTATTATTGCATTATATCATAAATATTAATTTAAACCCAGTACTGCCTGTTGACCTTTTGTAAACACTGGTATAATGAGGTATGCATTTCCTTGGTGATCAAAACAACTTGTTGACTGGTAGGCTCATGAATTGCATGGGACATCATGCCGTGCAGATATTCTTTAGCTTGAATGGATTCCTGACATGGTGTTAATTTGGACTGGCAAGTTTTTATTTTATTTTTTAATCAATAAGGCAGTCTAGTGGAAGGAGAGCAGCGAGTGAAGTGCAGGTCTCACTCCAACACCAATTCCTGACATGAACAGCAATTCACAGAGGAACTAAAACCAAACAAAGTGATATATGAGTGAAGTATAAGTGGAACCAAATGCAATATTATGCACCAAATCAGTTTTGGATTAAACTGAAGCACAGCAAGTCGACTGAAGGGGGGAAATGACCCCCGGAAAGCAGGTTTCTGAATGAATATGGAGCCTTGCTTCGTTTAGTCTTGGTGTCACTTTAAGACTGATAATTAGCCATCATAAGTGGTGAGTTTATGGTCTGTAGGAGGAAAGAGCTGAATATTCACAGCCTTTGTCTAATGGGAATCCAGTTCCTCTTTACACATTTCTGTTCCTTAAGCTGTGTAACTTTTGGCCTTTGTTTCTGCAGTCAGTGACTTTTAGCACTCCGGTTTCAGGGCTTGTTGTTCAAATAAGAACATTTGAAACTTCAGAAAAGTGCTTTATTGCTTTTGCTGCATTCAGATATTCAGAGCAGTATGAAGTGTAAGTCATGAAGGGGAAAAATCAACAGGTCTGGGGTGTCAAAATATTTAACACAGTTCCGTACTTGTGTTTGTGATGTGATGTGGTTTTGTATCATATTGGACCCAGGAAATTGCCGTATGATCTTCATGGAACCAGCAGTTCTTGTTAATGGCATTTATGGCACGCTGCTTCTGTTCTGTTTACTGAGGCTTTTTGCCTTAAAATTACCATCAACACCTTTGATTTTATGAATACCTTTCTCATTGCAGCGTGGTGTGTTATTAATCAAATTAAGTGTGTTAGACATAGATGAAAGCCATTTTTATAGATGAAAGCCATTATGTCATTGTTTAATCCTAGTCACTGCATCCTGTTTATGTATGTTTACCATGATTAATGGAATGCTCGCCTTTTCCGAGGTGGGGGTTGATCATTATTAAAGGTTACCCAGCTACAGCTTGATGTGTACATATATGAAGCTTTTACAAATCTTTGATCCCCTTAGCAACCATTAATTGTATAAAGTTTATCAGTTATTGTGAAGTGTTGCATTAATGTATATTAGTGACCTTTTTATATTTGTACAAGCTTTTTAGCAAACTGACTGCTTGGGATTTTGTCTTGGCTACAGCTGTGTGAAGGTTGTCTCTCCTGTGAAGGATGTCTGTCAGAATGGTTTATTTATCCATCTGGAGCCTGCAGCCTATCCCAGACAGCATGGGGTGCAAGGCCAGTGTATTGCATGACGCACACACATGCACACACACACACACACACAGTTTGATGCTCACAGTCCATTAACAACCATCATAATGTTGAAGTAACGATGAATTCTGGGATTCTGTATAACGTCATGATTGTAGCTGTGGAGTTGTTTCAACCAGGAATGGACACTATTGGTTTCTATCAAAAATCTTTAATAGCATCCTAATTTTAAAGCACGATGAAAGTATATTGAAATAAAAGCCACTCCGTCACCCCTCCGTCATTTTAAAAATATATCAATATACGGTAAAAATTCGATATACCGCCCAGTCCTGTTAGAAAATGGATGAATCACACTCTGTGTGTTTTGCACTTGTTTTTCTCAAAATTTGGAATTTTCCACCCCTGTTTGAGCAGCCTGTGACAGCACAAGTTCTCTCTGATTTCCTGGGCATGTTTGCTAAAGTAAAGGTTAAATATTCATTACAGGCAAAAGGCAAAAAATATTAAAACCCAGTGTGGGGGTGGAATTCGAACCCCCACTACTGGAGGTGTGAGGCAGCAGTACTGGCCGCTGTACTGTCCTTTCATTTAATTTATTTTATTTTGCTAATGGAGGATGCATGGTAGCGTACCGTCTGGGAGGGGTTTGATTTGAAACAAATGAGACCAGTAAGTTAAGCATCGAGGATTTGTGTAGTTTTGCAGAATATACACTGATTTCTAAATGACTAATTTCTAAATCCTGTTATTTCCCATGTGATTTTAAGTCAGATCATCTGGTGTCGAAGCGAGGAGGTAAGCGACATGAAGGATGTGAGCAGTCACATGCCTGGGTGGCTTGGCGAATATTTGTTCATGGTCTGCGGTAAAATAGCACAATTTAGAAGACGAAAGTCACAACACTGGCTTTTTGTTAGATCACTGACTCGATCTTTTATGCATAAGTAATGGTCTTCCATTCTCCTGTCCTCTGTGCAGCCTCTCTAATCTGTTTAGCAGATATTTTTTTTTCACCTTTTATGTTAAATTAGGTTTATCTAACCATTAATACTGTGAAAAGCACTCGCAAATGGAAAATCGCTGGGTCACTGGTTTAAAGAATTATTGAATTAATGGAGGAGAAAAGTGCTTTTCCACCAAGTTTGATGAATGCAGTGTACGAGAGGGTTTGTAGTCTAAAGAAATTGCGCTGTAACA
>JAODJW010000001.1:42786817-42804886 GCA_026777045.1 Hyperopisus bebe | reverse complement strand
GAAAAGTGCTTTTCCACCAAGTTTGATGAATGCAGTGTACGAGAGGGTTTGTAGTCTAAAGAAATTGCGCTGTAACATGGTAAAACAGTACGTCTGCGTATACCTGTGGAGGATGAAATAAAACTTGTATAAAATGCTCAATTGCAAGATTCGCTTAGTCTTAAATGAATTTTAATGGAACGAATTTTAGTTGTAACCCTTAGAAGGTAACATTTGAATTGGACAGACCTGGAGCTACTGTTTACTGGGCTGGTCAGTCCTGCAAGCAAGAGGAACCCAAACTGCTGTACTGAGCTCTTAGTGTGAACTTGTGGTCTTTCTGTGAGCTTTAACGAGTCTGGTCATCCATGTCTTACCTCTCTCATTAACATGGTATTTTCACACGGACACGTGGAGTTTACGTCCTCCACAAACTGCGTGAAAATCGCAGGAGCGCGGCTGTTTCTGCGGCGCCCAGAACCACCGTGTCTGGCACCGAAATCGCTTGGCCGTCCTGATGCTTAGCCAAACAGTCGCTGAACCTCTCAGCTCAGTCTGTGCGCTGTATGTACTCGACCGCAGTTACACGATCTCCATTTGGAGGAGGCTCTCTGTTAACAAGCCAGAAGGAGTAATGAACTGGCCACTGAGTGTAGGCTTGCTGGTGGTCTGAAGGAGCTGTGGTTTTAGCTTGGTGGTTTACACTGCAGTACCACCTTCCCGGCCCTGCCTCTGTGTATTGAGTTTGCATGTTCTCCCAGTCTGTGTGGGTCTCCTGTGGCGTTTCCTGTTTCCCATTGAGTCTGTGTGGATGCACTGGTGCTCTATGATGGAGTGGCATTGGAAATAGGGTGTGCTCCCGTGCATCTTACCCTCTGCTTCCTGGGACAGTCTCCAGGCTTACCCTGACCTTGTACTGGGTAATTGCTTATGGAAGATGGATGCATGGTCATCCAACAATCTCCCAGTGCCCATAATGAACCGCGTCCACATGTCTGTTTGTGGGCGAGCGGTTTTGTAAAAGCTCTTTGTGATCAGTGCTATTTTAATGGTCTGTGTCTGAGCCACGTCTTGGTTCAGGGGCCGGCAATCTTATCCATAAAGGACCATCGGGTTTGTGGGTTTTCGCTGCAACTCCCTCATTAGGTTACTAATTAGAGGACTGATTGTTTGAAGAGTCCTCACACCTGGGTTCGAACGGCTGACCTGAAAGTTACCCCGAAAACATGCGTACAAACCGACCCTTTGTGTATAAGACTGGCCCCTGGGTTACATTCATTGTTTTAGCTGATTATTGTGTCTCATGTACTGTGTCTATGGGTTGTTTTTCTAGATAAACATACTACTTCCTCATTGAGGTATTATTGTAACTTTCTTTCCTGGGTATTTAATCTGTGGTCCCCAGTTCTAACATTCTGTGGTGCTTCATAGAGCACAGAGCAAATGGAAGAAAATAATGGAAGTTTCTGCATATTGTTTTCCAGACAGTCCAAAGCTGGTCCCAGAGTTCCCAGCTGACAGTACTATTGTTGCCTTTAAGGTCCATAAATATGGTGGATTAATTTGAAGTCCCCCTCCTTACCCCAATCATTTATTATAATATTTTTTTTACACATCCATTCAGCGGAGTCCTTTTATAGTTTTAATTTGACTTTAAAAATGGCCCGTTCTCCCTGGCACCCTGTGCTTACGGCATTATGGGAGCGCAGCACCTTGACTCCTGCCAGGGAAGGGACGCCCCTACCCTGCTCTGCCCCGTCGATGGGTCGCCTGTCTCTCATTTTGATGCAATGACTCCGTGGAAGCAGAGGCTCTGACGCTGCTGTCCAGGATCAGATGACTGGGATCCTGGTGATTATTTGCTTCTGGGCTTGTAGTTATTTTCTGGGATCCCTAGAGTGTGGCGGTAGCAGTTTGTAGGCATGTGATGTGCTTTTTTAGTGTTTTTTGTTTTGTTTTTTTTTCCCGAGAAAATGGTGGGTGCATTTGTCATGTACCAGCTACTGGATCACATGGCTGTTTCACTGGAGGTTTTTTTTGTGTCCGCTTGCATGTCAGAAGCTGTGGCCCAGCGTCATTGTTGGTCGCTTGTGACGGATGGCTGCAGTCACAGCTTATCCCGACTCCTGCTGTAAGGGGCACATCACTGCTCTGAATGTCACTACTTCGTATTGTCCTTGTCCTGTGGAACAATCAGCTGCTGGTGGCCGTGACACTCATTCTCACAGCCACGTTACTCCGTGCGGTGCTTATTAAAATGTCAATGTCATCCCATTTGTACTAAAAGATGGTTTGTCCCAATGATGAGGGTACAGTCAAAATGAGGACTCCTTTTTAGTGTATGATATTAAACTGAACACATTTTCTCTTTATATCACGTCCAAAAATTTGAGACAGTCACTTAAAATCAGTGCATTCATATATCCATCCATACAGCCATCGAAGCAGTCATTTTGATCCGGGATTTTTTTTGGTTGGGGGGGGGGATTTCTGGGTCTGGAGCCTATCACAGGCTGCATAAGGCACAAGGTCATGGAATACTCTGGGTGGGATGTCAAGCATTGCACATTTTCCAAATTAGTTTGCTTTATATTATAAAATGCAGTTACCTGTTTGCCATATTCCCCTGAAAGGGAATGAAAATACACAAGTTAAAGCTTACAAAATGCCCAAAATATTGATTTCTTCTAACCATTCTGTATTTATTATTTATATTATTAATACATTATTATGGATTTCTGTTATGTTTACTTATTGTAATTTTACAATATATAAAAAATAAAAATCTTCCTCGAAATATGATCTCATTTCATGCTGAAGTGTCTGAAGATATCAGCTCTTAAAGTTCAGAAGTATGACAGAACAGTTTGATGTCCCACCCCCCCCCCCCCAATAATTATAAATAACAGGGTTGAATCCTGACTGATCCTTAATGCTTTTTCTGACCAACTCCCCATTTCTGACTGAACTGGACTGAACTTTGAGCTTGAAAGCTGACCCACCGTGCATATCGCCCTGACATAACTCTGTCTGTTTAAGAGAGGCTGGTAAAAGGTGATCTGTGCTTTCTGCTGCCGGCGTGCCACACGCTTCCCTGTGTGAGGCCTGAGAAGTGTCTGCGGAGTGACTGACTCCCCTCCAGTCCCTGTTGGCCCCAGCAGATGGAGCCGTGTCAAAATGTTGATTAATTGTTTACGGTCACCTGTCGGCCTTGTCCTCCAGCACGGAGGGGATTCACGCGGGCGACAGGAGAGCGCGGCAAAGGCACGGGGTCGGTGCTCTCTTCAGGCGCGTGTTCTACAGCGGCACCGACATGTTAAACACGTCCTGCCTCAACTGGGCCGCCACGGTCCCGCATTCCTACCCTCTTGAGGGCTTTTGCGGGCGAGCCGCGGCCGCCGTGGCGGAATAGGGCCGCTGAATGGTACGTTTTTAAACATTTCTGTTGCCTGAAACACGGAGAGAGCGCGGAAAACATACCGCTGGGAAAACATTTCAACATTCCTGCTGGGAAAATTAGCATCTTAATGAGCGACTTGTTTACTTCCGAATGGGAAGGCTGTTTTTTGCTTCAGCCATGACGTATTCTGAAATGTGTAATTACTTTTTCTTTTTAAAGAACAAAATATCCTAGTAATTTATTGAATTGAGTTACAACAGGCTGTTAACAAGTGCGCTCATTTTTCCCCCTCCCCTTATCTGATCGGCATGGTCAGTCATTACTTTTGTTAATGCTTGTTGGTCCGTTTTGTGTTTAATGCTTCTCATGGAGAACCTGACCTGAGAATATATATTGTTCCTTCAAATGCTCTATAGCCTGTGTCACATTGCAAGACAAAACAGCAGTAATCTGCTTCCACTGTAACAGTAACATGATATTCTGAATAAAGGTTTTTAAAAGATGGTATAGTAGATGCCCATCTGTGTTTCATCTCTCCACTAGATATGTGTTAAATACCCCCTTTGTAACAACCCATGGAGGAGCAATCTGCATCCTGATATGCTGAAACCTCATTGACTATGAAGGCAACATCATCAACACTGTAACCCGTTGCCATGGAGATGGAACCCTCAAAAAGTTTATTTGTGATTTCTAGCTGTAGTGGTAGTGGAGATGCTTCCATTAGGGTTGGAAGTAAACTCGCTACACCAGTGGATTTCCTTCATTCTCATAGGCTGCAGTACAACACAGAGAGAGATGTGTAAACGAAGTGTGTAATCTTTTGAGAGATTATTGCTGGAAACATGGAATAGAAGAGTTAAATACTGACAATTGGAATATGATAATTTAAGGACATGCTTCTGCTTTTACTTATATTCTGTTACAACTTCATGCATGTGATATTTTCTTCCCAAATAAAATGACAGGGCCATGGCTGTAGGCTGCAGTAGCCTGATCTTAACATTTTTCTGGAAATCTCATTTCCTATCGATTCTGTGACTTCTGTGAAGTGATGAGCTGTTGTATTGGTCTGAAATGTGTCATGAATCATCGTTGCCACTTTCAAGTAATTGTGTTAATTCACGGGAACACTGAGCGAAAATGGTGAATGGCAGATACACAGGATATGCAGAAAGACAGCAGATAAGGTCATTTGTTTCTTCTTGTTTCTTTATATTCCGTGGCTTATTACATAATACGTTTTTGAGGGCAAAATTAACCAGATGTATATTGACCTCTATTACACAGCTTCTGTAATGTAATTTGACTAAGATGAAAAGGGGAAAGCTAGAGAACATGTACTGGGAAAAGGCTGATTATAACTCAAAGTCGTCTGATTTAAATGTTGTTTGATTCAAACTAAGGCTCCATATAATAGCTTTACTGCCTTTATTGCAGGGCAGTCTAGGTTCAGTCTCAGTCTCACTTTTACCTCAAGAAGATCCCCACTGCCTTGATTCAGTCACTTTTGTGACCCCTACCCCCACTGGGGGCAGGGAGGATTTGTCAGGGTGAAGTAAGTGTAGTTGTTTGTGTTAGTTGCCCTTAATCAGTGCATAATCAACAGCTACATCCATTTCCACTGCCGAATTCAACTATACCAAAGTGGTAAGGTTGGATGCCTGGCCATCCGCATTCCTGGCCCATTGTGCAGGGGAAGGTGCAAGAATAGAGATGAGTTACTATGAATCTGAGTGGGCTATTTAACCTTCTGTTCTCCTCTGGAAATGGAGATGTAATTACATTTGCAGCTAAAAGGGCTTTTTCACAGTTTGTACAGTTTAAAGATGCAAATGAAGCATTTTGTGTCCTGCGTTGCCTGAAGGTATGTGCAAAAAAAAAAAAAAAAGGCAGAAAAGATTTGCGAGGATTAGTTCCACAGGTTTTCTTTTATTATGCAAAGGATCAGGCCTGAATGAGGCAATAGGTGAGGTCTGGGGGGGGGGGGAAGGGAGGTTATTCCATGACATCTGAATTATTTGCTTGATACAAGCTCACAAACTTGGAGCCTTTCTAGAGTGCCACCGTTTTCTCAAACTTAAACGTTTGAACTGATGATCATTGCCCAACTATCTCCCGATCACTATGTACTTTTTTGTTTGTTGTAAACAACTTGTGGGTGAAAGTGAGTCTAGGCCAGTAATTGCGGATTCTTTGTCTTTAAGGGGTTGTTCCTGATTATCTTCCGATCAGTAGAGCTTTTGGGAATATTTGTACTTTACATAGTCTTAATGTAGCCTGGTACTGTTGCCAGTGTTGTATGGACTTATCCCATTGTTTATAATGAACCATTCTGTAGAATTCTATAGTCTTTTGAAGTGTCGTTCTCTTTGTCATATAAATATATGGGATAGTTTACATCTCCAAGATATACAGAGGTTTTTGCCTGAGGCATCACTGCAACAAACAGGAAGTGGTATCACCGCATCCTGCGGATAACACAGAACTCTTTGTGTATTTTCACTGTTTATGTGCCTTCGTAGAAGCATGCGAGGGTTATCTTATATTATAACCTCTTTGTGTACTTCATCTCTAAGCCAGCAAAATTTGCTGCAAACTTCTGTGCAAGTAATGAGCAGAACCTTAGAAATGTTTCGTCAATGATTTTATTAGGCCCTTTCACTTTACAGTTAAGATGTTAAGGTGTGTAGTGGTGATGAGCTAGTGTCATAATTATCCACTTAATTTCTAAGTTAAGTATAAAATACAATGCAAGACTCAACCACACAGAAAATGAAATGAAGAAGTCAGTGTTGTTTACCTGTGATTTTTTTCTCAACATAAAAATATGGAAACTATGAGTATCAAAAGTATAATTGTGTGTCTTCGTGTCAATGTTCAATGGCGATTGATTCAAGAGCTGTAAAGTTAAGGCCTTTATTATCTCCACAGGCAGCAGAAGGTGTCACCTTCATTGGACCAGACACACACGCTATTCAAGCCATGGGAGACAAGATTGAGAGCAAATTAATTGCCAAGAAAGCCAAGGTCAACACTATTCCCGGCTTTGATGGGGTGGTGAAGGTGAGGCGACTCTGTTAGCTTTTGCGGAGCACACGTATATACATTGCTGATTGTAAGTCCCTGCATCCATCATTGGTGAAAAGAGCAGGCACTTCCAGTGTGATGACAAGACACTAAGTCAGTCAAGTGAGAGTGTGATTTTTTTTTTTAATTCACATCTACAGTTTAGCAGTTTAAAATGGCTTAAGATTAGATCATGCATTATTAGGTTATGGAGTATCTATGGCATTTTCATCCTAGTCTTTCTTTGACTGTTTTGAATGAATGCTTATTTCTTTGCATCTATACAATAGATGCCCATAAATGTTTAAAGAAAATCAAAGTATAAAGAAAATCAAAGTTATGTATTTCACAATCATTACCATCTCTGTTTTGTCTTGATAGTTTTTTTTTTACTGTTCTATGGATGACAAGAAATTAATATAAATACACTCTTTAGTTAATTCTGCCATTCTGTTGCTAGCTAATATTATGTTAGCAGTTTAGACGTGCATTTTTTCTTATCACTGGCATTTAACGTAGGCAGTCTTAACGTTAACTTGTTAGCCTGGGTCTTTGGCAGGTGTCTCACCTCTTACAGTATAATGCTTTAAAGCTGAAATTACGATGACCTATAAATCTAGCAGTTATCATAAATGGAAATATGATATAATTCCGAGGTTAGTTGAGTACGTTTTGAATTTTTTTGATTTGCTGATTGGATTTTATGTGCTTGCTTTGGGAATTTCCTCTTTGGGAAGCTTGAGAAAAGGTGCCGTCGTCTGGGATTCAATAGGTGAGCAATCAGGGAATGAAGTGCTCTATTTATGCCTGCTCTTTGCAGGTCTGCAAAATAAGCTATGATTGGCAGGGAAGAAAGAAAAACCTGTGACCATCCTTGAATAGCATGGCTCTTGTGGTCAGAACTCCTCCTTCATTCTGTGTGAGACCTGATTGTCTGCATTTGGCAGATTTAACACTTCCTGACTGAGTGGCTATTAAGGACAAGTATTCTTGCATAACCTGCACATATGGGAACAAAAGCCATGCTTGGTTTGTCCACTGTGTGGAATCATGCTTATAAACCTCCGTCTGTGTGTTTATGTCTGCAGAGAGAGTCTCTAGATATAAAAGAGCTGACCTGGCCTCGCACACAAATTTTCTATCTCGTCCATTGTCCTACATCCCTGTTAATGAAACATTATATGTGTATACAAAATACAATGTAACAACAACAACAGTAGTAGTAATAATAATGATGATAGTAATAATGACAATGATGTAATGTATGTATGTTACGGGCAATTTTGAAAAAGGTAATTACATTTCTACCAGCTAACTTGGATCATCCCTGTAAAATTTTGCTTTATTCGTGTGTTTTCTGAGTGCTGAGTGTTGCAATACCACCACCCCCCCCACCCACCTCCTCAGTCTTGTATTGGACAGCTACATGAAATATAGGGGGGCAGAAAGCAGGTTTTAAATGAACGAGCCAAACAGAAAATCCCTTGAGCTGTCGTAGCTAGTAGGAGGTCTTGTGCTGAATGTTTTAAAGCCTATCAAATTTCATTTTAATGTTTTGACTCAGGGATTGATTGTTTGACACACTTAAACAACTGACAGTTGCTAGGCATTAGTTTTAATAGAAGCGATTGGCTTTGTTTAGGAAAATGGCTGTCATTTAATCACTTTGGATTGGCTTCATTGTATTAAAGCTCGTAATTTTTTATGACGAAGGATACATTTTAGACAAGTTTCCGAGCAAGAAATTACGTCTTTCAATTATCTGAATTATGACTAAAGCAATGTCTGTATTAATTATTTCAGTTGATAGTGTAGTGATTTTGTCTGAAGAGCGATGCTTATTTTGTGAAATATAGACAGATGATCTGGTGTGATGATCTGGAAAGGAATACATTATTAAATTACATTTAAAGTATAATAAATGCTAAGATTTATTTCTCGAGAGCCTTGTGATATGATATGTTTTCTTAGCATGGTGATTTGACCCATCCTGCTTCAGTCTACCCTGCCTGCAGTTGTTTGTTTTAGGGATTGGAATGATCTAGAGAAAACAATAGAGGGGGTGCTCCCCCTACTGTAAGTTTGTGGAAAATGCTTCAGGTTGTCTCCTGGACAAGACAGCTAATCTCTTCCACTCCCCCACATAGGAAAAGAATTCATGCATTTTTATCTGGAAATATCAACACTGAGGGGGAAAAAAAAATCCCATTTAGACTCCAGAACATAGTTATTACTGGTAATTCTCAGCATTACAACCTTGTCTGATTCTTAGGTCATTACTGAGATTATAAACACTAAGAGACTTCTCCTATAATGCTATTAATATTCCTTTGCTCCAGTCGAGGCTCATGGGGCTGTAAATGCAAGGGAGGTTTCAGGAGTGCCATGTAGGACAGTTTGGCTGCTGGTGCAGCTAGGGGGTAATGCTGTGTTCTGTTTTCTCTTTCTGCAGGATGCAGAAGAAGCGGTCAGGATTGCGGGGGAAATCGGTAAGCCTCAACTGTGTCTGCTCTGCACCCACCCACTTTGTCAGGGAGCGTCCGTCAGACGCGTCTCCCCCCGGAACGCTTGTTTTTCCAACATTCTAGTTCTTCCAGTCGTCATTCCAGTTTTAATGTCAGTAGAAGTGGTTCTATTTGTCCATTAATATAATGTGCAAAATGTCATATTTCACAATGTCGAAAGCTGTGTGCACCTTAAATTTTGTTCAGTTTTTGAAATGTATTGGCATGTTGCACGTTATTGGGTTTTGTGTGCGACAAGAAGTACCTCTAAATGCTAAAATATGTTTACGCAGTAATAGCAAAAGGTCTTGCTTCCAAATTAAAATACACAAGCTGTCTTTCTGCTCTTAATCTTTTCCTTTTTTTTTTTGCAAAAAAAAAATGTGTATTTGGATTTTTTTTTGTAGTTGTCTCTGGTATTATATTGGACATATGGTTAGTTGTCATGTTCACATGACCAAATGATCAAAGCTTGAACTTGTGTCTAATTGTTCCCCACTGACAGGCTACCCCGTCATGATCAAGGCGTCAGCAGGTGGCGGGGGAAAAGGCATGAGGATTGCCTGGAATGATGAAGAAACCAGGTGAGACCATGTCCAAAATTCAACCGTGTGCTTTTCCACCCTGCATCAAAGGTGTTGATGATTGTCAGCCCAGAGTGATTGGGTGGAGGATGCCCACTGTTTACTGGGGGGGGACTTTTTGGGTGGATTAAAGACAAATAAAGAGTTGTCCACCACACTGACTTGTAAAACCCATTTGATGCTGTTGCTGTCGGTCTTCCTGGTCCAGTTAAACTTGTTGCTTCAGGTGTTGGTGACTACAGGCAGGATTCGGCTTGTTTTTAATCGTATAATTTTGCGACTGAATGCACGCTCAATTTTTATATATATATATATTCTATAATCTATATTACATGTAATGTCACTTTAATATCTTAACATTTAGATGTTCAGAAATTGTATACTTATTTAAAAACGTCATCAAAAGAATCATACCTCTCTGGGTACAAATTGATCATCAGTTATTTGGTGTTTGTTTTGGTGATGTGGTATTACACAGAATGTATAACCTTTCTCATGCCACCTTTTGTTTGAGACTAAGATCTGTCTTTGTTTTGGACCTGTGTGCCTTGGGTATCCCGATAGACCAGCCAGCTGAGTCGTCACCGGAGGGACACCGGTGGTCATTGATTTAAATTTCATCCTCAACCCCCCACCCTTAAAAAAGGAAAAAGTTCAAAGGAAATGTTGGGGAGAGTTGGGGTGGTCCAGAGGGCCAGATCGAGCAGATGACTGGAGTAAACGTGGCTCAGCAGGTGTGCTGTTTATGTTTACACTGCAGGAGAGGGTGCTGTCAGACCAAACACAACGTGTTGCTTCACATGTGGCTGGAAATCACCACAATGCAATTCACCCCTGTTTGCGACTATTTAGATACAGAGGCTGCTCTTCCAGATGGTCTTGTTTCCCAACACCTTTGCTATTCGCTCGCAACCTCTCCTCTTCTTTAAAACTTTACTTAGCCATTAGTGTTTTCACACTAGATTGCGGGCAGAGTGACCGAGTTTATTGATATGCTGGAACAGTTGTGCATGTTTATCGGCTTTTTTAAGGTGGTTGAAGTCATCCCTGTTTGCACTTGCTATCTTATCTAATCTCTGGCTGCATTTTTAATTTGCAAATTCAGCAGGGCTTAAGAGGAGAGGCCAGTCTTAATTAGGTTAGTTATCTGTGGTCTGAATGGATAAAGTTCTCGGGAATTGTAGCTGTTCTAAATTAACCTAATTGGATATTTCAGCAGAACCCCTGCAAATGTAAATATGCGGGATCGATAAGAGGAGAACTGCAGGCAGGGAGACCTTGTTGACAGGAGGATGGCTTTTGAACAGATAATGACCTACAGCCGGCCAGTCATGGTTAAGTTCCCCCCTCACTTTCCGCTATGCTAATGCTAACAGAGGACCCAGCTGATTCATTACAGGGGGCGGGGGGTTGGGGGGGGGCAGGGCTGCTGGTGCCAGACGGCCAGCCTGCCTTTGTCAAGTCGCCGAGAGCCAAGCAGAGGTCTTCAAAACCAAGCAGGCCCCCGTTCACTCACAAGTATCCCCTTGGTCATGTGACTTTTCAATTTGTATCTTGATGTTTATCTATCCCATATGCATTCGTTATTCAGCGGTAAGCGCTTTAGCGCAAAGATTTGTTACGAGACTCCTTCACCTAAAAGCGAGCTGCATAGTAGGGACGTAAACAGTTCGTAAATTATAGTTGTGGAGGAAGAAGTGCATTAACAGGCGCTCCAGTTTCATTATTAATAAAGGAGTTTGAGATCTTTTATCAGCTTCCATTAAGCTACAGAAATAATGTCATGTGTATTATAGTATATTGTTAAATAAACATTGTGTTTAGATATTGTTATACCTGATGCACCTGGTGGAATGACAGTTTAATAGCAGCTTTCCCCCTCTCCTCTCTCAAATATAGATGCATTTACAGATTAACACTTCTGAGAACTGAGACCTGTATTACCATTTCTTTTTTTTCCTTAACAAATCAAAGTGTGAATTTATTCCATGGGGCAGAGTAATAGAAAAAATATATATTTCCTTGTTAAAACTTTCAAAAGTATTCAATTAGGAAAGGTCTGCCTGTTCAGAATAGGCTAATTTTACTTAGGTTTTGTTTGTAATATATGTTTTAATGGTTTTCAGTTAATCACACTTATTGTGGATACAATCTGTAAGTACTGAATTAATAAAACTTGATTTCTTTGCACAATATCCATATTTGTTGGTCTTAGATATTTTTGTAACTGTTTTGTAGTTTTTAAAATGTTTTTCTATTGATGGTTGGAGGAGAGACACTGTGTATTTTTTTAAGAACTTGTGTTAAACGTCTTCAGTATAGTAAGTGTTGAAATAAAATGTGCAGGGGGGTCCAGTGTTATTGCAGGTTTTGCTAAACTTTGCTTAAATTAGTCCACCTGTTTGTTTTTTTTTTAATATTTCAATGAATATCAGCTTTGAGGAAATATATTAATCATGTATTGCAACTGCACTTCAGATGAAGTAAATCTTGGAAAAACTGGAAAACGTTTTGTCAAGGAAAAACCATAACAATCAGAAAATACTTAAAAGAGCTGAATTCCACAGTCGTTTTGTGTGGATGGGTATAGTTATAAGTGGAAGTGCAAATACTAAGTTGTTTTTTTTCTCTTGACAATTCACCCCCTGTTCCTTTTCAGGGAAGGATTTCGCTTTTCATCGCAAGAAGCTGCTTCAAGTTTTGGTGATGACCGACTCCTTATTGAGAAGTTCATAGATAACCCACGGCACATAGAAATACAGGTGAGAGCAGTCCTCCACCTAGAACGATGCTGCTTCAGTATTTTTTATCTTTACATTTGTGCTTTAGGATTCGTCCGTGCCAGCTGTCCTCATACACCAATAGCAGTATTTGTGGCCTTTCGTCTTGTAAGCTCCTCTTATATAAATTGTATAATTGTGCGTCTGTTGTATTGTAGGTGCCATGTAAACAACGGACACAATGGTGACTGGTCCTTTGAAGGAAGTAGCTTTAGATCTCTGGTATAACTGTAGACTGCTTTGTGTGGGTGTGGTCATGCTCGTACTGATTGCCACATCATTGGAGCATGTTTAAACAGGCTGGTTTGGCTTTGCAGACCTGTATATATTTGGACGCTTTTTGAAATCCGTAAGTTTTTCTTGGTGGACTCATATATCCTTGTTTACTTCCAGCTCTTGTCAATCAGCCGAGCTTTTGTGAGTCACCGATGCACCTTCTCCAGCCAGCTTCTCCTCTGAAACGACTGCATATCCTGCCGGGCAGCTGCTAGCAATACGAGCGTCTGCAATAGGAATCCTTTAACTTTGCCTTTTACGAGGCGCAATGTCTGGCTTAGCCAACCTTAGCCATGCATATTTTAGGGATGTAAATGAGAGGCGCACCGTTGAGGTTCGTGCACTGTGGCTAAGTGGTGGTATCTGGCTTTGGCACTCGAGTCCTGTTGCCGTTTCCACGCCCCCCGGAAGCCATGCGTCGTCGCATGCATCGCTGTAACAATGAGGCAGACTTTCATATTAGAATGGATGCCTGCAGTGCTGTATTTATTATTTATGAGCAAGTGGCGTCTCCACGTGAGGCAGTTGTGGGACCCAGGAGCAAAGGAGAGGCGCATTTGTTGGTGTGCAGGAGCAGCAGGCAGACCCATGACCCCGTGTGACACACAGGAGTTCTGCCCACCGGTGAGCTCCAGTCTATTCTGGTGCTGCTGGCAAGGCAGCCTGCTGGCCTGCCAAGGGTCAGTCCCCATCCTTGGACCCATCCTGTCCTCCCCCATAAATCCTGGTGATGTAATTGCCACAGCTTGTTTGCAATCAAAGTCGAAAGTTGTCCCCGTGGTTTGACAGTTTTTGCCAGTGATGAAGCATGAAATATATAACTAATTGGAAATGGAGACTTCCTCGGAATATCAGAGTCTGTACGGTATGAATTGAAATATACGTTGCGCTAATTAACTGGCGTTATTTATAGTACCTCATAGGCTTGGGTGGTATGTAATTTTTTGTCCCATCACACTGTCCAGACTATGGATTAAACGGTAAACGGTTTCATGGTAAACCGTGGTAAAATTTCTGACCGTTAATAGTACTTCTTCAAATTTCAATCATCATATAAATTGTGGTTGATTACCGCATGTTGAAAAACTCGTGTTAAATACCGTCTAGCATCAACCAAAGTTAGCTACTGTCTCCCAGACGCAGGTGCGCAGACGTGGCGTGTAACGTGGGTTTGCTTAATGTCTGTGAAAACATGGCGGCAGCCAGTAAACACTCTGGGGATTTTTAATCTTAATGCACATTTCATATGGTTTTATATGTTTATATAAGGTGTTGGCTATGTAATTTTTTTTTGTTCATGCAAACAAAGTGCATAGTGCTGCTAATTTTATTTGTGGTTTTTCGATGTAAAACGTAATGAAATTATTTCAGTTTGTGTATCAGTACTTTTTGAAGACTTTCAACACTTTGCAACCAAGCAGCAATAATACTGATGACCGTGATAATGTTGGTTACTCTGGTGATTGGTGATATTTTCGTATCTTTCTCTTTCTCTACTCCAGACATACCTCGGTATATGAGATTTTGACGGTATTTTCAAAATCTTGGCCCAAAATACTGTGGTATACCGTCCAAGCCTTGTGCATTGTACGTGGATCAATGTCAAACAGTCCTCAAAATATCGCACTCTAATTAGTCTCAGGTATTAGCATATGGATCTGTAAGTCTTCCAGGAGCAGGATATCGTGAGCCACATCTTATTTCCGTAGTCAATTTTTTTTCTAACTATAAACAAGACTCAAAATTATACTGCCCCATGAATATGCTTATGAAGCAGCATTGCTTGCTGATGCGTCTATCTCTGTCCTCATCCTCTGCTGCATGTCAGAGGATTTGGTTGCACGTACAGTTGAAAAATAAGAACTTCTGTGTTGTCGCCCAAGGTTCTAGCTGACAGACATGGCAATGCCCTGTGGCTAAATGAGAGGGAGTGCTCCATTCAGAGGCGCAATCAGAAGGTGGTGGAAGAGGCTCCAAGGTAAATTCACATGTCCTTCACCCTTGTAGTTAATAATAATAATAATAATAATAATAATAATAATAAACCTAAGCTTGTCATATTTAAATCACTGCTTACAAACCAGCTTCCATCTCTTGAATGACCATCCCCCTGCATATGAAAGAGGCTGTTGGGGTATCTGGAGTATAAGCGGCCCGTTTGTGCTCTCCAGCTGCTGTGTGCTTCACCTCTTCTTCTGAGAGCAGAGTGGGTGGGTGTGTTTTGGGGCAGTGGGGGCCGCGATGCCCCTCGGTGGTGAGAACCAGAGAAGCGCGGCCTGCTGATACGCCGCTGGCGTGTGCTGCTTCTGCCACGCTGGGGGGGGGGGGGGGCTGCCGGCCCTCGACTTCACCTCCTCCAACTGGCCATTGTTCCCCTCCCAGCCAGAGGAGTCGGATCGGGAAGTCCTGCCAACACCCAACGCCACTGTTCTCTCTCTCCAAAACAAAAATTGGCTTTTGGGTTGCTTGTGTGTGTGTGTGTGTGTGTGTGTGTGTGTGTTTTCTTTTTTTCTGAACAATAGTCTTGAACTGAACTCACTTAGTGTCCAGAGACTCCCTACTATTGCCTTGACCATACAGTTATAGGCTGTTAAATTGACTCTGGATTGTTCTGCATCTGTGCTGGAAACCATGGAGCCTCATTGTGTTAGATGAGTGTTCCTGCATCTTGTCCAGGTTGGCTTGGCATTCGGCTGCAGTTCATCCTTGACCTTCTCCAGAACCAATTTGCAGTGCACCCCCCATCCCCCCATAGCCTGATAACCGCTCTGGTCTCTTGATAGTCTAAGAACCACCAGGGACATAATGTCAGAACCTTATTCTCTAGGAGCACTTTAAATATTTGGAATTCCTATCCACTGCAGGTGCTTTGTTGTGGTCTTGTTCCCTCTCTGCGTCACCTTTTAAAAAAACAAAATTTCACTCACGCATACAGATTTGAAGGTACTGATAAAACATATTTATTAAAGGTTGAGGTAATTGTGGTTTTCAGCCAAGGACACCCGGTCGTTCACCCTTTTATGTGAACTACACTCTGAGAAGGTTATGAAAATACTCTTTGTGGGAAAGCCCCATTTAGCAAGCTGTGATATTAATGAATGCTCAGGCCAAATGCCCGTGAGGTCCTCGTGAATATGCGGAAGTAATCAGCCTGTCCCCTTTCCGTAGCACGTTTCTGGACCCCGAGACGAGGCGAGCGATGGGTGAACAAGCCGTATCGCTGGCCAAGGCTGTGCAGTACTCGTCTGCCGGTACCGTGGAGTTTCTGGTGGACTCCGGAAAAAACTTCTACTTCCTGGAGATGAACACTCGCCTGCAGGTACTCAGGATTCCCCCGGCACCAGCTGACTCTCTGCCGCTGGACAGGGTGCTCCACATTTCCTGCCCTCGTGCAGCAAAATTCCTTTGCCTTTTTCCCCCGATCGAGCACTCGCTCAGTAAGGCCTGGTCGTATTCCTGAGATTTATGTCAACGTCAGCAGTAAAAACATCACCACCTCTCCAAATATTTGTCAAACAGCGGTGTCTCCTTTTTCACATTCTCTGTTTGGTGTCTATTTATTTATTTATTTGAATAAATCATATTTTTAAGACAAAAGTTGATGCCTGACATTACATGTTTTTTTTTTTTTCTTTTAATTTTTATTTCCTCTCTCCCTTTCTGAGACCAACAGCTTTCATTTGCGTGCCGTCTGTGCTGGTAACCAGCATCTGTAAGGTTACACACTTGAGGCTCGTCACTGTCGTTTAAAGTGATGCCTGACCACTTGGAAACTCTGCGACTTGCTTAGAACAACAACATCTACTTATTCTATCATAGGCGATGCCCTTAAGGATTAGTTATCCATTGCAGGTGTGCATGAGATAGATTTAAGGAAGTCATGTTTGCTGTATGCAGAGCCTTGTACATCTTTTGTAGTAGTGTCTATAGTATGTTGTTGACCTCATATGGTAAGTGGGTCGCATTTGTAACGGACTCTTTTGAGAGTTTATTTGTATGCAATTTGTTCTATTTGAGAAATGCTTTCCTTAAATTGGCCCATCTCTTCAATTGCCATAATTTAAGTATCAATGTTTTTTTTTCCCCTTCTTTTTTTTAAATGCTATTGCAACAGATGCATGGGGCAATTCTAGTTTCAATGGCCTGAGCAATTGGTGTCTGTTGCTCAAAGTGCTTTTGCCTGAAGGTCACAGATAATACAGAACAGTCGCTCCCATTGGATGGGGGCCACAAAAGCTGGCAATTTCACAGAGGGGTCTGACACTTTACACGACAGACAGTTTAGGTAGCAATGCTAGGAGGCTGGGTTTTAAAGTATTAGGCGCCGGGCCGGTTGGGAGGCATTTATAGGCTGTTGTGCCTGACCTTTGCGAGTAGACTGTGCTTTGTGGTGGGATCAGCGTTTTTCGGTTATCTGAATCCCCCTGCGGAGATTTGGGGAGCTGTAGGAGAGCAAGAAAGCAGCAGAAGGTATGCGAGGGAGGGGGATGAGGGGGGAAAATATACCCACGTCTGATGTCTAAGTTACGCAGACAAAGGGAGGGAAAATATGCGTTTTGTCTCTTTTAGCCCCGCCTCCCAACTCATCAAGTGAACCTATTGGAGGAGAATTGTGGAATTTCATGGCCTCTATCTGCTTGCTTGCCCTGCCCTCATAGCGCTGGCTTCTGAATCCTGGATGGGGGCCATGCCTCTGAGCTCATCCGACGTCCCACCGCAGCCCTCTCAGCCCCATCCAAAGCTCACGATCTTCCTGTACAGATGATTCATAAGGCGGCTAATTCCTGCTTTGGTGGGTGTAGCGCTCAGGAGAGGAAGGGATAGAGAGGCAGGTGCCTCGGTAAGGTTACACGACCTGGTGGATGACCTCCACCGGGCTGAAGCATGTTGGGTAAGAGGAAATGATGACAGTAGTGACAGTTTACAAATAGTCTTTTTATAACCTCTTTGTGGAGGCTAAAAATGGGCATATGCTGGTACAGGGTGTTTTTTTTTTTTTTTTTCTCTTTTAAACGATTGCATTAAAAATGCCAAATTTGGTGACTTTATGATCATTCTTGGTTGCCTTGGAGTGCAGCAAGAATATTTCTGTGTCATTTAAATTGATCTTGTTACTGTAGGTTTTCTCTCCTCCCCCTTTCTAACAGGCGCATTATGTCCTTCTGAAGAGGCAGATTCCTAATTGCTTAGTGTTAATATCGAGCAAGGGCTTTTGCGTTTTTTTTTTTTTTACTCCCGGATATCAATAGTTGTGTGGGTGATGCTGAAGAGCCTGTTCTCTCAGTGGGTGTGCCTCAAGACAGGGATGTTAGCGCTAATCATATAGAATTCCCACTCATTTCCACTGTGAAGATGACGAAGTGCTACTTTGTCACATTGTTTAATTGCTGTGCTTTGAGTTGAATGCAGTGTGGTAGTGCTTTTACCAAAGCTTCCCCATTATTGAATTTTTGGTAACACTGTCTCCCCCTCCCCCC
>JAODJW010000001.1:42748768-42771660 GCA_026777045.1 Hyperopisus bebe | reverse complement strand
CCCCCCCCCCCCCCCCCCCCCTTTAAGCTAAGAGGCCTGGCTGTGAGGAATAAATTGCTTTTAGTAAACATTTTGGCAAATGTCCAGGACTTCCTAGGCAAATCTGAGCAGCCATTTTTTTGAAGCTTTGCGTACTGTTTTAGACGCGAATCAGACTGCAGTTTGGCTGGTTTTGATGAAATGCAATCATTGCAATATACCACATGTTAAATGAGAGGTGAGTTACGTTTACATTTAAATACACGATTTAAAAAATTTTGAACATCCGTGCTCGCCAGATTATGGTGCTCTGATTAACTACTGATGTAATGCTTAAATAGCTACATGAATATTGTATGTGTAAGTAGCGTTGTAACATTAATGTAATGCTTAAATAGCTACATGAATATTGTACGTGTAAGTAGCATTGTAGCATTAATGTCATGCTTAAATAGCTACATGTATATTGTACGTGTAAGTAGCATTGTAGCATTGACGTTATGGTTAAATAGCTACATACATCTTGTGCATGTAAGTAGCATTGTAGCATTAATGTAATGCTTAAATAGCTACATGAATATTGTACGTGTAAGTAGCATTGTAGCATTGACGTTATGGTTAAATAGCTACATACATCTTGTGCATGTAAGTAGCATTGTAGCATTAATGTAATGCTTAAATAGCTACATGAATATTGTACATGTAAGTAAGATTGTAGCATGGATGTAACGGTTAAATAGCTACATGAATACTGTAAATGCACATAGCATTGTACCATCAAACATCTTCAGTTAGTAGATTTGTTTAGGATGAGTTTTACAGGGTCTCCTCAGTTTCCCATGTAGTGTTCTTCCGTTTTTCGATGATCGTTCAAGGAGCATAATAATAGAGTAGCTGGCGAGTTGAGAATTAGGATACTTCTGGTAGTGTTTGATATAAGGGCTGTTCGGCTAATCAGTTGCTTCAGCGAAATCCCCCACATCTGCCATCGACCATCATCTCGCCAGGGATCCAGGGGGTGCAGTGAGGGACATGGGGCTATCTGCTTTCTCCACGTCATGCTTATCGGGCCACATGCCTGCCCATCCCAGTCGGCAGTACACGAACAGAGAGCGAGAGGGAGAGAGAGATTTCACTTAATGCAAGAGATACCCATGAATTTTTTATTTATGAAAAATGGATTTTCACCCTCTCTGTTTGTTCCGAGATGCGTGTCACAATGGAGTTTTGGTCCAGCACAATGCATTTGGTGAAATAAAGAGTCTAGGACAGGGGGGTCTGTCTCAGACGCTGGATTTAGGAAGGGTTAGTGGGGGATGGTCTGCCGTGAATGGTTATTAGGCGGTCGAGGGGCACTCAAAAGGGTCCCAGTGACCCAAGCAAAACCCTGGACTCCAGGTGGCCGGGCGACGGCTGGTCTTGTTTTAATCATACCGTCAAAGTCTGCCATTGAAGTGGCTGTGCGAGATGGGGGGGTGGGGGCATTGTCGCCTGTCACTCAGGTTGGACCCGATTCCATGTGTCGATTTGCCTGGGCCACACGGTTGGCTGGGGGGGAGCTTCAGCAGCTAGGCCTGTATGCATATCGCTGGGGGGGGGGAGCACAGTGAGTGCAGAGGAAGGAGATGATTCAGGCCTTTCAGGCCTCCAGTGTTGACATCGTTTGATACTGTTGCCCTGGGTGCTGCTGTTGCGGGGAAGCCCTCTTCAGCACTTAAATGATTTATTCAGATTTGTTTGGGCTGGGCCGTGCAGGCGCTGAATGCTGGGGAACCGTGGCATAGAATGTGGTGAAATAGAACTGAGAGATCGAGGAGGACGGGGGGGCTCTCACTCATGGTCTTGAGACAAAAGAGTAGCTCTCAATACCTCAGTAAGTACTCTTCAAATCTTAAATCTCCTCTCTGCTGGGCCATTGGCTGTACTTGTACTTGTACCATTGACTTTTCCCCTTAAGCTGTTATTACCAATGTAGTTGCATTTACTTTTGTTTGTGTATGTATTATTTTTTTTTCTTACAATATTTATCTCTCAGTCAATATTTTGGAGACTTGAGCCAATGGCTTTTTGCGCGTCCTGTGACCAAAGGGTTTAGTGACTTGTCGGAGTGACTAAATCTCAGGGATTCCATCCTCAGGAGTGACACACAATATTCCGCTGCTGCGAGAGGTGATCACACACCCCCGCTTCATCTCTGGAGACATCAGCACAAAGTTCCTCCAAGAGGTGTACCCAGAAGGCTTCAAAGGTGGGCCATTGTCTCACGCAAACACTCAGGCTGATTTACTGTTTCTTAAATTGTAACCAATTGGTTTGTTCCTGTGTGCAGTAAGGGCATTGAATAGCCTCACTGAATCATTTTAATTTAATCGTTTCAATTGTGAGTGCATACTTGCATCTTGTGATTTTTTTTTTTGTGACCTTATTTAACTGTGATCTTAAGACTTAAAATGACAGTAAGAGATATGTGATAGAATTCTTTGGCAATTAAATGGTAGCATCCGTCATCCGTATTGAACAATATGATCCTGAAATAATTTAACCAAATTGCATGTACAATAATAGGCAATGTCTTAAGATTCTCTTAAAACAAATGTATGCCTTTTCCCTCTCTGTAGGGATCTACTTAAGTTCATTGAACTAAATGTGCCATTTTCATTTTGGATAGTGTCGCTGTGCACAGTAACTCATGGTTAAAAACCTTTTATCAGCATCTGGCTGCTGTTTTTGGGCACTGCTGTATTGTTTGAGTTATATGACTCTTCTCAAGCTGTACTTTTCTGCCATCACTCTTCGGTTTATTTTTTATTTTTTTGGGTGTTTTTTTTTTTTGTCTTTTTTTGTACCCTCGGACCTCCAGGTCACCAGCTGTCAGATTCTGAGAGGAGGGAGCTGGTTGCCACCGCTGCTTCTGTCTTTGTGGCGGCACAGATTCGCTCCCAGAGATTCCTCGGGAACCTCAGGTAAGTGAACCAAGACCGACGCCGGCCCGCACAGATGTTCGACCACCCCCCCTCCCCGCGTGTCGTCAATCCTGCAGTAACTGAAGCAGTCTTCCAATTAACTTTGAGTTTAAGTGTGGAGCGTGGGTGTTGCGACTGAAGTTCGGCAACCATATGTTCAGGTGCTATTCACCTTCTCCATTTTTACAGTCCCTTATTCTTTGTCATCAGTGTGCTTCTATGTTTTGTATTAGACAGGGGTCACAACATGGCAAATTATGATGGACATTGTAATCAATATGCATCACGTTTAACATAGCCTACACAGTTTCTTCTATTACGCTTTACATTAACTGCATAACTTCATAATGCATTTACAGAACATTCATAGACCATTCAGTGCACCCTCATAATGCGTTCATAGAACATTCATAAGCATGAAGTATACCATAACATCCTAACATACCTTAATAGGTTCAGTATACATTAATAACAAACATTATTGGCCAGTTTCCCAGTCAAGGATTAAGCCTAAGCCTAGACTAGCTTTGAGTTACAATGGCGAATCTCCATTGAAACGGCAATTAAGTCCAAGACTAGTCTTAATCCTTGTTCGGGAAATGGGCCCTATATAATGTACATTAAAGTTGTTTAGGTATGTTAGGATCTTGCAGTATACTTACATACTGCTTAAGAATGCATTATGAATGCATTATAAACTGACACTGAATGTTCTTTGCATGCATTATAAAGGCCTTATGAATGTGCAGTTAATGTAAAGCGTTACAGTATTTTTTTTCTTTTTTTACTACATTCACAGATGACACAAAAAGCCAGTAAGCTACCTGAGTGAAAGCTGAGTTGACCCTTACATGGCACCTTTAGTTACTGAAAATGGCTGGACCTTGTCTAGGAACTTAATTTAATTCTTGAATTTAAGGATAATTCACACAGCTTTTGAACATTCTTTTTTTGGGTGTGAAACTGCATGAATATAAATGTTGCCACCGATATCAAAGTTATAGTGTTATATTATGTATAAAAAGCAGACTTGATAGGTTTGGTTTGTGTGTGTGTGTGCGTGTGCTCGTGTGTGTGTGTGTGTGTGTGTGTGTGCTCATGTGTGTCACTGTTGGGATTAAGGTTATGTCCATAGACATGTATGGAAATTCCCCACACAGATATAAATACATGGACTGTCTGTGCGTGTTTTTCTTTTACGTTTCAAAATACTGTACTTCTCTGTATTATATTTTGCTTTGTCAGATATAGAAAATGTTATACTTGTATTCCTTTTGGAGTAAGATATCCAGTACAGCTTACAGTCAGGTATTTTTATTGTAGCTTGCGATTTTGTTTTTGCTGCTGAGATACATATGGCAGCATAGTTCGCCGGTTGGCACCATAGCCTCACACCTCCTGCGATGGTGGTCGGGTTCCACCCCCGGATTTACGTGTGTGAGGTTTGCATGTTCTACCTCCTATTGGTGCAGATTTCCTCTAGGCGCCCCGATTCTTCTGTGCCCCAAATGCCATAAGTTAGTTGAGCTGCTGTCTCTCCATTGCCCGTAGCCTCCATGTATCTTGTGATGGACTGTCAAAGGCAGCGCTAGGAGCAATAGCTTTGGCTGACATCAGGACCTTTGTATTATTTAACGAAATATAAGTTCCTTGCGAATCTTTGGCAAGTCAAATTAATTATGGGTGTTAATGCCTTTAACCTCAGATAACCTGCCTAACCTTCCAGCCTATATTTGGAAAATGCAGGCAAACTTATTCATTTCCCCGGAAACCCATTAATCGCCTTCACTCTCCAGCATGAAGACATCAAAGTCAGCACCTATCGATTGTGAAGGATTTCTTCTTAACCTTCTTCCAGCTTTTGTGGAAGCTGCATCAGGAAAAGACCGCTACAAAACGTGGTTAGAGTAACGCCGTCCTGCTCCACGGAATTTTTGAGAAGACAGTGCAGTTATGTGCGTCCGTTGCCGGACACTCCCTGCAATTGGTCTGCTTCTGTTTCCTGTTGTGAAGGATGGGGTAGGACAGTGGGGGCCTTAATACAGGGGCAGAAACGCCCCCGTGCGAAGCTTCCTATCTGAAGCTGACAGTGACCCATCAGAGGTTTCCCTTAGTTTCAAAGGCCCTGCCGAGCTGGCGGCTCTTCATCCAGTGCTACCGGCCCCCTGGGGTCACCAGGGGTCATTGGCAAGAGTGGGTATTTAAGTCCCGTATGCCGATAATGGGACACGCACATTTCCTGCAGGAAATGGCTTTGAGTGATTGATGAGGTGCTCATTGTTAACTCCCAGCTCTCATTTGTTTAACTTTCCCCTATTTACTTTGTGACGCAAGGGCAGAGAGCGACACCCACACCCTGTGCGCATTTCGGAGGCGCGCACGCCGGCTTATTGCGACCCCGCATGCCACCGTTCCGGGCGTCGGATCATCGAGCGCCGGCACACTACACGTGTGTGCCACAGCTTGGCACGAGAGTTGTTTTTATTGCAAGGTGCGCAGGATTGGGCCTGGATGGCGGGTGGGGCAGTGGGTGGTGGGCAGTGGGCGGTGGGTGGATAGCCTTCAGGTGTGGCTCTAATGCGTATCTCATGGGCGCAGTAACGCTGCGATGCTGCAAGGCTCGATGTCATTCGGCTCTTCCCATGCAGTGCTTGTGTTGGCAGTGCTGAGTATTTTCCTCTGCTCTCTGTGGAATGAGGCTTTAATCTTTCTTTTGAATGGGTGAAGAGGTGCTGCCCTTTGTCCCCATTCCAGATCATAATATTTTTCTGAAAATGATTTACATCCAATACAGAGAATACTCCCCAAACATTACAGAAGAACCATGCACATTACTTTCAGTAAAATGGCTCTTTTGTATGATTATCTTGTAACGGCACATTTAGGAGAAAAGCTTCACACGGTGTTTTTTTTTTTTGTAAGATTTATATATCGCCATGTTTGCTTCCTAACAAGTACTAATCACCAGACCCACTGGACAGGCGCACATGCTTTTTGAAAGTGTACATAAAGTCGCGTCCAAAAAAATGGATTAAGTTCCGACTTTGCAAATAAAATATTTTAGCCAACCTTGCTTTCTAGGAAAGATTTTCTGGAATTATCAGGGACCAGCAAGGGCATAGGAGACTGGTTGATATTGAGGGTCACAACTTAATAATTTTAAAAGCAAACATCTACTTTTTTATTTTCAGTGGGTATGGCAAATGTAGGCAAATTAAGCATTGAGGAGTACATGTCATCCCATTCTCTCCCAGTTCCTACTTCCCTGGAGACCAGCATATATCTTCTCCAGGTATATCTGCGGAGCACGTCTCTCTGCCTTGTACAGTAGGTCCTCTGTCTTGGGGGAGGGGGGGGGGGCATTAAGCCCTCTGCCCCTGGAAGACCAGCAGTGGGTCAGCCCAAACCAGGGGCCACCGCTGACCTTTAGTGGGTCTGTTGATTTATTCTAATAAGTACTCTGCTTTTGACAGGTTAAAAGCTGACCTTTGGTGCCCAGAAGATGTCTCCGTGTCACCGTCCTTGTGTTACCTGTCTGCTTTTATCGGCAGGGAAATAAAATGTAAATTAAATGCAGCATAAAAATAGGTGATGGGCTTGTACCTCTCATTCCTGTGTTTTAAGCGCCTATTTATTTATTTTATACCCCTTTAGTCAGTGCTGCGTTGGATACGGCGAAGGCTGGTTGCAGTAAGTGAACCAGGGCAGCATATAATTTCATGTTTAGAGGAGCATTAGCTAACATTTGAGCTGGTTACGCATGAAACAGCTGTCCCAAGTCTGTCACCGTCAACGCGGCACTTGTGTGGCTGTCGCATGGTGTATTACTTGCAAGGTTTGTTTGGTTTCATCCATGTTTATGATGCTGTAGATGTGAAACTGTCTCTCCCCCCCCCCCCAAACTCGATAAGAGATTCTGTTGCCTTTGATCTGGTTTTGTTCTTGACAAGCCTCAATGTGTCATTGTTGCATTTGTTCCTGGGCTCCCCTGCTCTGATTGGCTGTGGGCTCTGCACACTTCATCAGTATTATTGTAATTCTATTTTTTTCCCCTGTAGTTTATTTAGCAGCTGCTGCACCCCACTGGCAAAGTCTATTCATGCCTGTCTTCCGTCTCTGCAGCCACTGCACAATTGATTTTTCTCTTCTTGCCCCCCCCAGCCCCCAGCCCCCAATTCATTTTGGATCGTTCAATATGAAACATTTTAATTTCTGTACATACAAGCACTTCAGTGACAATCAGTGTGTGTGTGTGTGTGTGTGTGTGTTTTTTTTTTTTTTAAGTAATCTTTTTCCACCCTACTTTTTTTAACAAGTGGATTGTAAATAAGTATTATGGCACTATTGTTTGCCTGTTTTCAGATGCTAACATTTATAACTGGACAAAATAAGTTTACCTCTGCGGTATTTTTCAAATTATAAACAAGAGTATTACAAAGTAATGATTTTTTTTTTACTGGGAAGACCATACTTAATCTCATATTAATTTAAGACATTCTTAAATAACTCTAATACTGGTGCATCCAATCTTGTTTTTCATATACATGACTTTACTCAGTGCATGTTTGCTATGATCTCAGTGTCAGAGGCTGCTATGGCCTGCCTATTTAGGATGATAAAGGGGATAGTGTTTTTTTGTCCAATAAGTACCTGAAGAAATCCCTTATTTAAAATCTTTTTTTATATAGGTATAAATTGGTATAGATTATGACTTTTATTGTAGTTTGCGCTGAATAGCTTTGGCAGAGAATTATTTATCTGAATTTCTGTCTAGCTACAGTTCTGTTGGTTAATTGTTCAGTGTGCAGACCAAGCCTTTTATCGCAATGGGCCTATTACCTACTCGTGATCCTGTTATTTGTGCTTGATTGAGCAGTTTTGAGCTGGGTTTCATATTCATTCATCAGTTTCCAGTGCGACAAACCTGAAACAAAGCCGGCTGATTTGTGGGCTTCGTCTGGTGTTGCCATTAAAAGCTTCTCAGCTACTTATTTGAAAATCCAGGGCGCAACTGGGGGGAAGCACAGTTGAGATATCCCTATATATTTTTTTTGCCTCTTTGGCTTGATATTGATTAAATTTAAAATAGAGCATGATGTAGCCCGTGGTGCCAGATGGGTAAATTCATTTCAGATTGACAGCAAACCCTGTTGTTCTTAGACCCAAGTAGCCATGTTTCCGTGTCTCACAGACTAGCCTTAGACTTCATATTTCACCTAACCCTCCCTCATACACTGTCTGTTGTACCTTAGGACATTGTGTCCAGGTGACGCGTAACCTAAGCTGCATTCTCAGCTGTCTGCTACACTGTGTATTTTGCGTTATCAAAATTTGTTCTGGAGCACCATTGTCTTAAGATTATCAACATTGCCTTTATTTTATAGTATGATATAATTTTGACAGTCTGTCAGAGTAATACTTGCTCCTGTGGTGAGAAGAAGGGGCTGAACTTGTATGTTTTTATTTTTTTTGTTCCTATTTCTTTAGAAGACGCTTTTATCAAAAGTGACATGCAGTTGAGTAATCAGGGTCAGCTACTGCCTGGAGCAGTCAGGGTTAAGGGTTTTCCTCAAGGGCCCAACAGTGGAATCACTCTGCAGACCATGGGTTTTGAACTGGTAACCTTCCGATCGCAAGCACAGCATCATAACCTGCTGAACCACACACAGCCTCTTATTTTTGCCTGTCATTTTTTTTTTCTAGGTCTGCACAGTAACAACGTTCTGTCCAAATATAGGCTAAAAAGTCAAAAAATATACATGCACATAATGCATTAGAGGTCTTCTGCTTTATGTGCACACTATACTTTTTTCTTTAAAATGTTTCAAGATAGGATTCGATTCAATATCATCCTCTGTAATAAATTTGCATCCTAGCCATACGACCCATGAAAGGTATTTGTGAATCCGCTGTCCAGTGCCAAGACGACTTTCCCATGATGACCTGTTCATGTGCCGTTCATTGGCCAGCTGTGGATTCCCCTGTTGTCTGCTTTGGATGAATGTGGCTTGAGGATGGGGTGGGCGGAAAGATTTATTTGTCTTAAATGAAAATCAATTTTTCGTGCTATGGCACAGAGGGTCACGTCCACGTAGACCTGGACAAACACGTTTGCGGTAGGGGCGGCCAAAGCCTCAAGTGTTACTCAAAGATCCAGTTCTTCTCATTTTGATTTGCATATCTGAGTCATTATATTACACTGCAGTACAAGGGATTTTGATCATTTTTTATTAACCAAGACAAAAGCTAATGTGTCAGCTCAGTATGTATCTGTTAGTGGGCCCTACTCATAGATTTTTCTCTTGTGTGACTTAATACTCCAATCATCCCTTTTTGAGATGCAGCAGAAATCCCCCATTGAATGGGTAGGTTATATCATTTTTAAAATTCCTACTGATGTCTTGAAATTATTTGGGGGAAAATGAAATACAACCTTTATATAACCTTTATAAAGCATTTAAATCATTTCGCACATATTTTGCACATTTACTAAAATGCGTTCAATAGCCTTGGGCAGTTTTAGCGAATTTTACAATCTTCAGATGAAATGCTTTTATTGTACACAGATTATTTTTATAAATCTGAGTTGGAAATTTTGGATTTAGTCTGCAGACATTGTATGGTTTTTTTCCTTCCTCTTTTCTTGTGATGACTAACATAACATTTGATTAATCTGATTCCAGAAAACCCATTTTCTGGAGTGAACCTCTTTTCTCACTCTACTGACCACGCAGAACAAGGGTTGTTAAGTAGAAATGTAATAATGTCATAAGTTATGGGAATTTTATGAAGAGACCCTGAATGGCTGTTAAAGAGGTTAATAAAGAGCTTGTGTTCTATTGAAAGACTGCAATGCTGGTTGAAATCAAGGTAAGGTTGGATTTTCATATCTGTCTGTTACATTTAAAAATGCATTTTAGAGAATTGTCATCATATTTGCAGGATTAGTAACTTTTCGTTGCTGGTGTTTATAATTGAAGAGAGTCGTTCTAATTTCTGCCCCAACGTTTAAGGTCACTTTCAGTTTCAGAAAAGGAACACAGAGAGTCCTGTGCCATGGGTGACTATATAGGTAATAAATAAGGTTCTAATATGATGCATTATACTTCCTGTTCTTTGTTCGTCTTGTAAGAGGAGGTAGTATAGTTTTTTTTTTCCCCTGTGTTTCAGATTTGCAGTTGTGCTCTAAAATATTCTCTTGGAAATTTCACATGGGTCAGCTGACCCGTTCCTGCACTCATTTAGATTTTTATTGAATAGTACCTTAAATTCGGACAAAACTGTGCTATGTTTCCTTTGAGAACCTTTAATGCCCGTTTCAGACACGTCTCCTTATTAATAATTAATGTCTCATAATATATAGTCTTATCCCTTGCAAGCAGCATTCGATATCACTTTAAAGAGTCCGAGGACAATTGTTGTGCTAGAATCCCATCAGATGATATTTCTAAAAATACCAAGTACTGTTTTCCCTGCCCCTTTAAGTCCAAAGCAAGGGGGGGCGGAGATCGTCTTCTATTTATTTTTCTTGGCGCCACATTCCCGTTTGAAACTATCCCATTTGATTCCATGGTTCTTATTTTACTGTTCATGATGTCGATTTTATTTAATCTGAGTGCTGCAAAGCGTGAGCGTCCGCAAGACAGGCACTTGTAACACATAAAATTTACTCTCACCTTTCATGGAATGTAAAAAGAATAAAGATCAATTATTTCCAAAATATAAAGTTTCATTAAAATCACTTTTCGCTCTGTCCCAGACGTTTTAAATGGGCCATCTGTCTAAACATCTCCCTGCTTTTTCTGATCATTTCCTCGACTTATTCATGAACCTTGGGAGCTCTGCTTTGTAGTCTCGGGGTAGCTTGTGCTGTCCACCCCCACTGAATCTATGTCCTTGCATAAAATATTTTTACGGTGCTGGAAATTCTCTGTACTCTGTTCACATGAATGGCCGACTTTCAGAAGTTTTTTTTTTTTTTTTTTTTTTTTTTATTAAATACCCCCCCACCTCCCTTTCTTACCCTTCATTGAGGAACCTAACCGCAGTGGCTACAAAGCACAGTGCATTATTCTTGATCTTTTTTCCTGCCCCCCACGGAGCACGTTATGATGAAGGATTCCTTAATGATGCTTTGACTATTAACATTGTTTTAAGTCAATATGTCTCTTTTATTTTCCTGTTCAATTGCTACGATAAATATTAAAAGGAAAGACTTTGGGCCTTGGGATGATTTTGAAGTATTTACTGGCCTGTATGATTCGACTTAGCCTAATAAGACTTCTCATGCTTAATGTTCTCAAACCCAGACGACCAGATTTTTATGCTGCTATTTTTAATGCCACATAGGGTTTATATTTGTATAAACCGAATGCCTAGTTTATACATAACCATACTTTTATGTTATGGACTGAATGTATTTGTTTTCTTGTTTAGGTCTTCATAAATATACGTGTGCAGAGGTGAATACAAACCAGTTAGAGCACTTAGTGCAAAAATACTTTAACAAAATATACTGTTTGAGAGTGAATTGACCCCCCATTTCATAGCTCATGACTTGTGCCTCATCTTGTATATACTACATTTCCATTGTATGTACTATCCCAGCATTGAGTCAGCCTCATTGTGAAGTGGAATATCAGGGCATCGTTCTTAGTGGTTTGTTTTGTTCTCCAGGAGAAATCATGCCAATCACTCTTGATGTTCCCAAATAAAGGGAGATGAGGTGTTGTTGCCTATGTGCCATATATCATGTGATGGCATAAAAAAAAAACTAGGAGTTCTAAATATGAGTATAAATTAAGTCTTTAATCCTCAATAAGCCTGTACTGTATCATTTTAGTGGCGCATGAGCACTGGCCACACTCTGGGATGATTCCCACTGTGTTAACACATGGGTTTGGGTTGGATTTTGTGTGGGTTTCGGTGGGGGATGGGTCTTCTATGCCAGGCCACTTCCATTTGTGCTGCTGTTCTGTTGGGGCCTGGGGGGGTTTTCGCCGTGGCTACTTCTGCGTCTGCCTATGACACATAGGTGACACTATGGACCCAACCCTTATGACAGGCTTGACCTACTGTAGCTGAAGAGGCGGCCTTGAGTGGGCTCCTGGCTCCCCGCCAAAGACTGTATCTCTGCAGCGGCTCCTCGCTGGCTGTCTTCAGGAGATTCTGCCGCAGTTTATGTTTCGCGGGGCTGTCCTGTGCCTGCCACTCAACGAGGGCTCATCTTGCATATTGCTCACCAAGTAAGCTATTGATAGACTGCTTGGTACCAAGAATCACAATCTGTCCACACAATAGCCTGGGATGCTGCCAAAAGAAATCTGCAAATGGTTGTAGTCTGCTTAACCTGTAATGCTCAGGCCAATTTATTTATTAATCATTTGGCATCGTCTGTACTGTAGAGTATAGGTAGATGTGATAATGGCTTTGAATCTTAATTATTTGATTAATATGTATTGTTTGTGAGATTTCATATTTAAATATTCAGTAGTTCTTGGGGTGAGGGATTGGGGGGGGGGGGGGTTATGTTCACACTTGCCAACACCAAGCAAAGAATGGGAAGCTTATAATGATTAGAGAATATGGCTGTGCTCTGTTTTGGTGAGCAGGCCTTAGTGGCTCATATGTTAGGTTTGTGCGCACAGACGGGTCTTTACTGTGGTGGCTTTCTGGAAGTGACACATTTGTCTTGATCAAGTCAGTGTTGATAGGGTGCCAGCATTGTGTCTACTTGATGGCGATTTGGGGCCACTTTACGGGGCCTGGGGATCCCCCATCAGGCCAAGCCCTTGGACTTAGGCTGCCGGCCAGCCCGGGATTATGGAGAGCCCACACTGTGCACTGGGCGACCTTGGGGATAGGCCCAGCACGCTTTGGGGTCACATGACAGCAAATTAGACAAAACTGGGGAAAAAAATGAATTGGGGACCAGAAACAACAGCTACATGCAAACAATGCTTGCTTTGCTTAAAGTTACTTTTTTTTTTTTATTTCTTGCATATTTTCTTTCCATATCTGTTTATTATGGTTGTCATATAGAGTTTCATTCAATAACTTTATTTATTGGAAACAACGCAAAATGTCCCATCGAAGCTTAGTTGTCAGACAGAACCGTGTGAATGTTGGTAAAGTTTCCTTGTTTCATTTTCGTTTAGCCCTGTGACCCAGTTCAGGGTGTATTAGCAGATTACAGAATAACCATGGAACCTGATACCAAACTTTCCATCCCAAAAGTCTTCAGTGTTATGTTTTTTTTTTATTATTTTGTTTTTGGTGTATGTGGGAGTGACAGGAACACAAAGGGATCAGCCGTGTATCATGTTTTGTTTTTTTTTTAATAAACTAAAGCAATATATCAAAATTAAGGAGAATCATACATTTTCTGGTAAACAGATTTCCCACCGTTTCTAGGGCTAACCAAGAGACCAAAGCTTGATTGCCACTATAAGTTTTGAGATTTTCCACTGCCACTGTGTAACCAGTCCACCCAAGGGCGTTGTTTCCCAGCTCTGTGCTTCTCCTGTAGCCTACACAGGCCCACATAGCTGAATGATGAATGATACTTAATATAGGTTAATTTCCGAATGGTGGGAGACTTAATTACTACATAGCTATGGAGTGCAGTGGTTCTGGGTGCTGGAGCTGAAACGTGGTGGATAATGCGGGCATTGTTTTACAGAGTCTCCAGCTCCCAGCAGGAGCGGAGGAGGTGGGAACTGTCTGTGGAGTTGGAGAAGGGGGTCCACGCCGTCACTGTCTCCCACTCCGGATCAACCTACACAGTAAGTCCCATCTGCCCCCCCCCAAGGACCTACAAACACATCCATCCTCGCGGTTACACCTCCTGTCGCATTCTTCACATTTCCATTCACTCGCTAAACTCCTTCCAGCCGAATTTTGCCTCGTCTCACAATTAAAATCGGTTTTTATTCTGAGGATATAATTGTAGTACCTGAACTGCTAGTGCTGGTGCCAAAAAGCTTTTATCAATATGTACACAATATGTATGCATGCATGCAGAGCAGATAATGCAGAGGTATCTCTGGTGCTAAAGAAACTGTCAAAACGATGCAAAAAATTGTTTTCAAGTCTCTTCCCCATGGCTGACATGAACATCTTCATATATCTACTTCTGCTGTCATAGATTGTCATATATTTGCTGAGTATTTGCCTCTGTTTGACTAAGTCTGCCCTATTTTCTAAATTCAATTATAACCCCATTTTTTCTGGTTGAAGAATTTAATAATATTAACTTTGATAATTGTAATTCTGTTCCTGGAAGACCGTGCGCCTTACCACAGAATGATGAAAAATGTAATTGAAGATACGTGGGAGGAGAAAATCTAGATTCAGTCCCTGCAGAAACTCTGTGTCCTGTCCAAAAGATCTGAGAACATGGTAGTCTGTACTAGTTCTGTACCAGATCTCTTCTTACCCACCTTGCTCCTAAAGTTCCTTAGTCCAGCAAATTTGGCAGCTGTTTAGTAGTTGGTGAATCTGTAAAAACAAATGAGAAAACTTGACAATTAATAGAATTAGTTTTTTCTGCAGTCCTCCAATTTAATAACTAAATACTTGGCTATCATTATTAAAATTTATTCATAGTATACATTCATTCAGAATCTATGAACTATGAACTAATAGTCCAAATGTTGAGAATCAAACTAGCACTGCCGAATATAGTCAAAATAATATTTGGAGAATGAAGTCACAGTTTGTGGTTACCATACGTTAAGCAAGCACATCATGGGAATCAGATAAAGACTGGGATTCCTCTAGGATGTATAATGCAGGCACAAAACGTCCATTACAATTCGGATCTGAGAGACAGTCTTGACCCTTGATGAGTGTGATAGCGGTAATTGGTCACTCAAATGTTAAGGGAATAGAATGAATGCACACTGCATGCTGTGTAACTACCAGCTAGAGAGTAGGTGTCAACTTCAGTCATATTTCTATAGCAGACAAATGGGCCTGGTGCTTTCTGGATGTATGGGATTCCAAGCTTATGATCAGGTTACTTTTTATAATGGCTGCTCTTAAATCTGCTCTTAAATACAACATTTATACACGATAATGTTTTTTTTTTTGTTTATCATGGGTTACTGATATCTGTCATGAACTACTGATATGTAGGCCTAGTTTGTAGGATCTAACTCTCACTAATCCTCTAGCAGCGACTGTGCTTGATTCCTGCGATTTCTGGGGTTTTGTCTTCTGTTTTATGCATAAATGCATAGTCGCTACTTTTTCTTACTGTATTTTCAGTAAGTTCCTGAAATGTTTATATCCTGTGTTTAAAAAGAATTCAGTTGAATTTAATTATTCTTTAATATTTAACATACCGTGCACTGAACACGTACAGTGCTGTTGACTTAAGTCCTCTAAATATGGGGCATGTAGGGAGAAACTTCATTCTCAGCTTTTCAAAGCAGGACGCGGCTCAGATATCATTCAGTATTTCAATATTCAATAAGATTTATAGTTCAGCAGCAGCAGAAAAAAGCGTCTCTGGCTATTTCCCTCCATCAGAAGACCGCAGTGCAAAAAAACACCGTCATCTAGAGTATTACGCAAGATATGGTGGGACAACTGATTGAGTTGATTGACTCTGAAAGGGCTGGGTCTCTCGCAAGCATGACAGCCCCAAAAAATTCAGTACCGGACCTAAAGTCTGAACATGTTATGGCAGCTTGTATTGTTCAGATAAGCTATGTGGTGTTTGTGGTTTTTGGCTGCATTAATGACCTCAACCGCTATATTTTGTGGCTGGATAACTACACTAGTAATAACGATCCAAAAGTAATCGCAGATAAATGTCTTCTTTTTCTGGGAGCACAAACTCACCTGACCTATTATATGATTGTTTTATGTTAAATTTATTCTGAAAATTTTGACTATATTAATATGGAAATTTGATTTTATACTCCATATTTCTTTATGTATTTCATAAAATACAATTTTACAATGTTTTCTTTCTTCTGGGTGCCACTTGTACGCTTCCTAAAATAATTAACTAAACTTTGCGAATTTATCTACTTGAATCATTTATTACTGTGGAAAATTCGCAACAGAATTATTGGTTGTGGTTTTCCAAGCATTAATTTTAATAATCAGTTTGCTACATATTAACTTCTCTGTTCTACTTGAAATTGACTGTTAACATTGTTCATTGACATTGACCAGTAATTATACGCCCTTATAAAACATGTGTCTGTGTATGTGTTTGTGTGTGAACTGAAACATCCTCATTCTGGTGTATTCAGTATTCTGCTCAAACCTCCAGCTCAAATGTTGGTGTTACTTGGCTAATAAGACTTTTGTTGTCAGTAATCTGAGCAAAACTTTATAACAAAGTCATGGTGAAATGTTACCTGGTGGTTTTATCCATATTTTGCTATTCTGTTTGTTGTTATGATTGTCATAACAAGCCAGTGTTGATCTCTGTGAAGAAGCCGATGAGAGCTTGTGAGTGAAACAGCAGGAAAATGCAAACAGAAAGGGGTTTAATCCCCAGAGTGGCCTCTGGCCCTCTGTCCGCGGCCTTTGATCTGCTTCATCTAGCTCCATCCAATCTCAAGCCCCTTAACCCTTACCTGTCTTATGCTACCTTTCATTACTTCTAACATGTTTCCAGCACAGAAAGCCTCTATCCAAGGATATTCCTTGTAGACTCTTTATGATTTGCACTGGCCTTCTCCTATTTCTCATGTATTGTATGTTTCCAGTACTGTGCAAATTGATGTATTTACTTGCTGTCTGCAACATGCAGCCTGTAAAGTTTAATAATTTGAGTGTTTGTTTTTCGTGATTTTTGCCTATATTTTGTAGACTTCCAGGACGTGACCTTTAATGACGGTTTTTTTGTTGCGGTACACGTTCTCCATTGACCTTGCGATTAATATTTTCCTTCAGAATATCGATGGAAAGTTTTTAATAGTCCTTTTCCGTAATTTTCTCAGCACAATAGTTTGGACCTTCATCTTCCTGTGGAATTCCGTGGTTCTTGTTTTTGGTCATTTGCCATTTTCGTACATGATGATTTTGCATTTTTAGTGTGACTTTGTGGGTGAATGTTTTGACACATGCAGCCCAGGATTGGCTTGTACACAGGTAGGCCTGCAGTGAGGAAGGACATCAGGGGAGTGCCACACATGGTCTCAATCAGGGAATCATATGGGCCTGATGATAGTTTGTTGCAATAGATTTTGTATTCCATTCACCCATAACCAGAACTTCAAACAGGGTTCTCTTGAAAGGTTTTCTGAGGTTCAGTTTTACTGTTGTTTTGAAGTCAGGCTCCTCTGCCAGAGTGAGATCTTGTATTTACACAACTGGCTTCATGTTGAAAATATCTCCCTTTAGCTGCTGGGCCTCATCAGTAAATAATGATATCTGTCAGGGAGCGATCTCTTAAACAGAAGAAAAAAAATCTTCAAGCTGGGAAGTTTGGACTTGGCTGAAAACGAGATATATTTTTTACACTCAAACATCAAGGGGCTTAAGTTAAGTTTTGAGGCATTTCTCCTCCAGTACCAGAAGATAGCTGTTGAGTCCCAGTGCCACTAGTGACCAGTGCAGTATTGGTTAGGGGCTAAGGAATCCATTCACTATGATTACCTGGTTACAGTTTCCCCTTTTACAGATGTGGAAGGTCTTGTATGAGAAGATAAATGTCGTATTGAGTATTCATTATATTTATATTGGCTCTAATTATAAAGTTTCTTCACATTATGAAAAATTGATCCCATAGCATGCAGTGTCGGAAATCCTGACATATAGAATATGGGAAGGAAGACAAGAACAAGTATGAATGTTTGTAGACTATTGTAAAAGAATGCTTGGAAGCCCAGCTTCAGAGCTGAACCCGCTTTGATTGGTGAACAACCTGGTTTGGAGATACTGAGATATTTTATGGTAAAAGCCTTCTTTTCAGAAATGATGTGATGTACAATTTGTATTAGTTAACAAAAACTTATTTAGGTGTAAACAACAACACATTAACAAAAATTTAATTTGGATGGCCATCTTTGAATTTGAATTGAATCAGCGATGGCCGTCGCAGACTTGATTGCAGACCCCGGCAGCCATACCGAAGATGTTGGGTGGCGCAGACCTCCTCTGTGTGTGTGTTGTCAGCCACTGCCTTCCCTCTGTGGTCTGCATGCTTCATCAAGCAATGTGTAGCTTGCTTGTAGGAGAGCGCTGTTCACTACATTCCACCTACAGCAGTGTAGGCACCGGTCCAACAGTTGGACGTTGCTGTAGAGACAGACAGAGCCCAGTCTTCTAGAACATCCCATGGAACTCAAGGAAAGTTGTGTTTTCTGGGCCTACAGACCACAGAACGTGATCAAATTGGTTCTGCTCTAGGATGCGTATCTGCAATTAGTAGGCCACTGGGGAGCACCTGCATATGTTGGGGTGTATATACACAGTACTGTGCAGTCTTAGGCAGTCAAAAGAAATGTTCAAAGCTTTTTATCTGGCTAGTAAGTGTACTTTTGCTCAGAACAAAACACAATTTAGCATTAGAACATATGGAAATTAAGAGGAGCACAATAAAAACTAGTAAGAATTTCTTTTGTTCTCCAAAGAGTCACTGATGTCTAATTGGATAGCTAGAAGAACACAGCTTTGGTTCCCAAACCTCTCCTCAGGGTTCCATGTGTTTATTAAACTTCACCACCAGCTCATTTAATTTATTAATTTAATTAGTTAAAACAGTCAATGAGATATTGATTAGCTATACGAGGTGGACTTGCGGAAGGTCCAAAAATACATGAGTTAATGGATATACTTGGGAGACTTTTCGAAATGTTTTGAAATGGCTACGCTGGCACACTTTGACAAGCATAATATCATAGTTTGACACCAACATGAACAGCATTTAAACATTATTTTATTTGGCTGTCTAAGACTTTTGCACAGTACTGTGTGTGTGCGTGTGTATGTATGTGTGGTTGAGCTATACATTACATTGTGGGGACCAAATAAAAACCTGTTATTTTGACATTGTGCGAGCATTTCTTTTGGTCCCCACAAGGGGAAACTCAATTTTATAAAAATCTGCAATCAAAACACTAAAAATTTCAGTTGTCATTGTTGGGATTGGGCTTTTGCCCAAAGATTGTCAGTTTAAATGTGGAAGTGCATTAAAATAACTATTGTGAATCATTTTCCCGTTATAGTAAATGTATTTGACACTTCTGATGCATCCACACACAATTTTATTTCATTGTTCATTTAATTTACCCTGTTCCATTCTTGGCTACCGATAAGTGTGTTATCGCCTTTTATGTTAGTTTAGAATTTAGTAACACTGGACCTTGTATAGTGTCACATTCCTAATGTTACTATACTTTTAAAGGTACACAGGACAATAATAGAATACATATTTTTTAAATTGGTGTTTGATTCTCTTTAGAATATTCTCCGTGGTTGATAAGGTGTGAGTATTGTCACTAGCAGTATTGTTTTTGTCTTCATCTTGTCATGTTCATGATACTTTGCAATTCTGGATAAAAATAAATGCTGGTTCAGTATATGAGCAAAGTGCTTAATTGATTTTCTGTTGTACAGTCATTCCATTACACTAAACAAAAAGGCTATTAAGTTTGGAGTAGAGTTTCAGTCTTTCACAACTGGAGACATTATTTTGTCACACAACTAATTGCAAACACCTAAGCCCTTCATGCAGATTATTCAGCACAGAGGCAACACTACACAATAATGATGACTTTAAATTGAATTACTATCGTAAGCAAGTTCGTTGTACATAATTGAAGGTTTATTAAAATGGGTATTACATTTGGTTAATTATCTTAAATCTTGGGGGCGGCATGGTGGTGCAGTGGTTAGCGCTGTTGCCTCACCCTTCTGGGACCTGGGTTCGAGTCTCCGCCTGGGTCACATGTGTGTGGAGTTTGCATGTTCTCCCCGTGTCATCATGGGGTTTCCTGTGGGTGCTCCAGTTTCCCCCCACAGTCCAAAAACATGCTGAGGCTGATTGGAGTTCCCATAGGTGTGCATGTGTGAGTGCCTGGTGTGTGAGTGTGCCCTGCAATGGGCTGGCCCCCCATCCAGGGCTGTTCCCTGCCTCGTGCCCATTGCTTCTGGGATAGGCTCCAGACCCCCCACAACCCAGTAGGATAAGCAGGTTGGAAAATGGATGGATGGAACTTAAATCATTTTCTAGAGCTTTCAGAGAATGAACACTATTTTTTGTTGGTTATCTTTGTTCTATCACAAAATCCCAAAATGTGTTAATTGTACAAAAAAAAATGCTTCAGCTAAGTGCAGAGAGCAGGCTATTTATTTTAGGATTAACTTATGGCTCTTTTCCCTTGTGATCTTATATAAACTAGCTAGATTAGATTTTCTGTATTGTCTGCTTATGTATCTGGCCTGTTGCAGATAGGTATTTGGTTAGGTAACGAATTTCAGGTTTCCAGTGCAAAAAACTTTCCATTAGGTATCATAATAGTAATTTCCCTTAACTTCTATTTTGGCATTACTCCTGTTTGTCATTATGAACAAAAACAAAACTGGCTATTGTGGGTCCAGAAATTTTCCTTCTTTCCTGAATATTAAGTAGTGATAGGAGAAGCAGTATCTGGTCCTGTTGGTTCTTTGATTGACCGGATCAACCTCCAAAAAGTACAATGAAATATCCTTCGGGCTTTTTAAAAATCGTCTTACTAATTTTCAATCTAAGATGATCTGATGTTAATGCAGACCAATCAAATTTAATCCCATAGTCTTGGCTTCTTGTAATTGGTGTTGAGTTGCTTACTTGAGTTTGAGTTGTTTTAGTCAGTGTAGCATGCTCCTGCACTGTCATGGAAACCGTCATCTTTCTGTGGCAGGCCGTTCTTGTCACCGCTGCATTGATATTTCATGTGACATTTGAGGCCCTTGAATTGTCAAGCGCATTGAGCCTCTGCTTCCACTCTGCCTTCCTGTCCTTTGACTGCGTTCAGACAAAGTGGAAAGACAGCCGAGCATCTCTAACCCTCAGCTCCGAGGTTACCACCCACCTCAGCTGCTGGAAAAACCCCCACCCAGCTACAACTAATCTAACAACTGCCCCTCAAGTAGAATTTTGGATTTAACTGGGGCAAGAAGGTCTTAAACAGAAGCATCGTAAAAAGTCACAAATGCTTTAAGCTGTCTTCGGGTCCTTCTGGTTTCTGCTGCCTTTTTCGTGTGAAAGAGAGAGAAGAAAGACTTGAGAGGGTCAAAAACCACCGTGACTGCTAAGGAGCTGAAGAAATGCCCAGCAACACCTGCCTTATTAGGGGCTAGCGGACGTCGCTTGACGTAACCCCTAGCACCCGGGCAGAATATACATTATCAGCAGGCCATACCTATAGGCCATGCAAACACATTTGTACAAGTTTTTGTCGATTAACTAATTCAGAAGTGAGCTTCATTATTTCTCCATAATTAAGATAACAATGCAAATTCTTTCATTAATAGTGACACGGACAATTTCTTCCCTGCTCCGTGGGGACGAGATTATATGCAGGCCCCGTTGAGCAGGTTGCGATGTGTCACCGAATATTCAAATGGCATGCTTATTTAATTGCAGTAAATGTAGCATGTCCACATAGGTAGAGGAGTTTGGAAGGCCAGTATGGGAGGGGCATGTCTCAGGCTGAAGCCCTGAGTTCCCTCAGGCAGCTGTTCTCAGGTCCTCCGCCAATCCCCAGAGGCCCCCATGAGACCATGTTGTTGGACTCTTGTCTTTTATGACAGCAACAGTAAACATGACAGGCTGTTTGGGCGCCATCTGTTTAAAATGGTTGCCGCATGGTAACGGAGTGATGATCTTGAGATGTGTTTTGTGTCTGTCTCCTCAGTAACAGTCTTGTGTGCTCATCTCCGCAGGTGGATCTTGATGGAAAGAGGGTGGATGTGTCCAGTGAGTGGAACCTGGCGTCTGCTTTGTTACCCGTCACCATCAACGGCACCCAAAGGACCGTGCAGGTATCAGAAACCCAACACCATGCACGCACGCAATGTTCCACTTGCACGACAGATTGAACCTGAGTGTTACCAAAGCATTCTTTGGCTATTTGCTTATTTATGTGGAATACATTTAATTGAAGATTCATCAGCCATATGAAGGATTCTAACACTCATTTGCTGTTATATAATATCGAGCATTGATTTAGTTCTCTCCCACTCCCTTTTTTATGTTGATTGTTTTCCTCTGAAAGTACTCAAGTACTCAGTGAAATTTCTGTGAAAGTATTCTTTTCTCAGAAAGTATCCTTACTGTGAAGGTAAATAGTACTTCAAGTGTCTCTGTAAAATCTTCAGGAAAGTACTGAGATCTCATTGATTGCATAGTTTTGTTGAGGGCGATTGGCGGAACTAGGGAATGAGAAGCAGTGCAGGAATATGCCAATAGAGAAATCATCTCGTAAAATGCTGATGTTGAAATGTACAATACAGGAGCACTACAGTCAAACCTATTGTGCAGTATAACAGGAGGCATGACTGCAATCCCATAAGCTTCCATTTTGCTTGCATCTAACTAGCATACAGTAGTCGTGTTTTAATTTAGTTTTTTTAAAAGACGTGGTGTTTTAATTCATTTTTAGTGGAATGGTTAAATATTTTCTTAAAACATTTATAAATATTCATAAATAAAGATAAATATTCATTGTTGTAAATTAGCATTTAGATATTGTTGTGGTATTAAAAACTTATTATCTTTTTTGCTTTAATATATACATCTCTTAGTTTACAACTGAGTACTGTTGCAGGGACTCTGCCTCAAATGAAACTTATGCTTACTTGCCAATTTTAGTAATTTCAGCATTGACTGTGTATACTTTTTAAAGTTATGGTTAGTTAGGGCCATACATGATCGCATTGTTTAAATTGTAACCTTTTTTATTCCATCATGCGGTTGATTGAGGGGGAGTGGGCGGCAGG
>JAODJW010000001.1:42726470-42748668 GCA_026777045.1 Hyperopisus bebe | reverse complement strand
GGGGGGGGCGGCAGGGGGGGGGGGTCTCTATTATTTGGAAATATGCTCGTAATTCCCTCCAGAGCTGAAGCTTTCATTAGAGGGCAGACCGACTGCAGGTGAATTGCCAGTTTTTTTTTCTCCTTTCCTCTTTTTTTTCTTATTTTCTTGTAATTTCTGTAGCCCTGAACTTAGACATTGAAAGGCCACCAGTCTGCTGATTGTCACCAATTGCATTTTGCATTGAATAGGTCATTGGTACCCAACTAAGTGGAACTAATTTGGGAAAGAATAAGGGAGAGATTTGGTGCAGTGTCACACAAACCCTTCCTGTGTAATGAGAAATACTTGATTGCTGTTAAGTGGCGGAACATGTATTCTTGTGGTTATTAACCCTGAATGATGACGTGTGTTATATCCAGATCAGGGGGATTATACATTTACACCTTACCTTGTTGTTAGGTTATACTTACACTTTGTAAAATAATTAACGTTTTCTTCAGAAGTAGTAATTGCTTGCAGGGATTATTGTTTCCAGCTTCCAATCATGAAGTTTTCTTCCCTTTGTATGCTTGGATTAGAAACCGCCCACTCCAGTGTGCATCTATATGTACATTTTTTGTATATTTAAATGCTTTGGACAAAGGCTTTTGTGGCAGAAGCAATAAGGAAAATTTAATATGTGTTGATAAATATTTTGATAATATATGGTCTGTGGATGTAGGGAAAAAATTGTAGCATACCTGCAGAATCGCTGTAGTGTTACATATTGTTCCATATGAAGATGATCCTTAATTTTGTATTACTGAGCCATTGAAAATGAAGATTAGTTGTTGGGGTCCAATTAAGATAGTTGATGCAGAAGGTACTACCATATGGTAGATTTTTTTTCCCTTTAATTCACCACAGATATAATGCACTGACAGTGTAGTGAACTTGCCGAGAAATAGAATGACTGATTTCAGGAATCATCTCTCCTAGTACAAAGCATTTGAAATTGTTGAATCACACCGATCCTGTAGAGCAAATATTTGTTCAGTAATTTACCAGACCGTATCATGTTAGGATAAAAATATTTAGCTAGCTAATTTGAAGTTCAAACATAATACATTCACAATGTATTTAGTGTTACGTTATAGATGTGGGTGGGAAGACTGATGTTTTGAAGTGGTTTAGCCAGATTCTGGGAATCAGTTGGAGAGAAAAGCCCCATGGGATATAAAACTCACTGTAAAATGTTATGCAATAATTTATAAGGTTGCCAAACACTGCCTCCATTTACTGATGGAATTAAGGTGTTTCATGTGCAAAACTGTATGCTCTTGCCTGGCAACCCAGTCAATTATATTATAATTGATTATATTCCCAAAACAGGAAATAAACCATGTGAATTTGCTACAAGACGTTATAATTTAGTGAGGTCAGATATCAAGTCAGCTTGTGAGGAGCATCAAAGAACGTTAGATTTAAAAAATAGATGAAAGAGTCCAAATAGCCACTGTGCCCAGAATCACTAACCTACTGTATCAACAGGATACCAACAAATACCAAAGAGGGGATTCTCCTGAAGACTGGTGAACTTTAAAGGACCATGAAATGGCCACAGAAAATAATAGATAACAAGGAGAAAATAACCATACAGTATAAATGAAAACAGTATCTCTTTGTCCGCGAAATGAAAAAACGGTGCTTGTAATGTACACATGGAAACTGAGGATGTGTAAATGTCAAGGCGGGAGATAGCGAGGGATCTTCTTAAATCCTGTAGATAAGCTGGGGCCAAGTCACAGACAGCCTTGTGTCTCCTGAGCCAATCAAGCGAAGCAGAGTTAGAATCTTCAAGCCTGGTGACTCTATTCACATTAAATTATGAGCAGGCGGCAGATTACCATTTACGGCTGTGAGGTAATCACTTTTCTGCTCTTGGACTTCTTGCAGCTGCATTAACATAAAGTGTAACACAACCTGCCCAAAATAGAGGGGGGGGATTTAATCTGCTTTGTCTTTGCTGCTGTTAAAAATACCTCCAGGTAACTTTGACCTGGATTTAGGTAAATGCTGAAAATGTATATCAAAAGATTTAATCTTGCGTACATTTATGACTGAATATCAGCATAATAGCAGTTAATGATTTTATGTATGAAAATATGTGCTTGTGGAACAACAACAACAATAATAATAATAGCGATAATAATAATGAGCGCCCTCAGTGGTTGGCCCCGCTAGTCCGCGGGTGCACGCTGCTCATGAATATTTATTCCGCTAAGCTGCTGTGTCCCCTCGTTGGCCAAGGCCTTTTGCTCCTCTTACTTGCGAGTCCTTCAGAAGTTGGAGAGGAGGTGAGTGCTGCGGAGTTCTCCGCCTGGGCTTGCTCCCAGGGCAGCCTGCCCCAGCCCACCCGGGCCCCCGCAGCCGCCGTCGTCTCTCCACGAAGCCCTCCCGAGGGATTAAAGGATTTATGTCACATCCATGAGATCTTGGGAAATCTGCACTCGACTTATTGGCATATGCCCCAGAAGCATTATTTTGTGATACTTAACATATAATTCTTGGCAAGCTTTTTTTTTTCTCCCTCCTTCACTTCATACAGAGCACCATGCATTCGTTTGTATTTACTTTTTCACTGCACCTTGCCGTACATGGGGCAGCCATTACTTCGGCAGCAGTGTGATGGGCACAGACCGCTGAGATCTGCGATCTGTAAGAGGCCACAATGCTTCCCGCGCCCCCTTCCCCGGCTCGTAACGATGCCACGACTGAACGCGCGAGCATCCAGCCTCACGTTAGGGAGACGACTTTCTGGCTCAGATCCCTCTGCCTGCTGTCAGCTGTGTGGCCACGTCTTGGCTCATTTACTGTGGGAAGCAGGAGAGTCAGCTCAGTGCTCTCGGTGTTACTCACGGTGTTGCTCACAGTGTTAAAGTCTGGTGTAGGTCGTCAGCTTAGAATTTTCACTCCAAATCTCAGAGAATGTGTGTTCACTCTGTCTATTGTTCTAATGTAAAACATCTCATTGGTAAAGTTTCTGTTAAAATGTTTTTATTTATATGAATTTAGTTTAAATAATAATAATTATATTTTAACACGTTAATCGGAATCATTCGCACTTTGCAGCCAATCAGAAGTGAGGGTAAAGGCCTCAGGGTGATTGACTGTTTGACCTTTCCTCAGTAGCTATTGTCATCCATGAAAGGCACTTGGCCTGACGACATATTGGTTGCATTTTTTTGAAAAGGGAGCGTTAATTGTCATGAAAGTGTACTTAATAGAAGTCCTTATATGCCATCCCTAGATCTGCAAGCATATCATTTTCACTTTGTTGGTATTGTTGCTCTGGCCGCATGACGCTTTCATGGGATTGAAGTAGATGTTTTGTAAATGACTGAAATCATTTATCCATTCATCAGAGGTACATTTTTGATGCAAAATTCTGTTCATCCATCTGGTTTTAAATGCAGATTGTTTTAATTCTACTAATCCAGTGTGCAGATATTGGTAGTCATCCCCAAATGTCCAGAGTCTTCAGTTTTTGTACTTTTTAGTGATGTATTGTGGTTAACTAATATAAAACTCGACATGATATTGTACTGACAATTATTCAAGTTTCACTGACTGAATATTTCAGACTTTGTACTTAAAATGGAAATTAATCATGTTTTTTTTTTTTCAAATCACTTTTATTCTTTTCACTGAAAGTATGTGTTTACTGCATGACTTGGATTGCTTTGATATGTTAATATGGTTTTACTTTTAATCTAAACTTTAGAATAATCATCTCTGCATTTTCATATTTTCAGTGCCTTTCTCGTAATGCAGCCGGAGAGATAGAACTTCAGTATTTCGGCACATCGGTGAGTAATTTTACTTACATCTTTCCTTGAATATAGACAAATGTATGATTAAACTTTCTAGTGTGCAAATTTTAATGTTTTTCGAGTTAAGCAGGGGTGGATATCAGTGGCAGGAGGTAGGCTGAAAACCCTTTTAGATTTATGAGTGGGATATTTTAATATAGGTGGAACATATTTACGCCCCGGACTGACTATGCCGATTTACGTGTATATATAATAAATCATTTTCCTATTAAGGTTGAAAGGTTTGACAAGAAGACATTGACTTGGCAGGTGGCCAGTGTCCATTGAATGGAATTTTTGAACTCGGGGGGGGGGTGGGGGGGCTTAGGGGAATGTCGAATGGCCATCAAAATATCTCCCATTCTGTGTGTTCATCCCTTTAGCCCTAATCAACTCTAGGAGTAGTGTCTTTAGAGAAATGGCAGTCAAGTTTTCCATTTGTTCTAATTCAGGAAGTGATGTTAGATGTTAGATGTGGGAGTGGCAGGTTGGCACACCTGCTATGGCGAGGGCCGCGGTCTCCTCAGCGTTTCACTCTTGGATGCCAGTGCTGTACCTGTCCTTGTGTGTGTCTGGCACTTGTCCATGGCACCCAGACCCTGCTTAGCTCTGGCTTCATTGACCTTTCTGTCAGCAGTGTTCTAACAGCCGGGGCTGATGGGAGAGAAAGGGGCGAGGGGGGGGGGGGGTGCGTGCAGGCTGTCTGTCATGGGGGCATCAACACAGATGAAATGGTTCATTTGATTCCCTGACACTAGATGGCAAGCACAGTGGTTTTGCCGCCAGTTTGCAGGGAGGAAACCAGGGTTATCCCAGCCATCTGACAACTGGGCGCCAGGCGGCTCGGGAAGACTGGAGCGAGACATCGCTGGCCTCTTGCACATGGCCAGTTGAAGGACGTTGAGTATCATTCACTCTCTGGCAGCGTGGCTGGGAATTAATTCCCGGTGATGGAAAACAGTATTTTAATTAGAATGCTTAAAAAAGCTTGTTTTTTTGTGGCGACTCGTAATGAATCTATAGTATGATACGGCTCTCTACTGCTTTTTTTTTGTATTTATGCAGACACCCTTCGACTTTGTGCTTAGTATATTGCAGGATTTACATCCATTTACGCAACTGCATCACTGAATCCTTGTCTCACCGTGGTTTTTTTTTTTTCTATTTAGAAATAATCGTGTTTCTTTTGCAGTGTTTTCAGTCCTTAAAATGAGGTTTATGGTTAAGGGTATCGTTATTTGCTAGTAATACATATACACACATTTGTTTCAGACTTCAAATTCATCAGCTTTTATGAAACAGTTTTTTAAGTTATGCCAAAATAATAATATTAAATAATATTAATGTCAAGGTACCTTTTGTTTCTGAGATGACAGTCTACTTTTAAGGAGTGACTATACTTCCACACATTTGGACTTGTGTGCAGAAAAGTGTGTTTATACAGACAATGACAATAAAATGGACTGAAGGTCATTGAATGTGTGAATTACAGATTTGTTATGGTTAAGTAGCCTATATATTTGTATTATATAAATACATAGTACAATATCAGTAATTGGTTCAAACATATGCTTTGTTATCCGATTTCTATATTAATTCCAGCTTAAACACCAGGGCTCATCAGTAGACTGCTGTCTGTCTTTGGCTTTGTTGTCACTGTGTAATGAGTGCTGGTTCCTTTTCAGAGAGACAATCGCAGAACTTGAGGTTACCGTGAGACCACTGAATGTGTACGGCCAAGTGTGACCCCTATCAGGACAGATCAGAATCATGCCCTCACACGCACCTCACACTTGGCTCTTTTTCTTGTTTGTCCTTCCATTCTGGAGTTAATTGTTTTTTTTTCTCATTTTTTTTAGTAACAACTTCTCACATAAATTTATCATTTTAAGTATTACTATAGAAATAAATGATATTTAGATTTGCCCTCAGTGGTATTTTAGACAAAAATGGTTTCTGAAAAGGCATGGGGGGAGGAGCAGTCTGTTGTGTATTTTTTTCTAAACTGCATGTTAATACGGCTTCTTAGATCTAGAGATTAAATGGGGTTCAGCATTAATATGCTAGTATTTTGACCCTTGATGCACCCACAAAATCAAATTAGCAGAGAAATTGCTAACCTTATGTTGGGGATTAATGACAGCCATCTAAAACAATTTGGAACTCAATCAGTTTAACTGAGGAGGGTAAATTTAATATGATAATTTTTCATCTTAAACTGTATCTGCATAGCAGGGAAAGTATGCAAATATGTGACCCTTACCTACTGACTAAATGGTTGCTGTGTTGATGGATGTATTGATTCCATTAAGGAACTTCAGAGAACTTTGGGGTGAGAAATCCTCCTTGGTGGTTCAGGAGTGAACCTGATCTCATACTGGGACCATTCTGCTGGGCATATTTCCATAATGCGTTGCTTCCGCTGACATGACAGCAAGACGCAAATCAGTGTTTCTAATGATATCAGATGGAGCTGTAGAGGACAGTGTTTTAATGTAGTAGAAGACCTCCCAATGGGGCTGTTATTGCCTCTATAGAACATCAGTTACACAGTTACAACAATAGTCTCTTAATTGATTCGTTTAATTAGCAGGAGACGGAGCCTGTGCTGCGTCTTGTCAACGACTATCATAGGGGGTCCTGAGCAGCACGCTCCTCTCTGCCACTTAAGTCTTTGCGCTTGTCATGCTCCTATTAAAGTGTAATTATATGTAAATGAAAGCCAAGAAAACCTTCAGAAGTTGACCAACGCAACTGTATTGCCTCTTCTTTTTTGAGAAGTTTGCAGAACTTTCCAGCATCTACCTCTCCCTGCATCCCCAAAAACGATTACCCGATGTCTTTGATAGACGGCGGAGCTTTCGCTTGACTCCTCTGAGACGAGAGAGAATTTGTATGTAAAGAGCCTGTTTTCACAAACGTTCTATTTAGCCCATTGCTTGGTACCTGTGATGCAAAGGCAGTGTAAGAATTTGCAGACTGATTACAATGTCGTCCTCATCTGAACAGTGCAGATGTTGCCTTGGTCTTATTGAAGCATGACAATGTTTCAGTGGATCTACACAATGGACCTTTCTTTAAGTGAGAGACGTCTCTCTAATGCGATTGAGCTGAGGGTTACAAAGCAGGTGTCTAACATAACGATGGGCCTTTTAAGTCTCAAAGCCTGCACACAGACTTGGTACATACAAGGGAAAAAGGACGCAAACCTCTTCAGTAGTCGTAATTAGTGTTGGTGCTTGTAGGCGCCATTCAGGTCCAGATTAAAGTCTATTTGCAGGGCCTTTTCACTCCATTGATACTGTGCTAGTTGGAGTGTGACAGGGTTACTTGCAGAATATCTTGTCACGAGAAAGGGAGTATTCCTCTCTTTGGGTTCATCTTGTCCTAGTAGTTGCAGTCTTCAGTTGACATCCTTTGTGCGAGAAAGAAAATAAAGTTTGGTCTGTAGTAGAGTCTTCGTTATCTACGTTATGGCACTTTAAATACTATTCCTGTTCCTGTTGTATCGAAACATTGTTATTCATGGTGGTAATGGAAAATATTCTAGTTCTAGAATGTATCAAGTGTTTGTAGCACAAGAGACCATGTGAATTACATATAGGATCTACAGTCGTTCTTTTGAATGTTTTGGAGTTAATTATGTGGAGTTATGGATCCTATGGTGAGGTTTAATAGAAAGCACTCTTGTCTAGTATAATGAATAATTTGCTTTTTCCCCAACTGTGAAGAATTACCACTAAAGTCCACATCCTGCTTAGACCAAATGAAGATGTGTCACCTTCAGAACGAGACCAGGCAAGAGTTAATATTTAATGAATAAATTAATACCTAATGAAGGAGATTGTTGTGGTAATACTACCCAAATACTCTGCTGTCTCTTTGGTCTCATTCACTGCTAGATCTCATTTAAATGCATGCATTCTTTTTTGAAATAATCTCCTTTCTTGGAATTTTTCCTTATAGTCTTGACATTCTGTTCACAAAGAAAATGCAGCAGGTTGATTGTTATACGTTTAGAAATTCTTCGCTAAATGACTGTGCTAGCACTGTGTAGCCGTCCTGCATTCCCCATTGGTCTTTTTTCGATAACAGAAAGCTTGTTGTTTTTGTGCTTTTAACTTTTCTCTGGTTGATTGTCTCTGTGGTAACACACGGTGTGAAAAGGTCAATATTCTGAAACATCTCCCATCATCAGAGCAAACTTAATTTTACTAATGGGCTTCCCACAAAGTTATTGTTAGAGATAGTTGTGTTATTGAATTCATTTGTGCACTGAGGAGTAATACATACGTTATGGGCAATGTTATTTTTTATTCTGTCAGTCCTTTTTCAGATGCGTTATTCATGTAGAAATCTGTTAGTAGATTCAACTGAGAAATATATTTAAAGCCTAATAACTAAAGAGAAACTTAGCTGCATCTATAGGAATTTATGAAAACAAAAATAATTTGTGAAAGAATATTGTTTTCTCTAAATCTGTCAGGAGATTTTTCTCGCGCCTGGGGTATAGAGAATGTAGGCTGCAACATAAGCTACCAGCAGATTCCACACTGGATACTTTTTCATTGACTAATATGCATTTGTTGGATAGTGGGGAAACACTTACATTTGCTGTGCATGCAGCTATGCGTGTGTACAAATAAATATGTCTATATCTTAGCCTTGATCTTTCTGTTTCGAGTGGTATTGTGTTCCAGAACAGGGAAAGCTGTGGAATTTCCTGCTCTAGTAAGCTAACGTGCAACTTTGCACTCCTTCCCGACTTTTATAGAGTGGGTAGGGGGTGCACTAAGAATATCTTGCCACACAGAGGCCAAAGCTTAATGTTCTTCAGCTTTGTACACCATGTTTATCTAATTATGGAAGCAGTTATTGGTCAGCCGACATGGGTTGTGGGTTTATGTCTGTCGTGTTCAGCGCTATTTTTTTTTATTCTTTGACTGAGCCCGCTGTGCTCATTTAAGAAAGTAGGCTATGAATTTGAAAAAAAAGTTTTTATCTTCTTCTCTGTCTTCGTTTTGACAATGGTGCTTGCCCCCTACAATTATTATAGCTAAATTAAATTAATGCTAAAGAGACCTAGCAGCCATCTGTAAAATGTATTCCTTAGCGATTCTTAAAATCCTCCTGTCCGTCCAACCGTAATATTTCTCAGTGGATGAAAACGGAACACACAAACACCATAGTGTGAAGAATGAAAATAGCTTAATCTGAATGTTGCCAGTCAGTGAGGTGCGTTATTTTTTATAATACTTATTACTTATTCCTGGTGCCTGTCTTTAATTAATACAACTGTCAAAGTTGCATTTTTAACGTCATAGTCATTATATAGCTTGTTACCATACGTGCATTCTTATGGAAAAAAAAGCAACCAAAAAGCTAATGGGCTCCATGTTTAACATTGTTCAGTCATTCTGCTCAAGACTGGAATCAAATTTTTCTCATAATTTAGGATGTAACTAAATCACAAAGACGGTACATTTTTCAGAACATTTTCCACACGTAAGAAAAGAATTTTATTGTATTACCTAAGGAAACTTTATTTAGGGTTCCAATGAGAAAGAAAAGGTTGTTTATCAATACTGCTTGAAGTTATGATATGTGTAGGTCTTTCTTTTGTATCTCATTAATTGAAATATCACCAAACATCTAATCTGTGGTCAGAGCTGTGTTGTGACCAAGTTCTGCTTTACCAGAAATTTGGGGATTCTCCTTGAGGAAACCCCTTATTCCCGCTTACAGGTTGTCACTTTGTCCACCTGATCAGGAGCGATGTGATAGAGCTGGGAAAAAAAATCTTAATTTTATTATTTTTTGCTCAGTATGGAGAACAATCACAAGTGTCAGTTTCAACAGAAAATAAAAACAAAGGGAAAAAAGGAAACAATTCATTCACAACAGGACACACGGCTGCAGAGGATAAACCTGCCTTCAAAGCGTCTTGCCTGAAGTATGATAATAGTTTGGAATTGGTGCACTTCAAAGCATCAATGCGCCAGGGTTTGGAACAGCTTTCCTGCTATTCTTGTTAGCTGGTTTGCAGTTGCTATAAGTAGCCGGTATCCTGTGTGGTAGTCTCAGGTGGATACGCATTGTTTGTGTAGCCGTTTTATAGTTTGTCTGCTTTCAGACGAGGCTCTAGGGCCTGGTCGCCTAGCTAGCAGGGTGGACGTACTGCCTCGTCACATAACCCCCCCGGTATAGAAGTGGACAGGGGCTTCTCACGATCTCTGACACTCCGTATCCTTACGCAGTGCTGAGTAGGGGTCACTAAGTTCAGGGCATGTGCCGTCTATGGTCAGAAGTGACCCCCCATATCAGACGTGGATGACTCAATTCGGCTCTGCTGCATCTCCCCTGCCCCGCACTTGCTACGCTACGAATTGTAGACGTTGATTACAAGGGATGTTCGGTGGGATGGAGGATGAAGCGCGATCGTCAGCTCCGTTTAGTGCATCTTAATTGCTTCCCGTAGGTTGATTCGAGTCTGTGGGGTTTCTTATAGTGTGGGATTTAGGATGGCATATTCGGCAAGAAAATGAATGAATGTATGTGAAACAGGTCAGGGATTAAACACTTTGCGCTGGTAATCGCCTTGTCATCAGTCTTGCGAGCATTTATTGTGCTTTGCTCATGCAGTTAGATACAGAGCTAGCTTTCTCAGCAACGGTGGATAGCTTTTCTTAATTGTCTACAATTTGCCTGAAGTCCCAAAGGAGATTCACACATTTTCTTACATAAATAGTGTTTGATTTACTGTTCTTTGAAAGGTATTGAAGGGTAATTCATAAACAAAACTTGTTCAGACAGCAACATGTTGTGTACGACATTTTATCTGCACTTTTCGGTATGTCCGCGGCTGCCTTGTGTTTGCCTGTCCTTTGTCTCCCTGTTAAAACTGCCACATGTTTATCCGTGGAGGTCTCTCCCTCTAGCCAGCCACTCCCACCCGCTGAATGGCACACATGTTCTATTGTTTGGTCGCCATGTGTAATTGCGTGCCGTCTCACCAATGGACTGGAGAAAGTCGCACTTAATACAGTAAATTACCTTTGTGGTGTAATTACTTGCTTGTTAGGCAGTTTGTGGTCACCTGTCGGGCTGGTACCATCTAGAATAAATGGGTACACCTGCTATTACTTTAAACTTTGTCTGCTCTTTGATTTTTTAACTTATGGGTTATTAATTCCATTTATCTGTGCAGATCTGCTGTCACTACATAGGAGGGTTACGTAGCTCTGAGAAACACCTTGGGCCCCTGTCTCGCAACTCTTCGACATAGTAGCCACACCGTACTAAAGTTATTGATGACCCAGAGGGTGTGTGTCACATGGGCACAAGAATGAAGAAATAAGTCATGATTTCTAATTGACGCAGTGTGGACAATGAATGTTTGGGTTTGGAAATGGGCAAGCCAGTTTTACGTTAAAATATTCTGTGTTGCTCTGATCCAGCAGTTCTTATGTGCGCTGTGGTGTATGCCAAGCTCCTAGGTGGGCAATCTCACTGACAGTAGGGGAGGTCTGTGTTATTTCTGGGCACATTTGACATGGCCTACATGGGATGTTAGGAGCTAAAACCAGAACAGGAGTTATAAAAGATGTTTATAACATGGTGACATCTGTCTAAAATGACATGCAATAACTGTTAGCATACTCACGCTAACGAAAATATTGTAATTCCGTTTAATAATGTCAATAACTATTTTGGGGGTTGAATAATGCAGCCTTTCACGTATTCCAACCAAACTGCGAATGAACATGTAAATTATGACGAAAGGTGATAATACTATGGGATGTTTACGAGGAACTCCAAGCCGTAGGGAATATTAACCGTTTTGCGGCTGCGTATTTTGACACCATGTTGGCCTTAAATCACCCTCTGCTTCAGGACCAGCTTGGCCTAAATCCCCAGTGGTCTCTTTGTTTTGTTCCCCCTTTCTCGTCTAATGAGACTGTTGTTGTCATGTTTCCATGTGCAAAGTGAAGCTTGGTACCTGTTCCCCCCGCAGTCCCGGTTTTGTGCCCCTGTCCTCCTGACTTTGTTCAGCATCGTCGAGAGAACTGTTATGACACGTCTGCCACTGCCCAAGCTTCTGTTTCTGCTGTCACACGCTATCTCACGTGACGGCAGACACGTCGCCCCCCCCCCAATGACGCCGGCCTTGAAGCTTGGAATATTTCCCAGGATGCTTCTGGAAACTGAGCGAAGGCTTTGCTTCTTTACAGCAATCCTGACCTGGTGCCTGGACATTCAGTAGGACGGACAGAGTGAGAGAGAGCGAGCCAGGTTCTCTGTTTTCTGAGCAAGAAATTTCTGTATATGATTTTCTGTTGTTCTGCCAAATCGGAGTAGATCCTCGATTGCTTTCTGTCAATGTGCTGCATTCTGCCTGTCAACTACCTACTTCAGTTTTGAGAGAAACCTGAGTTAGTGCGATTTTTGTGTATTGACGTACTATTAAGATTTTTTGACATTCTACCCATTCTGTGTTTTTGTACCTGTCCTTCTTCAAATGTGGTGTTGCAAAATTTGTTGGTAACTTTTCATAAATATAGAGAGCAAAGTTATTTTTGTGCCCGATTTTTTATGACCATCTTTTGCCAGATGATTTGTGGCATGGACGTTACCATGGTTTCAACTGCACAATGGCTCCTTTAGGGTCATGACCACACATGACCTAGGTTCAGAAGGAAAATGCCTGCTTTCCTAAAAATAAGTGGGAATTGTGCACTTCCCAAACCCCCTTTGCCCCCAAAACTTTGATTTATGAACCCTGTTGTGTTTTCCTTAGGTGATTTTTATGATGCGACTTCCACCTACTCTTCTCTTGATTGTCAGTGGGGTATCCCACACTAAATATAGACACTGCATGGAGAAGGAGATGATGTAATCCTAAATGAATGGTTCTAGAAATTTTTACTGGGTGAAAAGTCACTGTGCCCACATAATAACCCTGAATATTGTCAAATAGACTATGAACATAAGTCAATTTCATTGTTTTTTTTTTTTTGGTCAGTGTGCATTTAATGTTAATTAAACATGGAAAGTTTAGATTTTTTGGCAGATTTTAGAGTTTAAATATTTTACTTTATCATTTATAATAATGGTTTTTAATTACTGCAGTTTTTGTTATTTAGTAACTTTGAAGAGTTCTCCCCATGATGTTTTTGCACACGGACCTAGCAAGATTATGCTTTGCCTACAGTATTATTAAATTACACTCCTGTGACACTCTGCGTATCTTCTGTCACGAATGAACTTAATTTCATGTTTGTTGCATTATTTAACTTAATGTAATAATTCCATTTTTTGACAATGAAGTAACAATAGTGTCTGTACAAGTTCTGGCATTTGAGCTGGGGATTGGAGTTGGATATACTCAACAACTGCACTGCTAGAAAAAAAAAACAGTTGACTTACACGTTTTTTCTTCTACTGAAAAAACAGTTTTCCATTGTGACGGAATAGTAATTAAGACTTTTTTTTAGCTATCCATCAATTCAAAATTATTATCTTGTAAAATGTGGAATAATTACCCCTGGCGTTTGAGAATGTTAGAATATTAACGTGACATTAGTGTAATTCAGTGCTGTGAAAGTTGGTTACACAAAATAGCTTTTGTGAGGTTTCATTAAGTTATATGCTGTTGCCTTTGCCATAGGACTGTATCTTTGATTATTTTTTGCCCTTACCTTATGACTGTGTCTTTGTGTGATTACTTTTGCATTTGCCATAGGACTATATCTTTGTGTGATTAGTTTTGCCTTTACCACATGGCTGTGTCTTTGTGTGATTACTTTTGCCTTTGCCAGAGGACTGTATCTTTGTGTGATTAGTTTTACATATGATGACTAAACAATTTCCAATATTAGATATCCAAGGTCGGATTTAAAGACTATTTTGCCTGAGCCAAGATTCCTCCCACATCTCTAACCCTCCAGCACACACACACACTTATCCCCCTTACAGACCCGAACAGAGCCATCCATGGGTCATTTTACTAGACCTGCTTCCAACTGTCAGGCCCCCTTCAGTGATGGATTGATTTTATACATCTGTGCGGCTTCATCCAGGTCATCAGCTTGTACCTTCAGGAGGCCTTGCTGGCTCACAGCTGGTGTGGCAGCCTCTGATTAGCATCAAACTTGGACTCCTCTACCTTAGGTAGTATTTTCTATTCTTTGATTCTAGGTGTTGGTTGCCTGATAGCTGCAGAAAGTAGCAAACTTTAACATCATTCAGGGTTCAAGTTCAAGCTTCTCTGGTCCATATCTGGGTCTTTTACTTTTATTTATTATTTTTGCGGTAATTGTCTATGGCCTTGTGTCTTGTCTGCGTAACGGGTTAAGCTATGAGGCACAATAATGAGACGAATAACATTGATTTTTGTCTAACTCCCAATAATGACACCCCTCCCCCCCATTTTTATTTGACTTGTTTTTTAAAAAATAAAAACAAGCATAGACATATATTCAGATCAGAAATGCATTGTTCATGGTAAGCAATATGTAGATTTGTTTTTTTGTTATTGTCTAATGAGGTTAGGGGGGTGGCAGCAGTCATATGGACCTCAGCCCGTTAAAGCTTCAGCGATTATCAAGCTTTCTCAACTTCTTAAGCTGCTAATAGTTGCCACAAGAACTCCAGGAGGAGGCATGAAATATGTGCAGAGACCATGACTAGCTGAATAATGGCTCCTGTCCCGTCCAGACTGTCCCGTCCAGTCCCCCTCATTCTGTGACAGATGGCAAGCAGAGATTTACCACACTGGGGTTTGTGGTAAGAAGAATGACAGTGCATCATGTGTGATATGAGAGAGGAACAAAAGACTGTGTCATTTTGCTCTCCTTGATTGAAACTGGGCAGCAGTGCTTTAGTAATTAGACTCCTGTGGATCAGGAGAAATGATTGGGAACAACTTGCGGGTTGCTGCTTAAGCTGGTCCAGCTTTTGTGTTGGGCACATTTTGAAAAGCTACCCCACCACTGATGCTGATAGGAGTTTTGTGTGTGTGTGTGTGTGTGTGTGTGTGTGTGTGCGCGCGCATGTGTGCGTGTGTGTCCGCGTGCGTGCACGTGTTGTGTTGTGTAGTGTGTTTTTTTTTTTTTTGCCAAAATTATTTTTGCAATCACTGTTACTTATATGCAAAATTTGAAAGTCGTGTTCCATCACTGCCCTGTGCTTCCCAACAGTTTGAAAACAAAGGTTTTGATGGTAACTCTCCAGGGATTAATCAAAGGCACAAAGGAAATTGTAGTCCTTAGGAATTTAGTCATTTACAGCCAGCATTGATAGTTTTATTTTCAAAAGTGTCTGTTTCTTTATTATTATTATTATTATTTATTTTTCTCCCTGTTTCAATAGGAATGCATGTTGGATAGGTAAATCGGTGAGACGCCGTGTCTGACCAGACAGAATGCTGGTGTGGGGACTCCTAGGACTGTGAGGTCGCCTGTATCAGAGTAACAACATCAAGTATATGAGTGAAGAGTGGACTGGTGCAGCCGCTAATTAAAGCGAGCAGATGAATGTCTTCTGGAGTGAACTCACAATAAGGGGCCACAGCAAATCAATAGATACCCAACACTATTATTATCATCAACAGCAGTGAGTTCCGAGCAATTGCAGGGGAACAAAGAGAAATCTGAAAGGCAGGTCCGCAACGCTCTCAACACCTGCGTAAAGTAAAATTGGCACCATGGGCTAACCAGTTTGGGTGTTTGTGAGCCTGGGAAACTCCTCATTGCTAGAGGATGCAGCTTTTATCTAACTACCTGGAAAAGTTGCAAATCTAAAAAGGCAAAACAGGAAAAGTGCAAATGTATTTAATTTTCAGCTAATGCTATAAATGTATAATTGCGGTGTGGGAGTCTTTCTGCAAATTGTTAATAGATAGCTTTTGTAATTGCGGTGTTATACCAGGTGGAGCTAATGTTAAATATTGGTCTTGTTCACCCTGGCATCAGAAAGCGTACGGACAGCAGCGTACAGTTCTTAGAAAAACACATTTATGGCGCAATTTCAGCCATTAGCATTTCAAATGGGTTTAAATGTATGCAAATATTTCTATTTCTGGCATATGCCTCCTCAAATTACTTTTTTTGAATAACTGAATACTGACAAGGGAATCTGCATTACAAAAACGTGAAACTTTTTAAGGGATAGGAGCTTTGGCTTTGGTTAGTGGGATCCCAGCCCCTTTTCATCTCGGACGCACAATATGTCATCAAAGCCTATCAAAAGCAGGCCGGTATTGTCTTTGGATTATGGCCTCTTTGTAGTATATTCTCACAGAGGGGCAGTGAAGCAGAAGACAACTGAATGTTTAAACGTCGAAGCAGCACCACTACTGGGTTTGGGGACTTCGTGATGGAGTGGCTGTGATTACTAATGATTGGTCGGAGCCGTTGTCTCCCACAAAAAAAAAAAAAAAACAAAAAACGGTCATCAGCAGTGAAGGTTGCTCAGGAGTGTTCGGTACTGTTGGTATCTTTAATCGTTCTGTGGCAGATGGCTATTTTTACATTTTTAGCCTGGCTGTGTTACAAAGCAGCGGAAAACCATTCCCATGGTCCCAATGTCTAACCCCACACACACACACACACACACACACACACACCACTCTGTCTACCTTCGGCACCAAATTTGCTTTTCCTCCCTACTTTGGCCTTTCGTTTTCTCTTTGTCTGTTTCACATCAACACGTGCCACAATGAAAGGGGAGCAGACCAGAGGTACTTTGACATTTATCCTTTCCTCTGGCCAACTTTCCCTTTATTATTCTGAAAAATCACAGGGAAATCCAATTGAAGCGTAAAAGTCTCCATAATTTCTCTTTGTCCCCCCCCCCCTTCCCTTTACTCCCCCCCCCACCTTGTGTTGGTGTAAAACAAGGTGTCGAGCACACATGTGGCATCTGGCTGGTGCCTTCACGCTCCAGCGCTAGTTTGAAGTGTCTTTCTCTTAAGTTTAAACTCGGAATTAATATTTCTATGGTGGCACAATACTTATCACAAGGAGCAATGTTTGCGAGCATATAGAAAAGGTTTCAAAGCAGTGCCATCTCCATATGGTTTACTCGATAATCCATTATCCGTCATCTTCAGCGCTCATTCCGTTGCTTTCTTGCCTGTGGCTACATTTCTATCTCTGCATCAATTAGCACAGTGATTAATACAACAAGCAAGCAGTTTAGAGGTAATGGTACACAATTAACATCTCATTCCACCATAAAGAGTATGCTAAATACCCTAGCTACTGCTTTCTCTGCCTGGAATTGAAATAAGTGTTTGTCCTAATTTATATGCTATCTAATGTGAGTGGGCCCGCTTTGTATGCCACTACACCATTAATCTAATTATAGTGAGTTGCAAATGAAGCACTGTCTCTCCAAAGAGGATGAATGAAGTAGTGCTTTTGTCATTTAGCCTGGTGTCACCATGGAACAAGATCACACTTCAAACAGGCGGTGTCGAAAATAAAGTGCTGTTTGCATAATATCGGTACTTGTTGCTGTTTTCTTTTCCCCTCCCCGTTTTGCTCCTCATTTCCTTTTTTTTTTTCTAATTATGAGCACATTGCGAACACGACAATGCGCATCCATAAATAGAGCTGTAGGTGTGCTGTCATGTGCTCTGCTTGGAAAAAGTCCTTGGAGTGCTGTTGGATTAAATGATGCGTCCTGATTGACGGCTACCTTGAGATTTAGCTGATGGAGTTGTCAAAGCATTATGTTAACAGGCTGCACCAGTCACTGCACATGTACTGAGTGCTGCACTATGTGCACGTGTGCGTTTATGCTGTGCGTGTATCGAAATATATGGGGACGCTAACTAGGCAATAACTCCGAGCTTTAGTGCGCACTTAACGGAATTATGTGTTTACGTTAAAACATGCAATTTGGTTGTTTACAAATCGTCTGCAACATTCAGTCCAGAACCCTACTCTGCATATAACTTTCTTGGCTCTATCACCTCCAATGGGTTTTCCATCAAGAAATTTAACGTTAACTGTATCGTTTTCATTACTTAATTCTGAATGCAGCTGTTAGCCGCAGGTTAACTTAAAGATTCCATTTTCAAGATCTTGGGAGAGGTCTGTATGTTGTTCCCTTGAAACGGTCACTTAAAATTGCTGTAATGAAACATCCAAAGGTATGAGAAAAAAAATTACGTTCGCCAATTACAGTATCTGCCAAGTATCGAATACTGCGTGTTTTTAATGCAAGTTAAAAGCTATTCTTTGCTTAGGCTTTAATAAACGAAACTCCACCTTTTGAAATATTACACCATTTCCTCTCTGCTTTATGGATAATTTACTGTTGGTGAGGCATTCATGCAGATGGCTAAAAAGGAATCTACCGCTTAGTCCATCTTTCCTGTGTTGCTCTGTTCCAGCCAAGTTGATTCTCGGGTTAGGGGGCTGACCATCCTCATACCACATTTGCTCACTAAATTTATGTTTTTAAATCTATTTTCCTGCCACTGAACAAAAGCTAACTGTGTGCTTGGAGGTAGATCAAGGGGTTCCTTTTTCCGCCAGGAAAGGTGGAAAAACAAACATGGCTTACGCTGATACCTTCTGTTGCTTTCGGTGTCTCGTTTGCATCATTTCGCTCCTCAACTTTCCGCCCAGCTGTTAGATAGACTTCAGTATCTCCCCAATTCCCATTCCCTAGGGATGGAGCTGTTTATCAGGCAGTCTGTTAAAAAAAAAAAAAGGTACCAGATGATGGTAACCAGATGATACATTCAACCAAGGACATCAAACAAGACGTCAGTATTGCTTTGGGATGTGCTTTCTTTGGATTGCTGTAGTTCCCCTTTTATTCACAAAAGTGTGCCATTGTCACTTGCTCACAGTTAATGAAGCAAAGAGGATCCATGTCTAAATCTTTGGAGGATGCAGATTAAAACTGCGATATATATTCTTTATCGTGCATTTTCTCAGGTACAGGCAATAAATAGTGTTTGAGATGTATTTGCTTGGCAGTTGAGTGCTTGAAGGGAAAATACCCATTTTGTTTGATGTATTATAGCAGTGAATGACTGAAATATTCGCTGGTGGACCTTCACACAGCCTAAGGTTTCGTGACCCCACCACTCGTATCTCAGTATTTATTTAATAGTTTTAAGATGAGAAAGATATACTTTTGTTAGGTTTCAGTTGCGTAGTACTTAGATTATATGTTCCAATTTTACTGTATTTTCAGCTATGAAAATATTTTCTCTAGAAGTTCTAAGAGGTGGAGTTCAGACCTTGCTTAACCAGCAATATTTTGAGCGCTTATCAATCATGGTCTCCCAGTATTCAGATCTTTCCATGCACTGCGACAGTCATCTTTTATTTACACAATGTGTGTCGCACACTTCCGTATTAGTCACACTTACAATGACTAATAGTAATAAAAATAACAATTATAACAATGACAGAATTTTCTCACATTCCACAGTCCTCCTCTGTCTTTGTGTGTTTGGTCAGGGCCTGATCAGTTTTTCTCTTCTGCTTGGCAAAAGAATCGAAGTCCAATTAGATATTTGGTATTTCTTATCCTTCTGCATTTTGAATGAGCTGTATGTGACCCTGCGGTCTGTAAGGTATCCATGGGAGACAGGGCTTTTAACACAGCAGGCCCCTATACTGACTCTTGGAGGAATCCCTGATCAGTGTATACTGGGTCCTAACATATTCTAATCAAGGCTGTCTTTCTGTCAGTACACTGTGCATATTGGGCCATGTCAAATAATGTTTGCTAATGTGAAGAGTCTCTGTGTAGTGGGGATCCAGCAGGGCCAACTGGTGTAACGCTATGGTCTAATTTTCCTGTGCCCCATAGGGGCATATTCCAGTCGTTGTGATCGTAAATGCCTGTTCTATTTGCTACATTCCTGATTGTCTGGTTTTACCTCCTCTGGCACCTTCATGTCCCCTTCTGATCCAATTACCTTTGGCACGAGGCTCCAGCCATTTTAGTGTCCTCACTACACAGCATAACGTAGGTGAGTGTCTTCGTTACCTGGCGTAACGTAGGTGAGTGTCTTCGCTACACGGCGTAACGTAGGTGAGTGTCTTCGCTACACAGTGTAACGTAGGTGAGCGTCTTCGCTACACAGTGTAACGTAGGTGAGCGTCTTCGCTACACAATGTAACATCGGTGAGCGTCTTCGCTACACAGCGTAACGTCGGTGAGCGTCTTCGCTACACGGTGTAACGTAGGTGAGCGTCTTCGCTACATGGCGTAACGTCGGTGAGCGTCTTCGCTACACGGTGTAACGGTGGTGAGCATCTTCGCTACACAACGTAATGTAGGTGAGCGTCTTCACTTGAGAAGAGTGAATAGCCTGTCCATGACACCATTCTCCTTTATTTGTGTATGAGATACATTACAGGCACCGACACGTGACGTCAGAAATGGCCGAATGCATCTAATTGCACACGTTTTGGTTTCCGAGGTTGATAATGCACTCACTCTCACTCTGTAATTATCTTTGGTGAATTTCTTTGCAAATAGCTTGTTTGTCGCATCGATGGGGCTATTTTATGCCGGCCCTCCCTCTCCTGGCCTTAATTTAGAATATTTTTATGTGAGCAAGTGCCTTTTATCTGCCTCCTTATCTGACTTCGTGATTGAATTCTCAGGGCCTTCACATGCTCTGATTGCAAATTACGTCCTCTCCAAATGCCACATGCGCAGCACAAACCGGCAAAAGAATCTGTGTGCATCAAATATTAAATTGTTTACCGAGGCAATGGAGAAGTCTTACCAGAGTCTTTTTGATGTGACAGTCAGTGCTGCGATGGGGCTCACAATGTTTCAGCAGTCTTCCTGTAAAATCCTTTCTGAAGCATTTGCCAAATAGGGGCTGCATGCATTATAGCTCTTTATTTGTGCATGTAACACTGTTGCAGGAGGTAGTTTTGTGGCATTGCTAACGCTTTAAGTAGGCTTAATGCTCTCTCACCTGCTTATGTAATAGTGCTAATGAAGGAGACTCTCCAGGTAGGATTTGTATCCTGCAGCATCCCTGTTCCCCCCACTCCAAGTAAAAGGCTTAGAAAAAAAGGTTTTTTTTTCCTTTGATCATTCCCACAAATAGTTTGAGGCCCTGTCTGAATTATTCACAATATTTACCTGCTCTTCTCCTTCCAAAGTTGTTGCTTAGCCAAACGGATAATTAAAAGAAAAAGATAAATAAATAAATACTGCCACAAAACCAGAGATATATTGCCATCTACTGGATTATATGCAAAACGTCAGTAGGTGTTCCTGTTCTTGATTCTCATTACGGATTGATGAATGAATTGTGAAGCCTTACGTGGAGCAGTTTTGGTGTAAAGCGCCTTTTTCTTAGATGTTCGCAAGACACCTACATTCAATCAAATATTAATATGTGAACATAAGTTGCTCCATCGTCTCAGAGTTGCATTCGCAATTTCAAAAATGCTTGGCAAATGGAACGTTTAAATAAAATTCGGCCGAATTCCCAAAGTGACTGTTTAAGAGAGGGAAAAATTTGAAAGTACGTTTTAAAGTCTAAACTTCGTTTCCCTCCATTTGCCTCAATATATTTTTTAAAACTGCTCATCGCTGCTTTACATGATGTTGTTTTCCATTCAGCGAAACACATTCTTACTCAGGTGTGTATTTGTACGGCATTGTTGTGCATTGTTGTGCTTTGTGATTCTGCCCTGGTTGGTCACTGAGAGACGTGCATTGTGGCCTAACCTGTGTGTGTTCTCCTTCCCCCTGCATGCCACGCAGTATAAGGTGCGGGTGCTTAGTAAGCTGGCAGCTGTCCTGAGTAAACACATGCCCGAGAAGGTGCCAGAAGACACCAGCAGTATCCTCCGCTCCCCCATGCCTGGTTCCGTGGTGGCGGTGTCCGTCAGGCCCGGCGATACGGTAAGGATGGGCACCCAGGGCCCCTGCGTACTCGGGGCAGGGTCCGGAGAGCGTCGAGCTCGGTGCCGCTCAGTGGCACCCACAGGGAAAGCCGTGCTGGGGGCCCCTGCTTGTCTTTGCCCTGGTTCAGCATGCTAGTGGTTCGCTGCTATGCAGTGGGCACACTGCGGTGCCTTTTGCTGTGATACAGTCAGCAAACAACAATGCGCTCCTCTTCATGTATAGATTTTAACCGTCATAGAAACCAAAATTTTCCTTGACTTGTGATCTTGTGTGTTGTTATTTTTCAGGTAGTATAATTAATGAAAACCACATTAAGGTAGCTTAATTACAATATTCTCTAGTCCTTTTCTTTATCTTTTTATTTTTAAATGTGTTCTAAATGTGTATATTTTTATGTGAACATTTTACCAATTTGTTTGATTTAAGGTCAACCCCCTCCCCCACTCCCCCCGTCC
>JAODJW010000001.1:42688658-42725625 GCA_026777045.1 Hyperopisus bebe | reverse complement strand
CACTGTCTACTCCAGTAACGGTTTTGTCTATACTGTGCAAAACAAAACTTAAAAGTTATTGTAGTGCATATTTGCTCAAAGACCACCATTTAACATTATATGCGAATAAACATTAACAATAAAAAAGTAGCAAGAATTCTGTTCTCCAAAAAGTTACTGCAATCTTGTGAAATGGCACTGCATCACTGCAGCACGCCAGTCATACTATGTATTCGATGCATTTCACCAGCAGCTCACTTAATTAACTTAATTAGCGAAACAAATTAAACATGGTATGTTAGTGGCTGTAACAACAGATGCATAGGTATATTGATTGTTAACTGCAACTTTTGGATTGACTTTAAAAGACCTAAAATCATAACTTTACACCAACATAAAGATAAACGTTATTTTCACTGATAGTCTTTTGCATGGTATTGTGTACGATACAAAGTATACAGTGGTTACATATATAATACATAGATAAATGTGTTCTTTTAAGGGAAATGATATTCTGATTTTAGTAAAATTTCAACAGGCATTGGTGTTAAATAAAATACATGCTTGACCTGTTAACTGGTATTTTGCTTCACTGCTATGGAGGAAAGTGGATTTATCTACTGTAGCAGAGTAAATAAGCTGTGTAGAAAAGAGTGTAGCTTCTTTAAAGGCCTGCTATATAGCAGGACCGTAGTGTAATACAAGAAACAGAGAATGTAATGTGCTGTAAAATCCCGGATTTTGTGGGCTGAAGCCTGTCTTGTTCTTCAGGAACTCTCTCTTGTTCCGAATGTTTCCCTCTGCTCAGTCCCCTCTTCTTGTTCTGCAGCTGTTTGCACCGTGTACTCAGACTGGCGAACATCTGACCAGCTAAGCTCTGCTCTGCTGACCTAGACTTGTCAGTGTTAATTGTGTGGTTATAATTACAAAAACACATTTACCACCTTGAAAAGGACTGAAGTTAAATCCTTCCTATTCTGCACAACCCTCATGAATTCAAATAGATCCGGTGGAGTTCTGTCGTCGGGATAAATATGAGTTCTAAGATTACTCGTTGTGCCTATTTATAAAATTTCCCTGTTTTTTGTCTAGATCTTAGAAATTGCCTTTCAGCAGATTATACAAACAGTTTTTTTTGTTACTTTACATTTTTTTATTAATTTAACGAGTCGGACCACCGGCATGTCGTTAAACTTATTTTCCAATTTATTCTTCAATGTTGTAAAAAATTAGATACATGCCATTAGCTGGAATTGGAAAACCCTCCTGATTTTCAGCTGAAAATGTGGATTTACCCCTTTTTTGTGATTTTAATGAAAGTGTTAGTGATTCAAAAGCAAAATTATCAGAAGTAGAAATAAGATTTAATAAATTAACCTAGCTGCAGTATGAGTGGAGAGTACATTTATTTTTGGAAATATAATTTGCTTTATGGGGAAAATGCCATCAAAGCTGACATACTTATCAGACAGTGAGATTAAGGAAAGAACAGCTATTGTTGTGAAGTTATTTCATCCCTTGCATATTATAATTAAGAGCTTTATTCTTTTAACTGGGGGAAACACTGGAAGTATTGCCTGATATTGTGATGCAATAATGCATAAAAGGCTGAACTGTTCAGTGAGAATCTTTAGCAAACAAATGACAGGCTACTGACAGGGGTATTGTGGCAGTATTTAGGAAGGTTGTCGACCCCCATTGACGATGTGAATGTTGTAGCTGTTCCAGTCGGTCATCTGCATGAACCAGAGTCAGATTATCGAAACAAAGATGCAAATGAACGTATTTTGGATTCATTGCAGAAATGTACATGGTGATGACTGAACGCCTTGCATAGAAAACCTAACAATGGAGAGTCGGCAAAACAAAGGGCCATGCATACATCGCCCCGTGGCCCCGTGGCCCCATGGTCCTGGCCAAAACCCATTGCTGAGCAGAGAGCATTAGCAGATCCCCTTTACAATGTATGGATTCTGCTGCGTGGAACAGGCCCAAATCCGAGACTGTTAAGCGCTTGGCTAACAATGCTTGGCAATTAAATGGGGAAAAAATCTGTTGTGGTTTTCCAGTGTCCCCTAATTATGACTTATTACTGGTGAGATTACCAAATGAACTGTGAGATAACACAAACAAACTGCCGTCTCTGAGCCTTGTAGTTTATCCAACAAGCTTAAAAATGATCACTACTGTTCTCATGTAAATAAACAATCGTAAATTCTTTTTATGGTTTACTTCATAAAGATCCAAATATTTTTTATTAACCTTCTAAAAATTATTTCTAAAATCAATGTAATTTATTTTTTCCGTTTTCTTTTAGTATATAACAACTATACATTTTCAGATTCAAGCATCTTTTTAGTAAATCTCTATATTTGTGTTATACTAATGAAAAATACTAATTAAAATGTAAAACATTTTTGTGTATGAGAACAAATTCCAAACAAAGGTTATCCATTTTGTGAATTAAGAGAGACATTAAGCAATCCAACGTTTCTCAAACAAGCCTCAAGTTTTTTATTATTTAGGGTGATAGATTTCATTCTTTTGCTACTATGTTTTATTCTGAACTAACAGACTAAGTCATTAAGTATTTTAGTTGTCTAAAAACTAAATATGATTTCATTTAGTTTTTCAGTTAGTTTTTTTATTTTATTTTATTGCCGATTTTTTTTTTTTTTTTTTTTTTAAGTCTGTTTCCAGACATTACTGAAACACCGACAGCACTTGTTCTCTCTTTCCGGTCTCTCTTAGGGTGCTTGGCTGTTTTGCAGCCAGCACTGCCCCTATAGGTTATATCAAGCACTGCGTTTAAAGGCTTTCATGTTTATGGTAGTGACAATTTAATGTCGTGGTGTTAAATGATATTTATTATATGTGAAACTGAAATGCAGGGACAGATCTGCATTCAAGCCAACCATGTAAAATGGCTGTACTACACCCATTGATACCCCTTCATATTGCCTTAAAAGTTAAATGCAACATTTGCACAAGAAATGGGTATATCATTTTCTGTCTGGTGAAAGAGAGTAATGGAAAATGAATTGAACTGGGTTTTTTAAGGTATATATTTTTGTATATATGATCTAACAACTTGAAAGGGAAATGCAGCATAATAGAGCCTAATTAAAGGATTTTCACATTGTGGAACAGACAGCAGGGTTCAGAGTGGTTGTCTGTCTTGGGTAGTTGCTCAGCAGCAGAAGGTGATACTGGGGTGGACCCCTGTTAGCCTCTGAGCCGTCTGTTAAATTTGGCAGAAAAACACTCGGCTAAAGGAAGAACAAAGGAAGGCATTCACCATAAAAATAAAGATTCCCCGAAGAATGGCTTAATTTGTTCAAATCTACAGAGCGATTTGGTGCCCACTCTAGCAATAAGACATTTTGAACAGGCAGGAAACAGTTTTCCTTTAATTGTCTGAATCGTTCGGAAGTTCTTCATGTGCTGCCCGCGTACAGCAGATGCTGTGCATTAATTGGCCTGTGCAGGCCTGACCCTGGGTTCCTCGCAGAGGGTTTAAATAGCTTATTTATTATTTGCTATAACCTGGCGTACATGATGTGGGCTTGTGAGTGGCGCATTTCACGCTCTGCAGTTCCTGTGGCCCAGGGAACCTGCATTTCACTGGTAATGCGCTACCAGCAGGTTAGTACTAAATACCATCCATCAGGGCCTCATATTTTGCCCTCATCTGGCCTCTGCAGTGACTGATGAACCTGTCTTTTGTATGAATGTTTAGCGCAGTGAAAGCCATATGCCACTGGCACCATTTCCACTGCAGCCTGCGCCGTGGCAGAGTGCGCCGGTCGGAAGAGGGGTTTAAAAAGCATCGAAACAAAGAAGAAGAAAAGTCCGTCGTAGGGGTCTCCGTCGTAGGGGTCTCCGTCGTAGGGGTCTCCGTCAGGCTCGGCCTTCCTGGCCAGATATGGCACCAAAACCAAGCCAGTGCCCCTGGCACAGTGTTGCTTTGACTAAACAAACAACTACAGTCCATTCAGGGGCTACATTATCCCAATGTGGAATATGTTTTCTTTTGGGGCGTGCGTGCATGCGTGTGTGTGTGTGTGTGTGTGTGTGTGTGTGTGTGTGTGAGGAGAGGGGGGGGGGGGGGGGGGGGGTGGCACTGATGTATTTTTCCATCTGTTCCATACAGACCACAGCTCAGCTCACTGCTCACCCCCTTGTGAGAAGAGCACAGCTGTTACTGTAAACCCTGTCCAGTAACGGAGATCACACTCCTGTGCCTCTCTAAAGGATGAAATGAACAAGTCGGGCACTGTGCAGTCAGCCTTTGCATCTGCAATTTCAGACCTCTTTAAATCATTCTTCATGCTCACCAGAAATGAATAATGCACGCATTAACTGGTGCCGCTTAATAAATTTCCATCTCAGTGCACCATATTTTCAATAAGATGCAGCTATTTCGATTTTGTTTTGCAAAACAGCTGCTGAAAATCCCTGGTAAGATGTCTCCCCTTTTCTCTCCAATTTTTTATTATTGCTTTTTAAATAAAAGGTTTAGCATTTTTCTCTTATTTCACTGAATGCTTTTTGCAGTTGGGCAAATTCTTCAGTGAGCTATTTATCTGTATAATATAAGTTAGTGTTAGTCAAACAATGAAAATGATTAGTGCCAATATAATTGGTGCCCAAGGCTGATTTGCACTACATGGCTTGTTGTGACTCTATAGGAAACCTTTGAAAATATAATCAAAAACTATCCCCATGTCAAGTTTTTTTCAATTTTATTTTTAAAAATCTCGAAACTGATAATTTCCCAAATCTTGCATAATCTGCCTTAATTGCTTAATTCCTTTATAGAAATTCTGTGGACAAAGATAAGCAGCTGGTTGCCTATTGCTTTCATTTCCCACCAGATGCAATGAATCATGGGCAGTGGTTGTTTGGCAATGGTTCTAGAATGTTCTGCAGCCATGAGCTCTTCTTCAAAATATGTGCATTGAAGTAAACAAAGCTTCGAGGCAGGCTGCTCCCTAATCATAACTTGCTTATTAATTTTGAATGTAACCTTTCACCCAGTCCCAGAGGGGTACAGCCATGGCCAAAAGTTTTGAGAATGACACAAATGTTAATTTTCACAAAGTCTGCTGCTCTACAATGTTATGAAGAGTGATCAGATGAATGGCAATTAATTGCAGAGTCCTTCTTTGCCATGAAAATGAATTTAATTCCAAAAAACCCATTTCCACTGCATGTCAGCCCTGTCACAAAAGGACCTGCTGACATGATTTCAGTGATTCTCTCGTTAACACAGGTGAGAGTGTTGATGAGGACAAGGCTGGAGATCACTCTGTCATGCTGATTGAGTTAGAATAGCAGACTGGATGCTTTAAAAGGAGGGTGGTGCTTGAAATCATTGTTCTTCCTCTGTTAACCATGGTTACCTGCAAGGAAGCACATGCAGTCATCAGTGCTTTGTACAAAAAGGGCTTCACAGGCAAGGATATTGCTGCTAGTAAGATAAATCATAATCACAGATAAACCATGTATCACATCATCTCCTAAATCAACCATTTATTGATCTTCAAGCGCTTCAACAAAAAAGGTTCAAGGCTTCAAGGTGCCCAAGAAAGTCCAGCAAGCACCAGGACCGTCTCCTAAAGTTTATTCAGCTGCGGGATCAGGGCACCACCAGGGCAGAGCTTGCTCAGGAATGGCAGCAGGCAGGTGTGAGTGCATCTGCACGCATAATGAGGTGAAGACTTTTGGAGGATGGCCTGGTGTCAAGAAGGACAGCAAAGAGGCCACTTCTCTGCAAGAAAAACATCAGGGACAGACTGATTTTCTGACAAAGGTACAGGGATTGGACTGCTGAGGACTGGGGTAAAGTAATTTTCTCTGATGAATCCCCTTTCTTATTGTTTGGGGCATCCGGAAAAAAGATTGTCTGGAGAAGAAAAGGTGAGCACTACCATCAGTCCTGTGTCATGCCAACAGTAAAGCATCCTGAGACCATTCATGTGTGGGGTTGCTTCTCAGCCAAGGGAGTGGAATCACTCACAATTCAGCCATGAATAAAGAATGGTACCAAAACATCCTCCAAGAGCAACTTCTCCCAACCATCCAAGAACTGTTTGGTGATGAACAATGCCTTTTCCAGCATGATGGAGCACCGTGCCATAAGGTAAAAATGATAACTAAGCAGCTCGGGGAACAAAACATCGACATTTTGGGTCCATGGCCAGGAAACTCCCCAGACCTTAATCCCATTGAGAACTTGTAGTCAATCCTCAAGAGGCAGGTGGACAAACAAAAACCCACAAATTCTGACAAACTCCAAGCATTGATTATGCAAGAATGGGCTGCCATCAGTCAGGATTTGGCCCAGAAGTTCATTGACAGCATGGCAGGGCGAATTGTGGAGGTCTTGAAGAAGAAGGGCCAACACTGCAAATATTGTCTCTTTGCATAAACTTAATGTAATTTGACACTTAAATGCTATTTCAGTATACCATAGAAACATCTGACAAATATCTACAAACACTGAAGCAGCAAACTTTGTGAAAGCCAATACTTTCAAAACTTTTGGCCACGACTGTATATGGAAGCCCAAGGAAAGATTCCCCCTTAAAACTACAAAAACAGTCTGTGAAATACACAGGGAGTTAGGGAAGTTTCTCAGACCTCATTGGTTTTGTGATAAAGACTTCTGTTTCTGCTTTCTTTAAATTGACACTTAAGGCATCCTGTCAAGTTGATTTTTTTGTCAGGGGACTCTGGAAAGTGGACAGTAGTACAGTAGTAAGTTACTCGGGTGTCCCTTGAATGGTGTTTACATTTCCTTCATGACCATACCACATAAATCAGTTGTCCTTTTTTGTGACTCTTATCGACATTGTGCTTAAGCAGGAATTATATGGCTGGTATAATGTAGCTCAGATAACCTTACTTAAAACAACGTCAAAGTGAACTCTCCTCTGAGCGCACTCAGATTTCTGACTTCCAGATCCTACTGACTCTTTAGATAATCTTGGTTCTGCTGTCATCCTTTGGCCAAAGTGATATCGATCTTTCATTGATACTTTATTTCTGCTGTTTCTCTAGGTGGCTGAGGGCCAGGAGATCTGTGTCATAGAAGCCATGAAGATGCAGAATAGCATGACTGCTTCCAAAACAGCCAAGGTGAGAACACACTGCTCTATCATCTCCGCACGCAGATAATAGTTTTATCGCTATAGTTTTATGATTAATAGATTATCCCTGTTCACAATGATTACACCCGTTACTTTCATTTTCATGCATCCGTAATTGGAAATTGTTATTGAAAATGTTTCTTTTTCTGGTCATACAGGTCAAAAGTGTGCACTGTAAGCCAGGGGATACTGTTGGGGAAGGTGATCTTCTTGTGGAGCTGGAATAAGTGTTTTTATTTGCTTTCTCTATTGGATGAGTGTGTTTCTCTGACTTGGAGTAAATAAAGAATCGGACTTTGTCATAGCTGTGGAAACCATTCTGTAGTATCATTTGTTTTTGTTAAAAGCACAAAACTGCAGTGTGTGTCCATTACTCTTCACGTGGGAAATGTTAGATGGAAGTACACAGCCATCTCCAACCTTCACAGTACACATCAGTACTCTACACATTGAGTACTTCTCATGAGTACTTCATTGGTTGTTCTCACCGAAACTGTCCTCATTATATACGAATCTGTAGTTTAATTAACTATGTATAATTATCACAAATTGCTTTCAGAAAGGGAGGATTTTAAAAAAATCAATATGATTAGCAAAGTATGAAAACAAAGTATAACAAATCTAAGATGCAATAGATGTCTTGGTGTGCAGTGCCTCTATTGTTATTGCAGTTCATAAAAGAAGTTTTTACAAAAGGGATTATACATAAAATGTATGTGTTCTATGTGTCTCAGAAGTTCCCGCAGAGAAAAGTATGCTGCGAAGCATTTTCTGCATAGTACAATGAATGAATATTTAGTTTCATAGTTGCATATAACTGACAACAAGAAAATTTAGAAGTTGCATTAGTATTGAGGTGTATCTGTCTAGTTTGCTTTATATAATTCATCACCTTGTAGCATGTTTTTGATTCTGTAAGATTATTAATTGATTTGAAATATCAAACATTGGTTTAACACTATCCCTATGATTTTTTTTTTGTAAGTGGAATGCGTTTTTAAGATTAACAACAGGCTATGCTTTAGGCTGCCTATTCAGAGTAATTGTAAACTAGTACATGATCCCTGGGGTGGCAGTAATTATTGTGGCAAGTGGTTGTTAGCCACTGAGGATGAAAAGCAGCATTGTTGCACTCAGTGGGCTCTGCAGTGCACCCTGGCCAGTTGTGATGTATTCCTACCCAGACATTCACTCCATTGTGGGTAAAAACAAGGTGAAGTGCATGAGAACAGCTTTAGGGAGTTCAGGTATCACCTTGAGGTGGAAGGTTTTCTTGTTGTAGTGGTCTGTGGTCACCAGAGGGGAATGTCTAGACTGAGCTTGCTGTCAGAAATCTCCACCTTCCCATGACGCCAATCAGTCGTGCTGAACTGGTTTCACTGACCACTTTGCACAGAGATGTAAGTTGTCTAAAAAAATCTGTACTTTGGTCAGCAAAGCACCGGGGCTGAATGCGGGTTTTGACTTGACCAATGGGTTAAACATTTCCTCCAACCCGGTTGACACAGAAGAGCAATGTGAGTGTATTGCAAGAGAAATGCAACTCTGATATATTTACTGAGATTTTAAAACAAAACCAAGTGTTTCAAAAACAGTAGGGCTATGTTACATAGTGTTTGGGGGAAAAAGAGGGCAAGGGGCATCTTAATATACCGGCACATCCCTGAAAAACCCAGTTTAAAAATGCATTATATCACTCGCATTTTTGCATGGTGGTAGATTGATCTTGCCTTTCTACATATTTCTACACATATTTATGCATTTTATTATAGGAACCCAAATTTGAATGTAGACTGAATTTAAAAACATACATGTGAGCTTCCAGAAGTTCATTCATCCACTCTCTCATCCATCCATCCTTGCATCCATCCTTGCATCCATCCAGCCAACCAACTTCGAATTATTTATCCTGAATAGGGTCATGGGGACTTGCAGAAATGCTTTAACAGTTTAGAAAAATTAATGATAAATTTGATTTGTGGTTAACACAGTTGAAAACAGCAGAGTTGCAGGGTTTCTTTCTGCAATAGATGCACACATTATTTCTACAGTGGATGCGTCCATTATTTCTGCAATAGATGCACACATTATTTCTACAGTGGATACATCCATTATTTCTGCAATAGATGCACACATTTTTTCTGCAGTGGATGCGTCCATTATTTCTGCGATAGATGCACGCATTATTTCTGCAGTAGATACATTATTTCAAGCTGCACATGGCTGTTAACAACAAGGTTGGTTTCAACAGATGAGATTAAAATCCTTTTAATTTGGATGAGAAATTACAGTTTTAGAATTATCAGAAGTTCAGAAGAATTATTTTATAATGCCCTTTCCAGTGTCGGACACGGCGCAGTGAGTTTTCTTATACGGTCAGTATTGTTGCCAGAATCAAACTGCACACCTATATCTTAAGAGACTTTAACGGAATGTGTCTACAATTTTTTTTAATATAAATAATATTCAGCTTCTTTTTTTCTATTGTCGTTTCAATGAAATACCATTTATTTCTTTTAAAGGTGTTCTCAGTGTCTAATGCTTGTATTTCATGATTATATTTTCAAGGGGCCTTACATATGCCTACCTGTATGGAAGTAATAAGCACACTGTCGCCTTGTTGCTCCACTCTTAAAGAAATCCTCCCCTGTGCATGAGTAAAACTAAAACCCAGCCAACGGAGAAAGAGGGTTAGAGTTCACAGTTGAAACTTGCAATTAATTCCATTAGGGAATTACTGCTCTTGTGTTGAATGCTGCATGGATCATTGAATAGTGCAGGACGTGGTTCATATCCAGGGTAATTTTTGAGAATGCTCTCCCTCCTACCACACACACACACACGCACACACACGCACACATGCTTCTTTGTGCCTGTTTTCCACAGTGAAGGGTCAGGTTGTAGTCATGCATCAATGTTACTAATCAGTGGAGCCTAACAATGAATAAAAACGAGTGTTGCTGAAAACCTAGCTTGCTTTATAGGGTTTACGGAGAGCAGTCTATTATGTTCCGCAATTTCAGTATTAGGTTTTGCAATTTACTTATTTCTTTGTTCCTAAAACCATTCGCTGTGGTAGAATGTGAGAAATTTGGAGAAACAATTTTATTTGGTAAGATTTCTTATCATTTGTTTTTTTTTTTTGTTCAACAGCATTATAAACACGAGCATTAAAAATATGGAAGGTGAGTAATTTAGCACAGGTAATAGGTCCATAATGCATGAAAGTGTTGAGTTACTGTTCTCGGACCTGGGTGGCGTTAAGGACATCGAAAGGAGAGGGATTAAAGAAGTGACAGCATATGGGGAGCAGTACAGGAAGCACTCAGCCTTGCACCCCCCAGTTGACGTGCCACTGGCTGCCCGGATCTTCCATCTTACCAGCTCTCAGTTGAGAGGATGGGCCTTATTATTATTTGAACTTCACTCTTCCTTCTGCCACTCTTTTCCCAAAGCTGCCAGACCAGCTAGTTTGACTGAGCTAGTTTTTCTCAAAAGTTTGCTCAGCCTACCAGCCTCTGTTACCTCTGAGTCCCTCACCACCCCCACCAAACAGCACCAAAATATATGACACTGACTATGGGGGAATCAGTAAAGCGTATATAGCGGCCTGCTGCACACACCAAAGCAATATGGTCCCCTCGAGAAAAACAGCCGACTCTGCACTCTCTACTAGACTCCCCCTGTGTCCAGGCTGTCATTGCAGGAATTCTATTTTGTAAATATTTTTCCTTTTCCCCATCATTCTTTCTTTGATTCAAGTCAATTTAAAATTTTCCAGTAATCCGCTGAACATAAACCAACTGTATGTTTACCTGACAGTCAAAGGAATACTTGCAAGTATAATCTCTTTCTAATAATATAGCAATTTTAAAATATTTATAAATGCTTTTCAGGTTTGTTTTGCTGAACCAGTTTGGCCGTGGAGTACGTGCAAACCCCACAATTTATTCAATGCATGAATTCGATCAAGATTATGGTTTCTTTCGATACTGGAAGTTAAAATGTAACTCAACCTGTTATTTTAAAGAAGGTTTCATCACTTTTACGTACCTCCTGTTCAGTTCTAACATTCTACAACGTCTACAAACTGGTTATCCATACGGTCACCATAATCACTAGCTGCAAGCTAGCTGTTGAATCTAATTATTATGAACTATTTCTTTCAACTCGCAGAAACATCATGATTATCCATGTGTAATTTTTTTTCCATGCAGTAGAAACCTTGGGTAGTAATGTAGTTGAAAGACTGTCAGAATTATATATTTAAAAAGTCATTTATTTCTAATAACAGACATTTATTTCTGTCTGTCACTGACGTGAGACCCTGTAGTGCATTATTAATTGGCATACTGGCACATTACATCCATGCAAACCTTATTTCCTAGCCTGTATCGATTGTGCATTGTACCGTAGGTGTAAACAATCCAAAGCCTTTATGGCGATATACAGTTTCAGGCCAGTTCTTCTGAAGTTTCCTGGTATCTGTAGGAAGCAGGTGAAAAAATAGAAAGGGGCTGAACTTTAAACCTGAGACCGGACTTGTTGACTGAAGTTTGTCCTGGGGTCACCCCTCACTCAGCGGCGACTTTCAAGAGGAGCCAGCGTGTGTGAGATGACTCAAGGGACTGCATCCTGTCGCTCTTTGATGCCTTCATTCTGAAGCATGCTGCTCGCTTTGCTTCCAGCGACATGGGCTTCCTGCTTTGGGTGACCTCCATCTTTTCTCTGAATGCTTCAGAAGTTCTCTTGCAAACACCTTTCTTGTATCAACCACAGACACTTTGAAGGAATGAAAGGGATATGATCTGGGCTCAGTGGTCCTTCTCACTGAAACTAAATATTCATTTGTGAAAATAAACAGTGAAATTAAGGACAAGCGTACAGTGCTGTGTTTTATTAATTTATGTATTTATTTAAAATACAGAAACTGTGGTATTGTATATGCACCCAAGCCTTTGTTGTTACTGATAGGAGTGTGGGATAGTCTCTGGCAAAGTTACTTAAGACAAAAAAAAACATGTCTGTGTTTAGCTTGCTGCAAGGGATTCTGATGATTACCTGCAGTAGCTATCAAGTCAAATTATTCGAATAGCCAACCAAAGCAGAGCTTGTAATTTCAGTTTTATAAACACCTGTAGCAAATGTGCAGCTGTGAAAACTTAAAGTATAGAAGAAAGGTGAGAGAATTGACATTTACATTTTTGGTACTGAATGTATTCCATACAGCCTGTAGGGTAACAGAAATATGATATACAGATTTACATTAGTTGTAGGTTTGCTATATCTGCCCGCCCCCTTTCTCCTGTTGCATCCAAACTGCAAATAAACCTGCGGGTGGAAATTAATTTGGAAACTTAATCCTGATAAAACTGACCTTCTATTAATTGATTCAAAATCCGTACCTTCTTCCTTCAAAGGTTTTGAACTTGGTCATTGGTGATACTGATACTAAACATTCACTCATTGAGTATAATCTTATTTTTGATTCTGCTCCCACCTTTGAAGAACATAGAAACTCTCTAGCATATTTTTTTCTACCTCTGCAACATTTCGCGCCTTCGTCCTGCACTCAGTACCAAGGATGCTGAAATGCTCATTCAAGCCCTTACTACATCTCGTCCAGATTATTGCAATGCCCTGTTCATCTGTCTCCCAGCTAAATTCACTTGCCTCCAGTACATTCAAAACTTTGCTTTCCCACACTAAGCACTCAGCACACGTCACCCCCCGGTTCATGACCTCCACTAGCTTCTGGTACTTTATCTCATTCAATATAAAGTTCTTCTATTTAGGTTTAAGGTGCTGCATTTCTACACTTCGCTATCTTACGGAACACGTAAGACACATCACCTGTTCCTGCTGTTACCCTCAGGAAGGCAGTACAGGCCAATAAAAGCAAGAATAAACAAACTGAACAGCACATATCCTAGGGTATATAATTATGAACGAATACCGGAAGGATATGCTCTCTTTCACGAACCTGGGCAATACCTTACCAAGTTAAATCTGTGCAATATTTCTAAAAAACTTACCATGTGCAATAACCTGCTCTGTTATATATTGCTTTTTTGCACATAAGAAAGTTATTTGAAATTATTTTATTTTATTGCTTGTAATATTCTATTATTTTTGCACTGCCAGGGACTGCGCACAAATTTCATGTTACCTTTGTATAATGACAAAGTTTCTGAACTTCTGAACTGTGAATTACTTCAGCCCTATTCACAGCCTTTTATCATTTCTTCTTGTCTGTTGCCTGTCACCCATCATGGGTGCTCAGACATTTACAGTCATAGCCCCCAAGCTGTAGAATTCCCTTCCCCAAAGCCTTTGTGAAACTGCTACTCTCCCCATATTGAAAACTCAAGTCAAGTCCCATTTCCTCTCTTTCTGCTACCCACCCTTTCCTGATCATTGACCGCCATCTTGTCCATGCACCGTTACTACAGTTGAAGTTAGTCTGCTGTCCTTCTCATATTATTTGTGATTATCTCTTCCATCTTCTTTCTGTAATTATTACCTCTTGATAGTTATTTCCTCCGTGAAACATCTTTGGGTTGATGAAAGGCGCTATATGAATTAAAATTGTGTTGTTGTTGTTGTTGTAAGTATATGCTGCAATGTCCATAACGCATTATGCAATGTTAAAAAATTTCCAATGCATAATATTCAAGTCATCATGTTTCATATATCTGTGTTAGAATTTGACCAGTTTTCCTGCAGTTTTACTTCCAATAATTATTGCTGAACCCTATATGGTCAGGCAGCTTGCACACTCTGCATTATAGATTATGATTTCATGCCCCATTGGTATTGGCTAACAGATTGTCTGTAGGTGTGAATGTGTGTGTGAATGGTGTGAGCGCCCTGTGATGGGTTGGCTCCCCATCCTGGGACACGTGGGTATGGGGAATAGATGATTGAATGTTATTGGCTATTAGGAGGGTATTAAATAGCATGTCCTGTTAAGGGCTAGACTAACACAATGGGCCAGGTATCTTTTTACATGGTTAGTTGCTACTGTAGATTCCAAAGTAACTCTGTCATCCCTGTTTATGGTTGGTGTTGCCCTAGGTAGGCTGCCGTCTAACATTACATATATATAGCAATATATGGAAAACGGGGTGATTCTGATGTTTATTTTCTGTATGAACATTACTATGATGACAATGATGTTGATAATAATGAAACAAACTTTTATACATAATGATATAATCCTCTGTATGTGACACGGCGGGCGGGGGGAGACCAGATTTGCTCCAACATGGGTGGGTGCGTAATGTATATTATGACATCACAATGGGCACATATGGAATTGTCACATCGCAAAAGGATGCAATGTAAGAATGATCTTAAAATAATAGGAATGTAGAATAATAACGATTTCATCATTCAAAATAGGACTGAGACTCATTAGGATACAGTATCAGGAAGACATAATAACTATCTGATCCATATGATAAAATGAGTTTGTCTGATACAGGGCTACAATCTTTGTTAGTTATGTGTTGCTTGCTCATGCTCTGTAAGCGCTGCGAATTCGCCATGATAACGCATGGATTCATAACAAAAGGTAAATACCTTCCTTCCTTCTGGATGGTGTCTGTTGATATCAGAGTGGACGCCTCCGCCCCATTCCCCCTCTTTCCAACACCTCTGCATACAAGTCTTAATCCATCTGGCTAACAGGCTACTTATATACCTATCCAGCATCACATTTAAGGAAGATAAGACCTACGTTGCTTCGCTTTTGATCACGTTGTGTTGTTTGAATTTCCTGAAAACAAATCTACAATCCTATATCCAGATGACCTTCCACGATTAGAATGTACACAAAGAGATATTTGTGTCCTCTGAAGATTTGACAGGTAGAACTGAAAAATGGTGCAGCAGAGCTATTTGCCAGCAGTCTCTGGAAAAGATCTTGTTTTTCTTTACCTGGATGAGTGGTTTAGTGTCCTAATTAGAGTTCAGCTCAAGGGCTTCTGGTTTATTGATTTGGGTGTCAGCATTGTTTGACCACAAAGTCTGGCCACAAATTCCTGATCTAACGCATTGGTTTCTAATTTAGTGGACTACAGGCTTCCCGTACCTCAGGTCATTGACCACAGCGCATGGCTGGTCAGTCTGCGCTCCCACCTTTGCTCGACGTGTAATAAAACATCTTAAAATCCCCCTCCAACAAAACTAGCTGCATGCTAGCATCAGGATCAGGCTTTTATCATAACGTTTATCACGACAGTACATTTTAACTATTAATGACTTCCTTCAATTTCAAAATATATTCTCCTTTTGAAGGTTAATAATATAGTTCTGAAACTTTGGAAAACTCAACAAAATGAATAATATTTGGCTTCTGAATTAGCTGTCTTCCTAATGTGATGATGTATATCTAGGAACTGCATTAATTAGTTCTGGAAGTAATAGGCCGCCTCACTGAGACTTGCAAAGGCAGCCAGTTTTGTTATTTTCTGTGTAGGCTTCTAAGTAGTGTCGATGGCCCATATATTCAATGTAAATACAAAAGTAGACCGATTCGTGAAAAAGGGTTAATTGGGAAACAGGAATGATTAATTATGCTGCAGGAACCTATGTGACAGACTGCACTCGACACGCCGCATCTCTGTTATGGAGGTTCACACCTCTGACACACAGACGAGGGCTGCGGCTAAACTTGGAGCTGAGAGCAAATTAAAGAGGGAGAGGTTTCATCCACGTGCATCCCACTCTCCTGAGGATTTGTTTGAAGGGCAACACTAATGAGCTACTAACACTTATTACACTTACATGAACGTTCACTACCAATTCAGCTTGCCACACATCAGTCAGCCTATACCTGTGGTACAGACACATGCAATTTAGTCACATGTACCATGTGATGCTGATTCTCATTATTCTATGTCTACGAGAGGAAAATGGACTCAGGACTATGCTGTCACATTAAGTTTGCGTCATTATACTTGCAACCAAGATCATTTTAATGACGTGGCTGTCTGTCTTTCAACAAACTCTTATGAAGTCACTAGGAATTATACTCGTTAGATCAATTATTTGGTTGTTCCTGGCAGCGCTGAACATAATTAATGCCTCATTCCAACCAAGTTTTTGAGGCATTCTGGTCTTGGCTTATGTCTGTAGATGAATTTGCTGGGAACACTGGAGATACCTTAGATTACTCACAGATATGTTTGTATTACGTATGTATTGCCATCACATGAGTGCATACTGCACATTTAAACATTTTTAAAGGTCCTAAAGTTCGTTCGCTAAGTTAAATACATCTTTGTAAGATTATGTGTGCAAACTATGTTAAAAAGAAAATTAAACAGATCTCTTGATATTTAGAGTGAATAGATTTTTACAGTGAATAGTACTAGTTGCTTGGCAAAGTTCAGTGAAAGTACTTTTTTGTTCCCTGACACAATTTCAAATTTTAAACCCGAAATTGTTTTGCAATAATGTACAGGGAAGGACAAGGAGATTAGAACATAAATATAAAGAAAATAATAAACACAATAAATAATCAAAGAAGAAAAGTTTCAAGAAGTGTGTCTTGCCATACAGTGTCTTGATACCAAACTGGTAATTGTCCTTTTAGAAATGGTTGTAGGACATATAATAATCTCTGACTTATTGCAATACTTACTTGGAGGCAATATTTACAAGTGCAGTGCAATGATACTTTAATATTACGGAGACCTGGCAGAAATTCCTAACCACGAGTTTTTGTGCTATGACAGAGGACTTTTAATGGATTAAACTGTACAACTATGGTGGACAAGAAATGAATACTTCATTCAGGATCAGAAAGTTGCTCTTCAGTGTATATACAACTAATGTGTTTTAAAAAGACACACTGTCTTACCTTTGTAGCTGATTGTATAAACCTGTGAAAAGTTCAGAGCATTCTGAGTATCCATTTTAAAGTAAGAAAGAACAATTCACTTCAATTGAGGATCTCAAGACACAACAGATGGTGAGGAGGAAAATGTGATGATTGGCAGTCTGTGACAGGCGAGGGCGCTATAACATGGCAGGAAGTTTAGCGTTTTTTTTGAGAAAGCAAAGAAGCCACCCTTTTCACTATCGAAGAATAATGGAGAAAAACAGGAAACCTAATTCCGTTCTTGTTAGATTTTAGGACAATAAATATTTAGAGTGGGTGTCAAGAAGAAAGCCTCTTTCCAAGCCCAAATACTGCTTGCTATTCATCAGACTGAAACAGAGGGAGGATCAAATCTTGGAATAACGCAGATTCATTCACCATGTCATATCTTAGGGTAATAAATGTGACTAATTCCTGGTGTGGATCTCAGTTTTCATTTCATCTTCTCCTTTTTTATTTCTGATTTCTTGTGTGATAGGATGTGTCATAGTTGTAATACTTTTTTAAATGGATTCAAATGGTTATTATCTCCCTTCACTTTTCCCAGTTCAAAGAACTGTTTATTATACTTTTACATGTATGCATTGCCCATGCTGTTACATATATATAGCTATAATGAAGTATATTTCGGTTTACAGTAAGTGTATTAAAAAGCTAACAAACTAATATTTTTTACTATCCAGTGAACAGATTGCGTGACATCTTAAAGATCATTGTTCAATCCAAAGACCTACCGACAAATTTTCTTTTTGTGTTTTAATATTTTTTATCCAGGAAGTTATCAGAAATACATTCCACTAATTCTAATTTTTGACTAAAAGAAATCAGACACTGACGTGCATTTTTTTTCCCCCCAATACACTTTGCACTTTTTTGTTAATATACATACAACGCAATAGCCAGGACAATACTATTGGTGCTTAAAACTATAACTGGGCACCAAACCTACAGACATTCTTCTGCATTCTATGACTGATATGGCTCAGAGCCAATTAAAAAGGTGGGATGTGGGGCAGCCAGATTTCAGGTAGCGGTAATACACTTCACCTTCTGTCAGCCAAAGTAATCCAGTGTAGCTGAAAATGAATTTCCAAAGGCTAAGAAGCCCAGTTTCAAATGTATATATTAAGAACCAATCATCAGGGGTTCTGGTACATTGAATCAATCATGGTGACGCAATAGTTTAGAATTCTCTGGAGAAGAAAAAAAAACAAGGAAGTTCTTGACGCCTTTGAGTTACTCATTGAATACGACAAGAGAGTAAAATCTGAGAGTCATGAAGTTATAGTAGTGATCACGTTCAATGGGTCAAAATAAGCAGCTCGAACCAGCTAATGATCTAGCTTCACCCTACTGCTACATACCACCAACGGGATGCTGCTTTGTTCACCGGCAAGCTTTAATGTATGTTTAATACAACAGCCAGGAGCAATGTTATCGTCTTCATTATTTAATTTTTAAAAAGAAAACAGATTGTTTGCTACTAAAGGACAACATGCTGAGTAATATGAACATTCTGCTTACGCTTTCTGTGTGAACTTGATGGACGGCAAAGGCCAGCGCTGCCAGAATAGGTGCCTTTTGAGCTGTTTGAGTCTTTTCCCTTTTTGCATCATAGTCACGGCTGCCAATCAATACTGCAAGCACATGAATCATTAACACAAAGTGAACAGTGTGAAGGGCAATGTTAAGCACGTGGAGGTCAGAGGAGTGAGATCCACCAGGCAATAAATAGTTCACACAGAAGCAAAAATGAAGTTCTACCTATATAAACAAAACCTGAAATGCCGAATATTGATGCATAGCGCCTTTTCTATCCGGAAGGAATTTTAAGTGTCTGAACATTTCAATTTACAATTGAAAATTTAAATTGCAGTTAAATTTTTTAAATTTCAAATTCGAATTTCAATTACATTTTTAAATTTCAAATAAAAAAATTCGATTAAAATTGTACTAATCTTTTCTCATTTAACTGTGTAATTTTAAGAGAAAGAAAATAATAGTTTATATTTGTCAGAATCGTTTTGACAGGACAAAATGGGCATATATACAAATGAGCAAGAAATATTATAGCTACTCATTATCATGGTCTCACATTAAGCCGCGGTTTATTAATATCACTGCAACAATCTGATGACACGTCATTGACAATAATCAAGGTCAACTTTTTAACTAAATTATTAACTTGGTTGAACTGGTAAATAAAATAGCCTGCAGAAGTTGAAAACTTTTATCATTACCTGAAGTCTCTTGAGTTCATCTACTTTTTCCCCATGAGGTATTGCATCATTTATACACAGAATACACTCAATGGGCACTTTATTAGGTACCCCTGCATAGTACCAGGTAGGACCCACTTTTGTCTCCAAAACCACTTCAAGGGTTGTCAAGCTGTGCGTTCGGAGATGCTTTTCTGCAACCCACTCTTATCCCGAGCTGTTATTTTTACACTTTTTACCTTCCTATTTTGCTTTAACAAGTCTAGCCATTGTCACCTGACCTCCCTCATTAACAAAATGCTGGAACCAGCCTTTGTGGCACCAACAATCATACCATATGATTTGCTGAACAAACTGGAAATCAAATCAGATCGAAGTTTACCTGCCACATGCAGTTATACTCAACACAATGTGCGATTCACATTGTGTTGAGTCTGGCTCTGAGACTGTAGTGGCAGAGGAGACACGCATACAGAGATGACGCATTAAACAATGAACATTAAATGGTAACCATAAATCACTACAAATAGTGTACAACTGGCAGGAATGCAGTAGTGCAACGGTCAAAAGAATAGATTAGACAGTATGTACATATGTATGTGTACAGTGGGAGTACCTGGGAATGGAAATATGGTATATCGCTGTATTGGATTTTTTTGTAAGCATAGGTCCTAGACACTGTCCTCATTAAGGATCCAAACTGCCTGGGGAAAAAGCTCTTCCTCAGCCTATCTGGCTGGCATTTCCCTGATCTCAGCATGGAGAAGAGGCCATTGTTGGGGTGGCTGGGATTCCTAATGATCTTCCTGGACCAACACTGTTTGATGTAGATGTTCTGGAGGTTGGGCAGCGTCTGTCCGATTGAGCGTTCGGCTGATCGCACATCCCTCCGCGGAAGCTTGCGGTCCTGCTGTGTGCTGTTCCCGACCCAGGCGGTGACGCTCCCTGTCAGCAAGCTTTCAAAGGTGGCAGTGTAGACATCCCTTAATATCTGGAGGGGCAGTGGAAGAAGCACAAGAAGAATCAGGTGGTTCGTGTTAATGGGCAAATGATCATCATAAGTGTATACGCTATCGTTTATCAAGAATTATAAAAGCAACTTTCATTTTTAAAAGAGTCATGTAAACATTTAAATGTGAGAGTCCCATAATGAACAATAATCTGAGCAATATGAATGACTTTTTTCCGATTAATGTGGCAGCCGCCATACCAGAAAGCAGTACTGACAGCATGCTTGGTTCCATTCCATTCCATATGAAAACCACATGACCGTAGAAAAATAAGGCATGCTGGGATTATTCCCTGAAATAAGTGAGGCGGACAAGACATGCCATTGGGTTTCAACTGACGTTGGGCGCTTAACTTGATAATAAATGCTGGTAATGGAAGCATCTAAAGAGCTAGAGAAAATATGGATGGGATTCAAAGAATTCATCCACGTGGAGTCTAAAACAAGTCTGAACAAAATTAAACAGCAAAAGGAATCAAAGAGAATGACTAAACTCACAATGGGAAGAGAGGAGAAGCCAAAATCTGTACAGAAAATCACATTAAAAATACTGAACCCTGATTTCCAGGAAGCTAACAGGAAAGGCCAGTATTACAATATATTTTTAATAAGGTCAGATAAATGAAAGATGGCATCCTAACGGAAATATTACAATCAGCTGAAGAAGAATCTGAATCAGAGTGTGTTGTGTATACATCCTGTTTGTGGGTGGTGCCATTCAGTAATGCATGGTGCGTGATCAAGGAGCTATGAAAAAAAGAGAATAAAGAGTACTGTTAAGGTATATGTTCGATGGCCCATGAGATGATGTAATTTAATTAAAACAAATAATTTAATTTTACCAAATTATTCCGACGAATTTGGATTGAAAGTTTACATTCCAATAACACAACTATGGGACTTATGTGTAAATATGAAGACAACGTGGATTATGACTACATGACTGCTAACTTTAGTGTCGACGAAGAGTACATGGTGATTACTGAAGTTTTCTCCACCTTAGAAGATTCTTCAGCAGCGATATGATCCAATCAGGCAGAAATACACTTTCTGTTACTCCTTATGGTTGTGAAACCAGACAATAAAGACGTGGGACTGGTGTGATGATGCTTTGGAATTTTGCTGCTGGAATTTTGGAATTCTCGCATATTATGAGATTTGTTCTGGTGCGTTGGAAAATACCGTAATACTTGGAAAAGCTCAAGGTAAATGGGGAGGAACATGACCAGCAGCAAGACGGATGGGCTCAGCCATCATAACAGTGAACGTGCCACTGGAGAGCCTGAAAGCCCAAACAAGAGACAGGGCCTTCTGCAGGAATGTCATGTACATAGTTGAGAGTCAACATAGACTTGACAGCACCTAATACTGTAATGATAAAAGGTAAGGATCAGCTAGTGAGAATGGTTATTGTGTCTTGGGTTTGTGTACTACATAACATTTATAGTCACGGAACAGCAAAATTCAAAGAAAAATATGAATACATTTGAAATGAACAATTTTAGAATGGAATTTATTAATTTAATAGGCCTTCGCCTTATTTATGTTCTTGTTCATTAATGATTATTTATTGTCTTCTACCTATCAAAAGAAGAACAAATCTAGTGGGCTCAAAAATAATAAGGCAAAGTTCAAGGCATTTTGAATTTTAAAAATACATTGATTTAGAAGCATTTGTGTATTCAGCCGGCTGGGAACTGAATCACTCTGACATGAGTAAAATGAAGCTACAGTTCCAGTTACTTTATTTAGCGGGTGCTTTTGTGCCAGTGATGTAGAAGTGTGGCAAATAGCACATTACAAACATACAGCTGTCAGATTGTCTACTAGCAATGAGCGCAGCAAGGCTGAGCTTCCAGGAAATGCCCAGCTACAAGTGTAAGAAGGATTGTAGCAGAAGGTAAACCTACGTAATAAGACAACTATTCAAATCTGCGGAAAGTGTATCATCAAGAACATTATAGTCTTATAGTTTTGGCAAAGTAAATTTTACAAGTAAATTAAACTGACTACATGATGCTTGCAGTGATGTTTATGGTTCAAGGTATTTTGGTGGGGTTTCTGATCACAGACTGTTGGATTCCTTTTCATAAACAACACGAAGGTGTGATGTGTATCTTAAACAGCCACACAGGGTTTGTCTTTTTTTAACCCCCCAGAATGGCCATGCAGCGTATTCTTGGTACCATCAGACAGAATCACCCTACCTTCAGTGCAATGACGGGTGAAATGAGGTACGACATCCTGGTGCCCTCACAATGCATGGTAAAATGCGCGGTGTCACTCTCGCAAACGCACCAAGCTTGGAGCCTCTCGACGTAGGTGGGAAGACAGCCTGAAGACAGTCTTTTCTTTTAAGATGTTCCATGGTACTTGGTCAGACATCTGAGGGATGCCTAATGCTTGCAAGGTTCCTAGATGTGATTGTGTCAGCACCTCAAAGTAAGTTTTTTTATTGTTATTAATTATTGTTTACCATTATTAATTCTGGAGCAGTAAGGTGGTGTCATGGATAACAGTGAGGCCTCACACTAAGGCTTCATTTCTATCCATTATCTCTGTATTTGTGGAGTTTATATCTTCTTGCTCTTCATTGGGATACTTTGACTTCCTTCCATAGTCCAAAATCATGTTGGGTGAATTGGTGTTTCTAAATCGCTCATTGTGTGTGTTTTACACTTGCAGAATTTATAGTGCTGTCATAGTGGCTACAGCAGGCTTTTAGTCCAAGAAATTTTTAGCACATTGCCCTGTCGTTACCCTTTTTAGTGGTGCATATTTCTATTCTGACGGCACACCCATCAAACATGTCTCTGGTCAGTTCAGTGAACAAAACCACAAGTCATGAAATAGTTGGCAGCATGAAACAGTGTTTCTGGTAAAAATCTCTCTTTTCCTAGTTAGACACATATAAGGTGAGAGAGAGGCCAACACACCACAAATGAAAATATCGATTCAAGGAGCTGAGTTCACAGTGCCGAAGCATCAGGAATGATCAGGAAACCCCCCGGAGAGGAAAAATCACAAATCTTGGGAAAGCTGTATGATTAACAAACCAAAACAGAACAGAGTGGCATGTATGCATTTTTTAGAAAGAGGAGCATGTGAACTTACGGATAGACCTGGTCACCTGATTCTCCCTCCTGAAATAGGTCACCACATCCCACCCGTATTGTGCCGACATATAATATTTTAAATACTTCAAAGCCCTTCATGTCCTGCTGAAGTTCAAGAGCCTTCTAAAAGGGCCTTCTGCCAATCAGTACAACAGCACTGCCGATTTACTTTGGCTAAACGTACTGTCACTCTCAGCCAGAGGACAACTTACTATTGTGGATACAATGTCATACATGAGAAGGCAGATTTCCAAATGTAGCAGCAGTAAAGAAAGCGGAGAAAGCTGAAGCAATGCATCGAGAACTTTTCTTCGGTGACCAAATAATGGTTTTGCGAATGTATTCAGTGGTCTGCAATGAAGACATTTTGTTTTGGGAAGCACCGTGATAAGACACAATAAAAGATATTGATGTATTCTTTGAATGAATGAGTAAATATAACTATATGTGTTATACATTGTTATGCATTCTTTGAACAAATGAGTAACATAATTCTTAATATATAATTCTTTCCCCAGGCCATGGGGTGGCTAACCAACTCTGCCTCTGTTCATTTTATTACCGGCCATTGTAATATTCCATTTCTACCCTTCACCAATACTTCACTACTTCTGTCCTTATTTGCACTCTAGTGCAGCACTAATTTATTGTTTATTTGTTGTCCATTTGTTCTTATATTGTGCTGTATTGTCTCCCATTGTTTGTCCAATTGTCCTTCCTCCCGAGCACTTGTCCCCTTCCCCGAACCTATGGCATTACAATTTCACTGTGTTCTTTGGAACATGACAATAAAAACATGACACTATGTAATAATATATAATTTAGTTTTTTTTGCATACTTCCATTAAAGGTTAATGCCATATTCAGGTAGTGAAATCTCAATAGCTATCTTTTTTTTCCCTATCGTTTAAATATTACCATTTCTGCTGCTAGCTAACATTCAATTGCTGCTGCTGTTTATTTTCAATCATATGATTTCTGCTGCATATTGTACAGTTTTTTATTGTAAGATTGTACAGGTATGCTGCATTTACTCCTCCTGTACTGTCCTTCTGGCTGCTGGATGGATGTAAAATTTCTTTTTCGGAATTGCTTTACTAAATATCCACTAGCCTAGATATTTCACATTTCCTAGATCTTAAACATTCCTGTTAATGTCTGATGTCAACAGGGTACATTTAGATAAACATTTTCTATGGCCACAGTTTTCCCGCGTCTGTCAGTTAAATCCTTCTGTGTTTGTGTTTAGCTGTAATGATGTATTACTGGCTGGTCCTGCTTTCTCTCTCGTTTATATTTAGAACAGATTATTATTTTTCTCTTTTTTCATGTGCTGTTTAAAATGATTCCGATAATCTTGTGAGCTTAACATTTACGTGGTTAGACCAGAAGTAATAAAATCTGAAACTAAATATAATTGCGTAATTTGAATCAATCAAAAGTGCAGTGAACCCTTCAGTTAATAGATTGTGCATTATACAGGGTTTTAAAATGGATATTAGTCTTTTAATCATAATTTTTTATTCGTTTTAAAGAATTATTTATTACTTATGTCTACGCCATTTATTTTCAGAAGGAGGATGATCTCGGCATGGTAAAGTTGCTATGATAGGTCAAAATATTCATAGACATGGTGATTATTCTTGGTTTTTGGTTCACAGATATGTAGCAAATGATCCATTGAATTATCTTATACTTCTATAGTCGTTCTTCAGGCCCTACCATTCTTTTTAAAAGAATCCTTTTTAAAACTATTTCTTCTTTGAACTTGTCAAATCCTTTCAAAAACAACCACCGAATGACACAGTAAACATCAGTAACATTGTTTTTTGGTGTTTATTAATAAATGGAATAATTCAAGTTGCACTCGCAATGCAAGCATTATTAAACTCACAGAAAACTGCAAGCGGTCTGCAGATGAGTAAGCCAACCTGGCAGACGCACAGCATGATATAACAGTTGTGTGTTTCTCATGTGTACCACAAACTGCAGCAGTATTGATGGGAAGCTAAAGAAACTGCATTTCTTCTGTATTGACCTGCTGCATTGAAATACAGTATATGCTCTAACTTCTTTTTGCTAAGTTGAGTAACAACTAATTGCAGAATATGATTTAAACAAGTAAAGATGAAAGTGAAGGTTTGGTTTCAACATCGGTAGGGGCCAAATCGGCCCAGAAACCCCTGCCCCAATAAAAACACACAGAACTCCCACATCCATACCCAAATGCACACCCTTGAGTAATAATAGTAATGTAAAATAACACAATATATTATAAGATTTCAGATTCTAGCTGAATATACTTGGAATATTCTTGGAATGTCAGTATTTAAACCAAATTAAACATGATAAAGTCACAGGGGCTCATTTCACCCAACGTAGTAGCTGGAGTAGGGAGGCCTCTGCATGGTATGTCAGCATATTATTCTCATACAAACACTATGGGCTAAGCCGGTCAACCCATTAGGCAACACAGACGGCTGCCTACAGCGCCATCTTCTGAGGGGGCAGCGACTTAGCAAGCCAGCCCGCTCTGTCTACAGTCAATTTAAGGATGCCAGCTCACATAACTGTGGGAGTAAGCAGCACAATACGAGAAAACCCGCAAACTCTGCTCACACAGGGTGTAACAGTCATGCCCTTGCATATATCACTGCTACGTTGTAAACCACCATGTTGCCTAATTATGGAATAGCTGTTCCTAAAAGCGAAGCTAGTAACCTAGGTAACCTTTAAATTGCTGAGTTGTTTTTGTGAGTTGGCAGCGACCTGCAGCTAGACCCGCTTGAACGTGCGGGCTTACCAGGGGCCTCCACTAAAAAAGGGGCCCCCAAAGAGGGGCCCCACTTTTACCATAGCCGCTCCTGCACTTAAAGTTAAATAGACCAGAAGTCTCAGCACTGAATAATGCAAAATGTTTTTTTTATTGACTAAACTTCATCAGTGTAACTTCATGGAGAGAGAAACATATGAGAAGAAATATTGACATACTGTATCGAACACTTTATATCAAGGTTGGCCTGGAATGTTATGATGACAACGATACAGAGACTATTTCCCATGCTCTGACACAATACTCAATACAATTCAATTCAAATGTATTTATATAGCACATTTTCACAATATTACATTGTAATAAAGCACTTTACATTGACCCTGATCAATGCCCCCAGAGAGCAAGCCAGAAGCGACAGTAGTAAGGAAGAACTCCTTAGTAGAAAGAAAGCTTGCAAGGAACCAGACTCAAAGAGGGAGCCCAATGTCTTGGGGCCAACAGAGGAAGTCCAAAATAGCAAATGAACACTGTACAGACACACTTCTGTGGTCATTGCAACAGGGTTGAACACTGTTGTCTGATCAGTAGTTTTGCACTCCAGTGATACTGGACATGAGAAACGGTGTCACTTTCTTGTCTCGTCACCAGTTGACATTGAGTCAATAGCTTTTGATGGGACTTCAAAATAACATGACTTCAGAGGAAGTCTGGCAGCTTTGGGAGGTGTAGTATCTGAATGTGGCTTGAGAGGTTTCAGCCAGATGTTTTCCAGTACGGGTTGACAGCAATGACTGATTAATGCATAGACTATCATAGACTATAGCCTAGGGCCCTGGCAAACGTTAGAGCCCTGCCTCAGGAAAAATGGAAACATTGGCATGTCCATGCTTAGCTCAGCCTTAGCATAACTGGATAAGTTAATCTGCCCCTATATGACCTATCATTTGGTTTTCCAGTCAGGAAATTTTGAATATCCTTTAATCTGTGTCAAAAACATTTTGGACTGTCAAAATGTCACCAATGTTATTTGTAGTTTGTATTTTTTTTTTTATTTTTTTTATTTTATAAAACATACAGTGATACCCTGTTATTTTAAGAAACCTTGGTAATTCATGACAGGTGTGTGGCAAAGGAAAATCATCAAGGGGAAAGCTGCAACTGGCTGTAATTGACCTTGACCCGTCTGTTTGCTTAAGTAAATTCATATTTTGCAAGATTCAGAGCTAATTGTGCATCCTCTAAACGACTGAATAACGTCGCTAAAATAGAGGCACAGCCAGTTAATAAAACTGGCCAATAGCCTTTCAAAATGTTAAGGTTTGTTACAAGTTTAGCTCATCCTACTCTATTGATACAGTCTTCAATTAAGGGGAAAGAATCCAGCTCTGTAACTGCTTTCGCATTTCTGTAGCCAGTACAAAATCATACTGCCCCATTAAGCTTTAGGACCAAGTTACAGTGGGAACTCCCAGAGCGACAGTTATCAGCCACCAAACCATATTCCAAAAGATACAAGACTTTTTGATGGGTTAACATGATATGCACATTACTAAATTGGGTAAGGATTGGCAATATCAATAATTATCATGTTACGCATGTGTTTGGGAAAGAGCATTCAAAAATAGAGACAGATGTTTCTCAATGAAGCCTGTAACTTTAGTTCTTGCCTCGTGGGACAAATATGACAGATAGGAAAGTGAATCACATAAGACTACAAAATTTAACTAGGGTACCCCAGAGAAAGTGGAACATTACACAATACCAGTTCATCTTCTTCAGCACAGTATAAAGAATGTGTTTCTGACAGAAAGATGGTGAATCTCCATGCTACATGATGGAGCTGAAATACTGGAATTTTCTCAGTCTAGGGTCAGACACAAGAAGTGGAGTAAGTGTAGAACTTTGTTTGTTCCAGTATTTATTTAGGAGTAAATCTTTGTATACATAGTCACACGGAACATACATTTGTATAGAACGTCTTCCATAATGAACATAAAATGTGTTGCACGTTATCAATAAGTCAGTATTGATGCTCACTCTACCCTAATTGCTTTGGAATGGCACTCAATGAGCATCGATGCTGACTTGGTGTCGGAAGGTTCTATAGCCCATATTCACTCTGCCCAAATGGTTCAGAATGGCCCTTGAACCCTCCACATGAACGGACCCTCCTTATGAACATGCAAACTGCGTGGAAGCGGGTCTGGGGATAGTAGGGGCTAGTTTGGAAAAGGTAGGTATAAACTGTGATCAAGAATGTGATTAAGCTGTGATTTTGAGCTCAACCTCCTTAAATTTAACTAGCAGCACTGATATGGACCTGATGGGATCTATCTAAGCGTTACGCAACATTGACTTCATGACAACTTTATGAGGCCGCAGAATGATCCTTAATTTATTTGAGTATGGAATACTGCCTGAGACACTCCCCCCAAAATGCTCCCAACCAATCCCAATCTGACCCCAATGATTTATTACAATAAAAATTGGGTGGGGTTGTCCTGGGGGGCTGCCATACCTCTCCCTCAGGTCACCTTGCAGTGCGCAGAGGGTCCGGCTTGCCTTGGTTGACCAAATAACAGCTTTTCCCTAATCAATCTTCCTTTTACTCCTCCCTCTCCTCTCTTTCATCTCTAAAAAGACACAAACACACACACACACACACACTCACACACAACATATGCCCATCATTAAAGGGAAAGTACGCAACCTCAACAGTCAACACATATATCCCACATAATACCTAATTGTTCTGTCCTTGTATTTTCTGAGGTAATTGTATTATTTTTTCCCCTTTGTTTCATTTTCAACAATTTGTATGCTTTTTGACCCTCTAATTTAAAAAAAAAAAAGAAGAAGAAGAGTTTTATTGCCAGATGGAAGAAAACAATCATTGGGGATACAGATCTAACTCCATAGCCTTATCTATCCATAAATACATCCAAAAATCCCCATGTGCCCAAAGGATATGGCCACCATGCTCTACAAGTTCCAGACACAAGTGAACTTGCAACACATGAAACTACACAGAAGAGAAATGTAACAATTCCCAGGAAGACAGTTGCGGAAGAAGCAGCCCCTTCTGCTGTTGGTCAACCTGCTTTCCTCCTCATTCTTTGCCTCTTTTGCTACCCATTAGAGTGGAGTAATTTTCGGTATTCCCATAGATTGCAGCACCGCTGAAGTGTGAAAACAAGACAGAGAGAAAAGGAACAGCAACGAGAAACTGTCAAGTATAGCAGCAAAACCTCCCAACAAGGTCGTAACACAATTCTTCGCAAATTGATCCCAGAGCTGGCAAAGTACTGCAAATTTGTTAGTCTGCTGCTGTTCGATATGACAGTCATTGTCGTCAAAGTGTAGGAACGCCGAAAAACTTGTTCAAAGTAGTTGCAGCAAAGAGAACAGAGATTGGCTACAGTGAACGGAGACGTTTATGCTGTGATTGAGAGACTCCCAACTAATCAAGTAGACCAGTAATGCTCATGATTTTAGCCAGGTCAACTGGCAACCACTCACTGAACATTTGTTTGTACTCTCAGCTATCAACTTTAGTATGTTCTCTTAAAAAAAAAACAAATTCATAAACTTAATTTTCTACAGATTCAGCTTTATCCAGCGGACTCTCTCTAGTGAACCTTTTGTCGCAGACGAGGTGGCTGACTATCTGCAGAGCAGATGTGTTTATTTTTGCCGGTATATACTACACTGGTGCTGCACTGAGGAGGTGTCTGGACCACCTGAGTGGGTGGCTGAACCTCTTCATCATTTGCAGACCTCAAGCTGTCAGATGTGGTGTCAGACTCATCAGTGAGAGTGGTAGCATTGTCCGTTTCTGTATCCTCACCATCAGAATTCTCACTGTTAACAGAATCTGTCCATGTCTTCCTCCTCATCACTCTCGTCCAGCTCAACCCGCTTTGCAATCACTTGCGTCGCTTGAAATTATTCTTCTAGGCAACAAATATAGTAGATACATCAAAATGAATGAAACAAAGAATAGCCAGGACCTAGTAATGTGCAGGACACAGATTCATACATAATCAGGCAAAATAGCTAATAAAGCATTACTATAACCGACAGTATTTACAACAATATTAAAAACTGAAAAATAAACTGAATTCCCAAGCCTCTAGAGCTAGGTAAAAGAGATTTATGAAAACATATTTTGTTTTATTATGCTTTGGCCTATAGCTAAACAAAGTGGCTGACCAGGTATATACATGTTTATTTCCTGCTAAAATGTCATAAAACTGGTGACTTTATTATGACTCCATTGCGAGCATGCATACGAGCTGTGCACAATGCCATTAACAGTGAACTATTTAATTATTTTTCATGTTACTTCCTTCATTCAAGTGCCCCAAATTGCTTTTAGAGCGGATTCTGTAAATTATAATGAAGTATACTGAAACGTTTTACGTAATTCAAAATATAAAGTATTTTATGTAAAAGAAACAAAAAAAAAGGTATTAATGTGCTACTGCCTACAACATGCTGCAGTTGGATATGTGTCTGCACATCAGAACAGCCTTGTAATTTCCAGAATTTCCTGGATAGTAGCCAAAGCTGACAGCATCACATCAGTAATGTATTACCATACTTACACAGTGCATGCTATACATAGTCTTGTGATGGATTGGTGTTCTCTACATCACACCCTGGGTCTCCTTGGTATGCACTGGGCTGTGACCCTGTACGCAATGAGTGGTTGGATGGATGGAAAAATAACAAAATACTCATAATCAAAAGTTTACAATACAAGATGAACATTTTACAAAACAATAATAAAAAAAAAATCGTATTTTGCAATTAAAACTATTCTAAAAAGTTGGATGCGCCAAGTTTATACAAAAACAGAATGTAAGGGCACGGGAAAATAAAAAAAAACATTTTTTTTTCAAATCACATAATACCTTGTGCGAGACAGCCTCTTGTTAAATTAACAATGCATTTGTTATGAAGTTTGCTATAAGGTTTGTTGAATATTACTAAACCGCATACTCACACTTCCAGAGCCTGGGGAAAGACCGTCTGTACATGGACTGAATCTCCAATTTACTATTCTTCGGCCCAGTTTTGTGGCTGGTGTATTTAGCTGGGTCATTAGTTTTTTTTTTTCTAAAGCAGAAATAAAACAGCAATTACAGGGTATCTGCTGCTCCCTGCGAGGGCTTGCAGATGATAATTCTGCTTCGCTCACGCTGAGACCCATTGCTCAGCCTCGCTGCTGTTTTTGTTCCCCCTTGAGAACTGCATTAAACATACAGGTCCTGCATGGATGAGTGAGTCAACAAATTACTGGAGCCACTAAACGTGGCCAATGATTTACCCTATATGTACAGAACGTCTGCCGCATACCTGCCATGGTGTTATTAAATATCTTTAAGGCTTTTAAATAAACATGATTTTATTTTTCAATGAGGCTTCTTATTGCATCTACTTAGTGATTTTTTTTTCCTATGCTTGACTGGCTGTATCTATCAACTTGGGGCCCCTCAACTGTAAAATCTCGGCTAATATACACGGAGCTGTTACAGCTGCTGGAATAACCTTTCAGATGTCTCCTAAGGTGCACAGTGATATTTGCACTTAATAAAATTATGCCTAGCAGGAGAATACTGTAGTGACATTTGCCATTTGTCAAGCATAGACTATGAAAATCCTCAAAGTACCATTAACTTCTGGGTTCCGGTCAGAAAACTTTTAAGAAATGGGAAATAATTATATATGTTATGGTTTTCAACCATCTATTTACATGAATCCATTGCAATGAGTTGGTTTAAGAATAAATTAAATGAAAAATTGTATAGCTTATTACATGGTTTCTATGTATCTCATGTTCGTACTTCATGTATACCAGTAAATAAGGTGTGTTACTCACTCATGATGAGTTTATAGGTTAGGCCATCTTTAGGGGGTGGGGGGGGGGGTTGCTGACAGGTTCATGCGGGGGCCTGGAGCTTATTTTAGGAAGCATAGGGTACAAGGCGGGGGATTGACCCATGACAGGATGTTAGTCCATTCCAGAACACACTTTCTATCTACATGAGTTGAATATCTTCAGACTACTAGTGGAGAAACCCACACAACAAACACAGGGTGGATAGACGACCTGTTCACAGACAAGGTAGAGAGTGAATATGAACATGCAACGCTGGCCACCCCATAACGCAGAGGGTAGTTAGTGTACCAGCAAAAAAAAGATGCATTTCATTGTTACAGGCCAGTTATAAATGGCTACACCAATTAAGAACAAATATAATACGTCAGTAGTTCAAATGTAACTAAGCGTAAAATTGTACGGTAGGTAAATCACTTAAAATACTCAGAAAGCATGAAAATAATAATGGTATCAATATCAATATCAGTTGCTAGGACATGACCTCTGATTTTGTGTCTAGATTCCCAGAAAAAGCCAAGGATCCGTGATGTTCCCTTGGCAAAATGGGCGGAAGTGGTGCCCGTCTGTATCCCTGTTCTCCTTCTGTGCTTATCATTGCCTCGTAGAACCACACGCCTCCGGCAGCTGAAGTAATGTAAGTGCAATTTTAATCAGCAATGCTAAATCACTCTGTGAATACTCTGCCTTAATCGTATTCCTGCAAGCTGCTGTGATATTCAAATGATACCAGTTTAACAAATGCTTTTAAAAGAATACGGAAAACTTGGTGGCGTCATAAAAAAAAGAATAATAAGAAAAGAAAAACTGATACAATAATAAAATCCATTATTGAATGATGCTGGGTGGATTTTACAGCATACCTGACATAATAAAATAATAATTTGAATATATCGGAAACAAAACCAAAAATAATACAAGATAGGAAGATGAATAAAAGATAAGGACAACTTAATTTGACAAATTTAATCACACAAGAATTGAAAATTTCAGAGAAGTATTAAAGGCAAGCATTTATTAAGGATTTTTCACAGTAGTGAAATGATATGATTAATTTTGGTATGAGAAGAAAAAATGAAGAGTTAGTATTGTATGTGATTTAATATGTTCTAAGCTATCGCATTATATCAGCATTGGTTACTTCCAGTTCACTGCTTAATTCTACTCAATCCAAGAACATGGAGTCTGCATTTTTGCATTTTGCTTTCAAAACGCTCAGTGTCTGACACACTCACCGTAATGACTAGGTAGAGCACAGCAGGTGAAGAGGATGTTTGATGGATACATGCATTAAGATACTCCACTGTTTCAAGAACACTGAATATCTGCGGAATCTGAAAGACAGAGATTAAAGTAATTCTTTGATGACAGCTATTAGGAATTGGTGCCGCATTTGGACACTCATCGATTCTATCGAGATGTGGATTATTTTTTGTATCAGTTTAATATTGCTTTAGCAATTTCAGACAATATTCTGAAACAGATGAGAAAGAGATCAGATTGGAATCCTGTTTTCTTGTTTTCGACTCTATTAATCAGCAGAAGGCTTCTGTCTTACCAAAGCATGACATCGGGACTTTCTTTCAGGGCAAAGCGAGGCAAAAATTATTTAGGGGAGGGTTCTTCAAATGTGCATAGAGACGATTACATGTCTACAGAAGCAGCGTAACCTTAGACCTAAACTGCCTTGTACTTTCTTTTCCAGTCATTAACATGTTTATAGAAAGTGAACAGAACGTGTATAATTTGTCAAATCAAATATATTTGAAGTACTGCAGCTGATTTTAATTGCATAAAATGTTTGTTCTTGCTGCTCTTGCCTCTGTGTATTACTGTGAGCTTAGCACCCCCTGCAGTTACACATTGTGTCCTGTTCTGAATGCTTCCGCCATTCATTGGTGGAGCTGTCTCTCTCAGGTCCCTTTTAAAGTAATTAGAGGCCTTTTTACTTTGATTGTTCTGTAATTGAATTGGTTTGAGCCCGCATAATTTCTATTGAAATATGCCAGTCATATTTCAGTCCTGGCTGTGGCCGGACCCTTTTTTGGAATAATTAAAATAGAAAAAAAGCCAGGTGTGGAGGACAGGAAACAAAAGCCAGATGAATGGTCCTGATTAGGTGTTTTGTGGAAATGAGATCCCCTGGCTCAAAGACAAAGTGCAATCTCACTTATTTCTTGGGTTGCAATTGACCACTGTTGATTAAGGAGCAAGGTTTAGTCATTTTCTACGTTCATCATCGCACAAAGTGAATGCACTTCTTTGAAAGTGAAAAGAATTCAATCAGTCATTAAACTTCAATACAAAGCCCAAAATTCATAAATGTGGCCAAAAAATGGCAATTCAAAAAGCCTTAATGGAAGCTTGTACAATGTCTCTTAGATATCCTGTTGATGCCTCTGACCAACATTAGACCCGAGGTACTCCAATTTCTGTAGGAAGTGCTTCCACTAAGACATTTTTATAGATAAATGCTATATAAGGTGTCAGAAAAGAATGTGAGGATCTAAAGTCTAAAAATAATTTCAAATGTTTTTAAATGTTAATATTCTATAATAAAACACATCATAGTAAATATAGGCAAATGAGCCTCGCGCCAAGTTTCAATGTCATTCATTAGTAACAATGTAGCTATAAAAACTTCAAAACAATAAATTAGCACTGAGTACTTTTATATAATATATCCTTTTGTCCAGCCGTTCCTTTGAGGTGAGTAGAGATGAGTCTCGAGTGATGGGAATACGGACTATGAATACACAGGGAAAGGGAAAATGCTGTGGACAGGAGACTGAAAGCTAAACTAGCTGTGATCATCAAAGAGCGCTGTGACACAGCAGGTAGCCATGCCAGTCCCACTGGGGACCTTGAAGATGCCTCTGATAATCTGTTGTAGGCAATGATATTATTGGCACAAAGTGATATGACAATTGTTCTTATTCCACGTGTCTCAGGGAACAGATAAGGGTTCCGACAGCCATTAACAACAATTAAAAACCAATCGGGGTTATAAAGCACGATTCGCCCTTTTAAACAATGGAACAATACCGTGACCTTTATTTTAAAATAAAGCCTAAAGGTCTAAATGATGTGGGACTATAACAAAAAAAAAAAAGAAAAATTAAATTAAGAACATGAAATAGCCATTGTGGTTCTAGATCAAGGTCAAAATAGTCTGAGAGCATTTCCTCGGATGTCTGCCAACAGATTGTGCACAAAATTGGGACCAGTCTTCTCTTCATCAGCATCGAATGGATTTTAATCAACACGTAATGCCAGTTGTTAATTGCCTGAGCTGCCTGCTGCTAAAATAATTCAATGCTTTTATTGTACTAGTTACCATCTGTTTAAAAACATGGAAACCAGATTACTGTATTTCCTGTGGTGAATGTTGTCATGGAATACAGTCTGCTAATTTACTTTATTAATGAGTGGAGAAAATGGCATAAATACATTTTTACAAGGCCAAGTACAAAAATAAAAATACACAAAGGCCCTGGATTGGAAAGAATTAAACATCTTTCATGACTTGTTTTCTAACACGATTCTGATTCAATTTTATTGATGTCATGAACATCAATGTATAGTTTTAAAACCTTTATAAAAAAAAGATTATAAATTATTCCTTAGAACATTTACAGACTTCAGTCATCATTGTGTGATTATATATCAACTATCTGGGTAACACAAACACTAGTAATTTAGAAAATCTGCTCTGCAGACATTTTGACTAATGATATTCATTAAATATAACCAAATCCTGAATTTTAGTAAACAGTCCAATGCTGTCATCTTTATCATGTCTTCTATTCCTTAATTCAAATGTTTTCGTCAGTATAATGGAGTTGATATTAATCTGAGAGAAGTTTTCTCATCTGCAATCACTGTACTATTTTATGAGCTAAGTAAAAAAAGAAATAATAATATATATACCATATATATGCTACTGTTGTTTAACTCCAAGGTGATTTTCTTCCCCCTCTGAGACCCTGCAAAACTGTACATTATGAACTGAGAAACCGCAGGGGGAACATTAGCTGTACAATAAATGTATGTGGAGCAAATCTGGTGAATTATTAACAATGTTCTGTGATTGTTAAGTTAGTTGTTATTGGTCTGAAAATGTTCTCAACATAATTTAAGTAGTACAGTCAAGGAAGGCTTCACCAAAAAGCTTACAGGTTTGCCTCTCTCAAAAATCCCATATCACCATATACCATACCTCTCTGTACCATTCTGAACCATAACATACTATCCAAATCCACACAAAAAGCAATTTCCATTCTATCCACCCCTTATTGCAACACTGCAGCTATTGCTATCTGACCAAACATGCTACTGAGATTTTAAGCTTAGATGCCAATGAAAATATTCTGCTGCCATTTTTGCTTAACAGACCATCTATTGCTAACAGATATCCAACAGCAGATGTCCCCTGAGGTCAGGATTCTGACAGGTACTGAAAACAAGTACTTTAGGTCTTTCCGAATACCACAAAATATCCCAGAAGTGGTTCCTCACGATGCAGCTCTCATGTGCTGGACCAACCTTTAGCTCTTCCTGCAAACGGCGGTGTACAGTCCCCAGGTCACAGTAAACTTATTTCAGTTGTTATGATCCAGTGGTTCATCTGGTTTTTTTGTGTGTTTTCTCCTTAACTTGGCTTCTCCCAGCTTCTTACCTAAAATTTGCCTCATCCGGGTCGACCTTTTCAAATCTCAGGCACTGTTTGTTTGTTTATTTATTTGTTTGTTGGTTGGTAGGTCAGTAGGTAGGTGGGTATGTTGAACTGCTTTTTACATTGCACAGCACTGTTTGTTTGTTTGTTTGTTTATTTGTTTGTTGGTTGGTTGGTTGGTAGGTCAGTAGGTAGGTGGGTATGTTGAACTGCTTTTTACATTGCACAGCACTGTTTGTTTGTTTGTT
>JAODJW010000001.1:42641612-42676634 GCA_026777045.1 Hyperopisus bebe | reverse complement strand
TTAATTTTCATTTGGGTGAACAATGATGTGCAGACTAAATTCTGCAAGAACAAGACACTTTTTGATCCATCTTGGCCCAAAAAATAAAACAATACTTTGTTAAAAAAGGTTTTGTTTATTATAACTTTCTGAGGTATTAATTTAATATGACACAATGCTATAATGACAAAAAATTATCAAGAACTACACTCATGCGACAGATGCAGATGTACTTGTATTTGCAAAAACACACGCTGCTCTGTCTTGATCTGTGGAATTCTAGGTCATAGTCTCCTGGAAACGCTGGATGCTCTTGCACTTTGCACCTGTCTCATAGTAACATAGCGCTTATGGTGTTTCTGATTTGAATTGCTCCACTTAGATTCTTGCAAAGCTTTGCGAAGCATTTTGTAGCTCATGCTCCTATGGTAACTCATATTTGTTACAGGCAATTTATTAGATGCTCAGGCTAACTGGATTTATGCTAGTGAGGGCTTTCTCTACTGCGGTCTTACGATGCATTATCTACCCCGCTTGTATAACAAAAGTGTCTGCTTAATAAATTAATGTGAACATAAATGTAATTGACCAAAATGAATGTCATAATGGCGTCCATAATTCTGATATTTTCTCATATCATCTTCTCATTTTCAGACAGGCAAAGTCTCTAATATTTTTCAGTCGCGATTGAATCTGGCCATCGACTTCCACGCAGTTTCCACAGGCACTGCTTTCTTTGAGGCAGCACTGGAATAGCAGTTTTCCGGGACCCTCTTTTTCTCACGACTACTAACCAGGACGTGGAGGTAGGTGCAGGGGTTGGGCTATCTTCAGGCGGCTCTTCAGGTCCTCCCACCTTCGCTGGTCGACTGTTAGCAGGGCAGTGCCCTGAGGAGAAACAAATATGTGACAAATATATAACACAAAGTTCCATCCTTGGGCATTTTGCTTAATTAAAAAAAGACATTTGAAACTACACAGTGACCTTTGCGATTCACTTATATATTTCCCATTCACAAGAGGAACCATCACAAAAATGGCAAAATTGATGGTCAGTATTATTGCAATGTAAATCCCAGTGAGCTCAAAGTTATGCTTGGTCTAATATTAATAACTGTAAATGGTTTTGCAAGACCCACAAGATAAAATTAACTTAAAATCTTATCCTGACTTGCCTGCTCTTACCTTATTTTCATTAAAATTTGCAATAACCACTCCGACGAACAGGGTCAGTCCAATCATACAGCCCAAGAACACAAACACATGGATGTAGATCCCATGGATCTGTAGGGACATAGGGAATTCAGAATGCGTGCAGAATACTGCTACAGTTTGGGTTTTGGATCGGTCCATTGAAAAGTTAAAAAGAAACATTCTAGAACAAATATATAATAAAGTGGACTGCGACGCAAAGGATTACCGGTCCCACGCGATGGATGATGACATCGCGGACTTCCACCCAACCTTTCAGTGACAGCACTTCAAATAACGCCAGCATTGCATTGCCCACGTTGTCAAAGTTGAAGTTGCGGGGGTTTGCCCTAGGAACATCAAGAAGGCAAATACTTTGATACCTTGGCAAAGTGCATTCAACCAACAACCCAGCCTGAACTACAAAAGACATGTAAGCAGTATTGGCAGTGACATAAATCATTCAAATATTTTTCAGGTTCATGGACTATTCTACTTTTATTAGGATTTAGGAACTAATAAAAAGCATTAGACAGTCTGATCATGCGTTGACATGTTCTCCCTATAGCCTTGTGTGTCTGCTTTCAAACGTGGAGAGATGATGAAGGTCGTATATGGCTCAGACAGAGAACCACATCCACGCCTCCAGAGTCTCTACTTTGTTGTGCCTCTTTATTCACAAGGTGTGCAAAAATAATTTGTAAGGGCTCACAATGTACAATCTGAGTAATAACAAATGTGTCAGAATCCCTGTCAAGGTGTCCATGGAAGAGAAGGAGGCATATTGACACGTTGGCTCCCTGCTGACAACTATAGAGCTCATTATTTTTGCGCTGCAACTTCACAGCTGTACAGGGAGCCCTTTCTCTTGCTTATATACTAATGTATCGATTAAAAAATTACAGCCCTTTAAATAAGCAGGTTGTAAGTCAGTCTGACAGAAGCAAACATATCTCAGTCATTATGTGTGACAATATTCTCAAATGTATACAATATTTGCATATTTATGTCCAAAGTTGCCAGTTTGCTATTATGGCTGACAGCAGATCCTTGGGTCTTGGGTGACCTTACATAAAGCAAAATACCAGATGTGCAACTCAAAGGCCAAAACATTCAGAAACAATTAACAAAACCAGCTGTACCACAGAAACACAGGCTTATACATGTAATTATATCTGTGTGAGGACTCTCCATTCATTTCTATGGGGAAAACTCTAATCCCAACATAACGACCTTAACCCCTATCCAGCCCTAACCTTAACCATAAGTAACCAAACAAAATGTGAGACCTCTGGCATTTTTAGTTTTTTGATTGCACTCACATATCTTTGTGGGGACCTGAACAATGGCCCCCACAATGTAATATAAACATAATCGAAACACACACACGCACACACAATTCAAGGACTGGCTCCTAATTTAAAATGTATAGTCTTCCTGCTGTTGATTTGATGCTTTTTGTTTATCTGAAGTACATGAAAATCCCAGGAGAATGAGGTGCTGGAACCAATGTCTGCCACCAACAATCAAACCATATTTAAAATCTGTAGTATCATACGTCTTTGCTGTTCTAATGGTTTGCTGCACAGTAAATGGACCTCTTGACTGTGTGCATCTTGTATGTATTCTGATGGAGCCACGTGATTGGCTGTTTGGAACAGCAGGCTGCTTGAATTAATGAACAGGTATACCTAATAGTGGCCACTGAGTATACATACATAAATCTGTAATATTAAATTAAATTAACTACAAAGACATTCACATGTGCTTGACCTAATTCAACGTAATATATTAGAAACTTACCATACTCGTGGCACCCAAAATCCAGGTTTCTTTTCTCCAGACTTTAATTTCAGGTTTAAATTTTTAGAAACACTGACATTGATCCGAAAAATCCCATGGCAATCCTCCTGCACCAAAATCAGCAGCGAAAACCCACAAGGCCCGGTGAGAAAAAGGTCACGGCCAGAGTATGTCAATAACAGTGCATGCTTACTGGCAAAATTAAAAGAGTCTTAGTCCTACCCGCCTGCTGATATGAGGATCATTGCATTTGGCTAATTTCCCGGCAAACAGCTGAACGCCAAAGCTGGCAAACACCAGCATGAGTGTAAGGAGAAGTATGGAGACCTACAGAGAAAGATCAAGGAAAAAAATGAAAGTTTCTCACATTGCAACCATGGACTGAACTAGCAGTATGAAGTCACTTTGGAAGGAATCTGAAAATAAGCAAAAAATTAAATATATCTACACACACAGACACTTTAATCTTTTTAAAACATCCATGATATACTGTTAGTATTTAAAACAAGGGGCAGCCTCCTAGTCACTGGATTTGTCTGAATGCATGTTTCCCTGTCAAGTTTCCTCCATCTTCAGCAAAAAGCTGGGACACTCACCAGAAATATCTCCTTGAATCCCTTAAGGACCTCGCGCACTACCTTTCTCATCTGGGGCACCAGCTTGAAGATGCGTAAAGGCCGCAGGCAGCGCAGCATCATGAGTAGCTGAGCGCCTGATTCCGGTGGGACGTCCGTGGGCAGCCAGCAGAGGAAGATCAGGCTCACCTGAGGGGAAGCAGCATGTGGGAAAAGGCCAGGAGGTACATTAGCATGTGCTAGCTAGGCCTCAACCCCATCAAACAGGTAACGTGACATTTAACAATACAGACGCTCCCCGGGTTACGATGGTCCGTGTTACGATACTTTATGATGGATATGATTATTCAGTAAATTGCATAAGATATTCAGCACATTCTTATAAAATAGGCTTTGTGTTAATGGTTATGCCCAACTGTAGGCTAATGTAAGTGTTCTAAACATGTTTAAGGTAGGCTAAATTAGACTATGATGTTTATTAGGTTAGGTGTACTGTATCAAAATGCATTTTATCGGAACGTAACCCCATCATAACCTGGGAAGAAACATTTTGTAAAATCTCTTACTAAATAGATGAAGATGTCCATAACTCCACCAAAATCTCTGATAACTGCCGTTGGGGTGAAGAAAAGTCCATCGGCCATGATCTTCAGGTTCAGTTCAATGCTCATAAAGATGACAAACACATACTCGCCAATCTGTCAGAGGAAGATCATAAAAGCGTCAAAACCATAAAACATCATAGACATAAGACTACATGAAACTTATTAGTATTAAAGTTTCCGTGCTCGTCATTACGATATTTCATGGAAATCTACCTTTTATACAAATTATGTGTCGTAAGACTACAGTGTCCTTGTATACCTGGAGTGTGGGGACGTGCATGACTCTAGTAAATGGAGACTCGAACATCATGGAAATACAGGAGCAGATGGTGACCACAATCATCACCCAGTCCAGGTAGGTAACCAGGCCCAGGAGATCACTGCAGGGAAAAAATCTCATTTTAACACAGCCAGGACTGAAAATGGAACAAAGTTAGTTTTTGTTTTTTTGCTGAGATTAATATCAGGATTTCCTGCTGTCCCGAATCACACCTTACATTAAAAAAACTCAACAGAAAGAAATCAAATAATTGGAATAAAGATTTCATCACTTACTATAGCTGATGATACTTTGTATTTTTCACAGCTCCTGTTATTGGGTCCGTCTTGGATCTGGATGTAATTATAAATCTTACTTTAATCAGTTCTAACTACTTCTCCGTCACCCAATTATCCTACCACATTGACCCTGTTTGGCGAACAAATGAAAATGCTACGTCTTTTTTTATTGCTGATAACTACTTTTTTCTTGTAAAATAAATACTCTTTATAAGTACTTACGCATTGAAACGGGCCCGTACGATAACTCTGCAAAAATTTCGAAAGCGATGCTCTCGGCCCACGATGAACAGTGGTTTGTCAAAGTAAGGGTGATTCTCTCGTAGTTCCTCCTCTTGCACTTTACTTTAAAAACACAAAGACACGATATTAAAGAATAAAACATGATAATCATAACTCTATAGCTTCATAATCATTACTAATGTACAAATGGTAGGATATGCAATACACAATACCGGCATGTATGAGGTTAAATAAGAGCAACGTGCAGTAACCTGCAACTATAACTGATTTAGAGAGAAAATATCCATCTGTCTGCATCTGCTGGTGAGGCTCATAAAGAGCCAATCCCAGGCAGCCTGGGCCATAAGCCGGACAGAACACCAGGTGGCAATTTAAAGATTAGTTTAATTGCACATCTCGTAGGAGGAAGGCCACACGATTCAGGGAGAACATGCAAACTTCCCACACACGCAGCAGAAGTGGGGTGTGACCCCCAATCATACAGGTGTGAGGCAACAACATCAGCCCTTAAAACTGACAAAATATTAAACTGAAAACCAAATGCTATCCTTAACATAATCCTCGGTGTCAAGATAACACTTAGGAAATAACCATCCATTCTTTAAATCCTTCCAGTTACATCGCAGGTCCTGACCCTCTGCTGTCTAAATGATTTGTTGCAATTACTTTGATTGTATAGTTTATACTTTTTATGTTACTTAGAATTTAAGATTGTAGCCATGCATTGATTTACTATGACTGGCACTACATGCACGGCAGAAGAAAATATACAGAAAATACAGGAAAAAAACCTTCAGATTTGAGAATTCAACAATACCATCGTGCAGCATGTTTTTATTGTCTGGAAAAAATGTATCGAGCTAGTAAAAAATAAACAGTCAAATCTAAAAAATAAGAGACAGACATTGGATGGTAGTGTTGTTATTGTAAACATTCAAACTGTTTTTTTGTGCGTAAGTGTCAATCTACATCAACCCACTAGAGGGCAGCAGATGATTAACATCAATATATGTGGAAACAAAAACATTTCACCACCCACTTGCTGTAAGCAGACAGATGTTAAGAATTATAAAAAGAACCATATGACACAGAATGATAAATGTGAACAAAGAGCCACAGGTGTCGTCGGGAGTGGCAGGGTGTCTCAGTCATGTTTAGTTCCTTGGGCAACTACAAAGAGCATATGAGAGACTGAGAAGTGGGGTTAGGGTTAGGGAGTGGCGACACTGGACCTGTGAACAGAAGGTCACTATTTCAAATCATGTGCTGCTAGAGTAACATGTCTGCTGGGTTCTTGAGCAAAGCCCTTAACCCTAACTGCTCCATCATCTGACCCTGGTACCGATGAGTACATTGCTTTGGACAAAAGCGTCTGCCAACAAACATAAATGTAAGCTGGTGTTTGTACCGCTTCATTTCTGCCTGCTCCTTCTTCTCTTGGATCATCTTGATCTCGCTGTCCTCTCTCTGGGCATTTCGGTACCGTACCGTGCTGGAGTGCTAAAGAAGAAGAAGAGCGGATGTGGGAGGTACAGCTGTTCCACCCCTCTATTCGGTAAATGTTTTAGCTTCCTTGCATAGTTGTATTGGCTGATCTGCTAAAGCACTCGTGCACAGTGAGCAGTGCAACAAGTGAGTGAGTGGAAAGGTTACCAAGGGGTATAACTATTTTGTACAAATCATTGGCTAATAATAGTAATAATAATAAAAACAATAAAGATCCTACAGCTACATTGCTTGGACCAATAATAATAATGATGATGATGATGATGATGATGATGATCATGATCTAGCTATGGTGCCTCGAGATGGACTGGCATCCCATCCAGGAAATACCGCAGTCATGTGTATTAGGCTTGTGGTTTACGACTTTCTGAAGTCCGCGGACCAGGGTTTACATCGCACAAAAATATTACGGACCAGGAAATGGACGACGGAACATGAGGGGTTGTAAAAGATTGAAGATATATTATTTATTTTCAGTAATTAAGAAACACCTCCGAAAAAACCCCAGTGTTCCATTACTGCTGCAATACTGGCCACGGACCGGGACCTTCCTAACCCTAACCCCAAACCCTAGGCTCCAGCCCCCCCTTGACCCTGAACAAATGACTGGAAGGCAGAAGGATGGATTATATTAACAATAATAATAACATTATAGCCATTATCATGCTTAAGGCGTAGGACAGGTAGAGTAGTCTTACATTCTATTAGCATTTTGTTTTGGTAAATAGTCAAAAGCATAATATTCACCAAGGATGGATATTATTAGAAAGAAAAATAACAGAAGTGCTCTCACATCCTGTGTCAGCGTCTCTAGTGATTTCCCTCGACTGATTCTCTGGCTGGTAGACCCGTGTCTCAGTGACCTAGACAATGAGAAAGAGACAGTATACACACTACACACAGTGTATCCTTTGGGGAGCAATGTAACCATGCTATATTACTAAGCGTGATGTGCTGTCTAGTAGACAGTAGGTGTTTTTCAATACCAAGTACGCAAAGACTGTACTTGTGCCCTTCTTAAGAGTGGTCTTGTTAAGATTGGTGCCTTCCAAGGATGAACTTGGGCAGCAATGAATCATGGGATTGGTCTCGTTCCGCGAGGATGCAACCGATGCATCCTTGCTATCTGGGGCTGGGCAAGAATGACATCTGGGGATTTTTGCCGTCCTCTGTACTTCTGTTCTTGAGTATTGGAACTGATTTTCGGCAATGGAAGATGACGAAAAACGGGTACATGAGAACACAAGTACGGTCAAGTATGCATATTGAGAAACACCCAGTGTTTACATAAAGCTAATGCATTCTGGGTGCAGTAGAGTAGCCGGAGCAGGTGGCTTCTGGTGCAGCGTGTGCGGAAAAGGCGACCTGCGCTCCTGGCGGATGTGGTGCTGCACGCTCAGGATGGAACGTTCTTTGGCAGGCTGCCCCTCGAAGGAGCCGCTCAACATCCGCTGCCGTGTGCAAGCCCTGTAACCGCAGACGGGAGTAGTAAGACCCAGTGTCTCAAATACAATGCATGCTTACAGAGATCTGTGACCGTCTTGTCCGCGCTCCTTTGGATCACAAGCTTTTATGAACGCAGTGTGAGCAAGCTGGTAAAAACCATCTGATGGATGCACATTGCAGATCATCCCTTAGCCTTCCTGCCTTCCCTGGCTGGACGATAAAGCCCTTGCAGGTATGTCCAAAGCCTGACATACCCAGCTCTTTCATGCTGCCCTGAAAATGGACAAACATGCCAAAAGCTCAGCCTGTAAGCGTTCCCAAAAGGACGCCCTGCTGCACGCAGGTAATTATTCAATCAGTTATAGTGGTGCCAGCGTCACGCTGTATGTGTACAGTAATTGTCAAGTTATGTAGCAGAACAAGCCTATTGATAATACTGATTATAAGAGCATGAGCTTCCATTGTTTATAGAAGCTCTCATGCGATTAGTGGTTCTTTGGTGCGGTGCTGGTTGTGTGAAGTGCGACATGGGGACAGAGGCGAGGCGAGACATGCGCTGAGTGCCGATTCACTGTCTAGCAGCCCGGGACGCCGTTGTTGATGGCATCCGGACTACTGCTGATCTGACATAATTATTCAGTCTTTCAAAATAGGAAATAAGTTCCGAAAAACTGCTCTCTGTGAATTTCTGACTGCTGGGTAAGTAACATTCAGCTAATAAAAAATGGCTATTATGCTATTAGTACAACCTAACGGAATTTACATGTTTTATTACATTATTACTGATACATTCTACGAAACAGATTTTATGCATTTTTTAAGTTGTCGTTTTAAGTTCTTTTCAATGATGAATTTATTTGTAATAATTAAAAAAAAAAAAAATTGTACTACTGAAGGTGTTATGTGACCCCCAATCTATCGTAAGGACCCTCAGTTTCCTCCATGATCATAAAATGTAGTATTACTCATTAGTTGCACCTTTATTTTTACGTCTTCTATCCCAAATTATCATTCTTTTGCCTACCTTGACATGGTTAAGAAATACATTTCAGGTTTGGAAATCTGTATCAGTGTTTCCCAAGCCGGTACTCGGGGACCTCCAGACAGTCCACGTTTTTGCTGGGAGCTGGGAGGGAGCAAAAATGTGGACGGTCTGGGAGGGAGCAAAAACGTGGACTGTCTGGAGGTCCCCGAGGACCAGATTGGGAAACTCTGATCTATATGACCATTAAAATGCCTTTGAAAGCCTTACCGTAGGATTTTGTTGACAGTCGTTTCCTTTTCTAGGAGATTTCGTGCACGGACGCTGAATATGGATCTTCGCAGCTTTTAGAACAAAAGTAAAGATCACAGGAAAGCTGATACGTGGATTTATCAAGCGTACACAGAACAATCTTTTGTTATGGATATACAACTAAAGCCGTTAACACCATACATAACACAAAATTCACAGCAGAGGAAATGCTTGAATGGTACAGTGCTGCTTTCCACTCTTTTAGAAATAACGTGAAGCCTAAATTATTGGCCAGACAGAACCTCCTGGACCTTCATTCTGACCTTACTGCTGTCACCCTGGAAGAACAGCAGTCACTGTAATGCTCTCTGGATATTGTTACTGTAGTCGATCAGGAGATGCGAAAGTTAATGAGCTGGACCCCTGTCTCCATGTCACTTCAGTGTAAAGCAGAATTTTAATCTAATAATAATAATAATAATAAGCACTGCATGGAGCTCACTTGTTCTCTACATTTTTATATGTCTGTCATCAAATAGACACTTCCTCAAGTGATAATGAATACGTCTAACATTTATAATGAAAATATAAATAAATGAAATTATTGTCTGAAGGATGAGTATTTAGTTTTTTTTTTGGGGGGGGGGATGGGCGGGGACTTGAAAAACTACATGAAACCGAAACCAAAAGACCCAGAGGGGAGGAAGTGTGTGAGGTCTTACCTTCTGATCGATGTATTTGTTGTCTTCGATAGCAGACCTCTTGGAGTGGTCACACGAGGAAGATGACGCAGAGGGGAGCCTTCGGAACAGGCAACCAGCGTCCTGCTGCTGGCGATCAATGAACTGCTTCATAAAGCTCTCTCTATCGCACACACACACACACAAACACACACACATACACACCCAAATACATTTTAGGTTAGTTTGAAACATAAAATACACAGATATTCTGTTCTTTCAAAAGAATTAAACGCATTGGAACTCCTGTTGCTCAACAAGAGAGCATCCTAGCATTTGAACCAAAATCCTTTGCATCGGTAACACAGCCAGTGTGAAGGTTATAGGTTCAAATCCCAGGAAGCACACATAAATTGTAATCCTTTCTTGTAATGTAAGCCACTTTGGATTGAAGTGCTGTACATAAAGAGCCATTATTTTCACTGCACGTGTTTGTCGCTTTGGACAAATGCATCTGCTAAACACATTAAATGTAAACTCTCAGTTGCAAATCATTATACTGAGACGATTTCAAACAATCAGTGAGGCAAGTAAATGTCATCTTTGTCTGAGGGAAGCCACACTACCTGATCCTAGGCACGGTGAAATCTGACGGCAGTTTGGAGATCTTGACCATCTGCGGCCGGTTGGGGAACTTCTCAAAGATCCGCAAGCGCAGTGGGAGTTTCTCCTTGGTGTCTGCGTTAGCCTCACTCTGCTTCAACTGCAGGAAAAGGTTTTACACACTCAGGTAACTAATTATGCTAAACGGAGATGGGATGACAGTAGGGGCACAACTGAGTGAGATATGTCCCTGATTCACATTTAGTACAGTTGAGGGAGGATTTGGGTCGCACAGCTTAGGTAGCCAGTATCCTGAAGCAGATGAAGTTAAGGGCCTTGTTTAAGTGCCCGTTGGTGAGATTATTACACTGCCAGCCATGGGATTCAAACATACAAGCTTCTGAACATGGGCACAAATCCAAAAAAGAGGCAGAATTCAGACTGGAGGAATAGTGCATGATGGACACTCTAGGTGCACTGACAGTCCAAGGTCATGTGATTTGGTTTTGGGTTGTTTGGAGCTAATTTGCTCTCAAGGGCCTCTAAGGGCTAGTACAACATACCCCTTAATCTGTCCATGATTCTGTCATGTGATCTCAATTGATTACCTATTGATTACCAAATTTTGCCCCAATTATACTGAAAATTTTAAGCTGGGTTGCCACAGGGTAAGACAACAAGAGACCTCATATAGCTTCAAGGACAAACCTTTGAGTCATAATCACTCTAAATTATGTGCCAAAACAAATACTGATAAATGTTAAATGGAACGCAACTTTGACATTTAATTAATTTTCATACGAAATTAAAAAAAATAGAAATTATATCTTAACAGCATGACGGGATTAGGTCAGGCGAGTTATGAATACGGAGTTGCTAGGCAGACGCTCCTTTACTGGAAACGTGAACCCGAAGTTATTCGTGAGCAAAAAACAAAAATAAGCTGCTATACAATAAAGCGGCCTGTAGATGGCAGCAGCACACAGATGGTTAACACATCCCCACAACTCCCACAGCCGTCGTTTACATCTTATAAAAGGGAGCTCCAGGAAAAGCCAACTGGGGAGGAGGAGGAGGAAATATTAAATCCTTGGAATATGCTTCACGAGAAGTAGCAGCTAATAAATATTTTCCTTAAATACAGACAGGACACCAAAATTTGCATGAGTAAAATACCATTCATATAATGGGGCTAATTATAGCCATTAGATTATACAGACTGTGAAAGTAGATAATTGAAATTCTCTGCTTAAAAATACTGTCTGGAAGCATGAAGATTGATGGATCTTTGATTAGGTAAAAAGCTACATAAATTGGGCTTTCTGTGATGCGCTTACCATTAGAAACATGCACACAGGCAGTAGGCAGATACATCTGCCTCCTTATGAATGCTTGAGACCCTTGCAAGCATTAAAGGGGTTTTAGCTAAAGTCAGGCTGGAGCAGGGGGGGGGTGCATGAGAAAGAGAAAATGCTTCCGCCTTCCTTCTGCACTCTGCTGTGAGATGGGTGACTGGGGGGCACCACAGGACAATTGATGTTCCGCTGCCCTCGCAATTCTTTTCTTTATATTTTTTATTCAAAAATGTGGGTCAAACCATAAAGTAGATAGAATACATTACATTAGTTATTCGTGTGTGCACATTGTTTTTTTTGTATTTTGTAGTGTATTGGAAATCCAGGAGAAAGCAAACCACACACACACACACACGCACGCACACACACACACATTCGTATTCATATCTTTGTGGGGACTCTCCATTCATTTCTAAGCGCACAACCCTAATCTCAATATGACAACCTTAACCCCTACCCAGCCCTAACCATTAGTAACCAAACAAGAAACAAGTCTTTTGGCATTTTTAGTTTTTTGATTGCATTCCAATATCTTTGAGGGGACCTGATAAATGGTTCCCCCAATGTCAAAATAACAGGTTCTTATTACATTGTGGGGGGCATTTGGCAATGTAATATAAACCTAATACACACACACACACACACACACACACACACACACAAACCCCTCAAAGCTTGATTTCCTCATAGGGTGGTGCACCGTTTGTGTAGCTGAGAGTGAACACAAAGTATGCCAAAGTGGCTTTCAGAGGGACAGAAATGGCTCTTGAATTTGAAGGAGCAGAAATAATTTGTCCTGTGAAAAGCCTGCAAAACAGTAACAATGGCCTCACCCCCGAACAACAACATGGGTTCAGAAACATCAAGATCAATACACCCTGGGGTCCATATTCAGGGTGTCTGTGCAAGTCTGCTAAGAGATACTGAATATGTGGACGTCACATCAAACCTTTCTTCTGAAAAGTTAAAACTCAAAGCAAATATGGAAAATTCCCAGCATGACTTTCCACTGCCTCACATGCATACTGAGGCATACAAACTGCAAACGGGATTTTCCACATCAAACATAACACGGCCTAACCTCTGACTGTGTCTGCTGACTGCGTCTGCTGACTGCGTCTGCGGGGCCCGCGGGGAGGCCCCAGAGCTGTAGCAGTCACCTTGGCTGCATCCTGATTGCCTCTAAAGCCATTTACTGTTCATGTGAGAGTAGACCATTGTTCCCAGCTCCCCAAGGCCTCAATCAATGAATGAACTGCACCCGCTGTCTGATAACACTGAGTGTTTTAACGCGAACTGTGCACACAGCAGAAACAACAGCATAATCACCGCTATCAATGTCAAGGGTATACATAAGGAATCCACCACATTGTCACAGACAGCTGCTCTTATTCATGCATATTGCATGCATGTATGTATCCTATGCAGTACCAACATCTGGACACACTTCCTGAAAATCGTTTACTTTTCAACAAGATAATGACCCTAAGCAGACCGCAAGGTTACGCAGTGTTATCTTAGAATAAGGAGTGAGATGGAGTTCTGTGACAGATGACCTGGCCACCACAATCCCCTGACCTAAACTTTATTGAGCTGGTTTTAGGATTGGCTTGCATTTAAGATTATAAGCAAGGTAGCCAACTTCTGCCGAGAACCTGTGGAAACTCCTTCAGGACTGCCGGAGAAGCATTCCAGGTGGCTACATCTGGAAGCTGGTTGAAAGATTGCCAAGAGTCTGCAATGCTGTCTTCAAAGCAATAAGGAGGCATTTTGAAGAATCTGAAGTCTGAGAGAAATCTGAGATGCCGAACACTTTAAGATGTTGGTCATTGCAACATTTTATATGGATTACTTCACTGCCGCAAAGCCTTTTACTACAAGGTAAATAACAACAAAAAACAAAAACAGAGACAATTGCATTAAAAGCAAGGTGTGTCCAGAATCCTAACTGGTCTGTGTATCCTAATAACTGTGCGCCTCTCCCTCCACAATTCAGGTGAGGTTACTGCTTAACACAGATCACATGTATCACTACGGCTAAAACTAATGCATTGGTCTACAGCCACATAAGGGTGCTTGATTCACCTCTTTTCTATACTTCTTTTTAGATATATACCCCGAAAAATACATTTAAAAAGGCACATCGTTGTGGAGGTAGGGCAAACATTTTTTGGGTTTGTTTTCAATTTTTATAAATCTCTCAAAACTTTGAAAGTCATTTAAGGTGTCTGTAGCATCAGATTTTCCCTCAGCATACCAGCGCATTTTACGCTACGATGGCTTATCATGAACAATACTGACGTTCAGCTGTGGTTGCGACAATATTAATACATTTCGCTTGATTGATTTAGGTAATGATTTTCCCAAAAAATCAGGGAGAGATACATGAAGGGGTGCAATGCCGCTGACAATGGAAAAAGATTAGGGGGGAAATGGCTCTGTCTGAAAAAAGGTAATTATCCTTCGAACAGCAATAAAGTGCACTTTCTAACGTGCCCGCCCCCCCCCCCCCCCGACTCTATTAACTTCTGTCAGCCACCTGTGGCTCCAACCGCAACCAATACCTCTAACAAATGACCACATCAATCGCAGGGCAGGCAAGTAATAAAATAAAAAAATGAAAGAAAAAAAAAAACCTCCTGTTTGCATGGCCAAATGAAGGGCTTGTGAGCAGCATCTGTCCTCATTATGGGAAGGTCATTCAAAAAGCCTTGAAGGACAGTGACCACGCTATTAATATTCACAAAGAATGCTGAACACTCACGCAGCCAGTGTCCACTTGACAAATAGGCACATGGATAATCCAGCTGAAGACCGAAACACCACATCACTCCCAATTATCTGTACAGACAGCGCACTGGCCTCGCTATTGCCCTCTGCAGCCTGCACACCTAGCTAAATTACTTTTTAATGGACTTCCAACAGTAGCCCATTAATAGCAAACTCACCTTAAAAACGTCAACAATTCAATATTTGTGGTCTTTGACCCTGCAAAGCCTGCACTTGCTCATCCATCACAGAGCTTTATGACTTATCTAAAATGTCTGTTGACGCGGCAGTTCTCATGCTAACATAAAGCAATGCCTTTAGAAGCGGTTTATAAACATACCTTATCCATCTCCAACAAAGGCAGCAGGTATTGTAGTAGCAGGGGCTTACCTAGAAATTCTGCACCCCCCCCTCCTTGAGAAAACATCACCTTGGCCCCCCTGCCCAATTTCACATATAATTTAATGTATTCAAGGCTGCCTGCCGTGTGATTGATCCCCTGAACCTGCCTGGGGGTCCCTGCCCCTCTGACACCCTTGTGTGGCAGTAATGGAACTGGATTCAAATTTTGAAAATTCAAGTCACTAGCAAATCTAGAATTTAATGCCAACCACAGCCATTATTTATAATTTACTTGGATGTATTGCTTCTACCACGTAATCTAACAGTTCCTTCTATCAAACATCTGTTGCCATCAGCCTCATCACAACAGTGCAGAGGCTTGTGATTGGCAAGCAAGGAATCTTTCCTGGGGGCACTGAGTGGGGGCCTGGAATTCCTGGGTACAGGACAGATGTGATGCAGAAGTTGCTTCATGAAGGCCAGTGAGATTATGACAGTTTGTGATTTCACATTGACTATAAGAAACAGGAAATAGAATTAAACAAACATCAGACAAAGACTTCAATACTGCAAAAATAAACCAGCCTCATTAAATTATACGATGTTTGAAATGTTAGAGTATGGAAATGCCATTGGTTCCATGTAATGTGGCATTTTATTAATGATGGCAGTCCTACACAGACTAAGAAAAAAACCATGGCACTTAGAGAGGCACAGCATTGGCGATGTCTGGGGAGAGCCAAGAGGCACAGCACTGGTGATATCTGGGAAGAGCCAAGAGGCACAGCACTGGCGATGTCTGGGGAGAGCCAAGAGGCACAGCACTGCCGATGTCTGGGGAGAGCCAAGAGGCACAGCACTGGCGATGTCTGGGGAGAGCCAAGAGGCACAGCACTGGTGATATCTGGGGAGAGCCAAGAGGCACAGCACTGGCGATGTCTGGGGAGAGCCAAGAGGCACAGCACTGCCTGTTTCCTGCTGAGGTTTCTGTACTTCAAACCAAGAAAGCAGCAGCACTTTAAAGGTGACATTGAGGATGAGGAACAAACGCATGTGATTAACTGAATACAATTAATAGAAATTCAACTGTATAGGATGCAGAACAGCAGATTTTTTCAATAATCATATCAAAAGGTTCATAATTGGAAGGCTACCTAATCACATTTAATTAAAACGTGAATCTGACACCAACTGAAAATATTATTGAGCCGAAGGAAATGGTATTGGCATTAGATTTTAAATAATTTGATTCTGTTTTGTTGCTGTTTTGCGGATGGAAGATCAATGGCGTGGGAGAGGTGGTCTGTCAGCCAAACCGCACCGAGCCTTTCTGTGAAGACCAACCGTGCATCCAGACGCAGGACGTGCACGTCACGACTCACAGCCGAGCACAACAGACTGCAGGCACAGGGGGCTACGTTTCTTACAGACGGACCACCACATAGCCGCCTCGTTCTAGAACGCTGGTAGCCTTTCACACGCTTCTGTTGCTCTGTTGACTAGAAACATACTGTATGTACTTGGAAGAAACTAGATAAACAGGCTTTACGAAAGACTGAATTCACAGCCTCATATCGCCAGTCTGCTTCATTTGCCGGCCTAAACATTCCACAGCAACTGGGCGCAGATGGTCTAATAATGAGAACTGGTTTTTGTTTTATCACCTGGTATAAAGGCTTCATTTCATAGTAAGAATTACAGGACTTTTCTTACACTCAGACCAACAGTAAACATGAGTCATACAACTATAAAATGTAATAAGGTCAACTTCCTCAGAATCTTGTTAAATCTTTTTTTTTCATTCACTTCAAAACTTTATATTGAACCATACGTTAACAAGCTAGTCTTATGATCAAAAAAAGATTAATAAGAACTCTCATAAAAGTTAATGGTACCGCTTTTCAATACGGCTCCCTATTGCCACTTAAAAATGGCAGTGACTCATTAATAATAATAATTAAAAAAACACTGTTATAACTTGTTTGTAGTACCACATACAGAAAACAGGGCACTCTGGAGAAGCACTCTCTACACTCGAGGCCAGTTTATTCGGTACACCTGCTTGCTAATGCAGTTTGCGCTTCCAAACAGCAAGTCGTGTGCTTGCAACTGAGTACATATAGCACTGCTTAATTAAGCATTTAAACAGCCGAGACAGCTAAAGTATTGAACATGATGTGATTGTTGGCGTCATGTGTAGTGGAGCCAGAATCTCAGAAACGACCATCCTTCTGGGACTTTAACATATAACGGTGTCGACAGTTTACAGAGAATGGTCTGATAAGCAATAACTGTCAGCTAATGGCACTTCTGTGGCTGAAAATAACAATAAATAACTGTACAACAGTGATATGTAAACCAACTTCTCTGAATGGACAGCTCATCCCCCCTGGAAGGCTTGGAGGCAAAAGTATGTCTTACCTATTACTAGCTATGTGTGCTTAACAAAGAAGGGCCATTGAGGGTGGAAGATAAGGCCATAGAGACAGGCTCCGCCATTCTGCGGTTTGCTTGTCTATAAAATTGCTAGAATACTGTCCAATAGTGCTGACAGTGAAATCCAGTGAAATTCCCCAGGGAAACTTCAGCCAGAAGCAGTGACTATCCAACATCATCCCCATCCACGATATTTTAACAATATTTTAAGGAAGATTTCAAAGAGGAAATATATTACTGGAAAGCAGCCTTTTATTTGATCAATTTGAAAGGCAAAAAAATGCTAAATAATGCAGATGTATGGTGAAATGTTTTGAATAATCACCATCATCATATGCAGTAAAGAACAGAACAAATATCTAGCACCATAAAATATTTCACCACAAACTCAAACGACAGGTTTCTGTCTTATTTGACTTCTCAATTGAACATAAAGTAGAATATAAATAAAACAATATAAATGAACATGAACAAATATAAACATGAAACACTTTTTAATGGTTTCTTCACCGGTGCAGTAGATTTAAGTAAAGAGCTATGATGGTGTTGAAAATGGCTTTGTATAGTAGTAGCATTAGCCGCTGTGTACGGCATTATTTTCCTACTATGCTTACAGATGGTTTTTGTTTTGTCTGTCACCCTTTCGCTGTTTATATTGTCCGCCGGGTACCCAAAATGCTGCCACACGAAAGATTTAAAAGTGTCTGGGGCATCTACTATGGTAATTTCGTCAGACGCCGACATGCTTACAGCAGCTGATTTGCAGCACCTTCGCGAGACCTCTTTTCACTCCGACGGGAAATCTCATCATGTTGTAATGTCGCGAGATCTCGTTACACCCCTACTCTGCACACTTCCATCCAGATCCATACTCAGGGAAACAACCGACTTCCTGCTTAGTCTGAGAGTTCTGCATAAAGTTATCCAACCCAATCGAGAGGGAACTCAAGGCCAGAAGGGCATTCTCTTCATCCCAGCAGGCTAATTCTCTCATCCAGTGAGTCAGATATCCCCTGCTGGTAGGTGATGATGAGAGAAACCACATTCCACCCACTCTCTGTGGCCGGAGTCTGAAACTCCACTGCATACTGGGAAGTAGAACGTTCTTCCTGACACAGCAAGCGAAGACTAGCACTTTTCAATAATGGGATAATAAAATATTGCCTAGAACTCACATTTCCTAGCCTCTGGACCCTGCCACTACCAAACTGCTGTGGCCCCAGGCCAGGACCACCCTGTAATCAAGGAGATAATACACAAAATATTCACCCTTACAGTGGAAAACTCTAGGAGGAGTTTGCTGGGTCGCATCCCAGTGTGAAGAAACAAAATAACCCAGAGTAACCTATATACCTCACAGTTTTCACAGGGACCTCCTCCTTTCATTTAAGCCACTCAGGTTTTGGGTTATAATTACCCCAGTGTCTTTTTCAGTCTTGCCTGATCCATGCATTGATCTTTCACAAATTAGACACTGTGCCAAAGACCATTTAAAATAATGCAAAACAGATATATGTGTGTGTGTATGTGTGTGTGGGGGGGATGTCTTCTTGGTCACTTCCTGATAATTCATTGTTCTTTTCTTTTAGGTCCTTAAAAATTCCGAAAGAAAGCCAGAGGCTCTTATCTAATGCAACTTATAGAAGAGGGAAGGGTCACAATTCATAATTCATGCATGTTCTCTTTGAACCTACAACCCTCGCATTGCTAGCACAATATTCTATTTATCGAGCTACAGGAGCACCAGTTCATCATAAAATTATAAATTACAAAAAAGTTAGTGAGAATAAGGGAGATGAATAACTCTAAATGTTTTACGGAAAGTAAACATGGTTCTCTAAACACAGCCTCTCACAAATCTAACAGGTGAAATTGAGTCTGACAGATATAAGCTGTTTTGCAGTAATATGACACAGTAACTCACATCAAGACAAGTTAGCCTATCCTGTAGGCAGGAGACAACCCAGGATGATGCTATCAAAAAAATGAGGCAAAATTATTTGCACTGAAACATTTTTCAGATAAGATGCATACTTGGCAGCGCATCATCATTATTGAAAATGAAAAGCCTAATAATGTATGATTATGATATAACACATTAATACAGAATGCCTTCCCAAAAATAAAGTCTCTTAAATGTCATTGACACCAACCCAACCTCTACTGATGACATTTTCAATAAGAATGTTGCAAAAAGCCTGAGCAGAGCAGATAACTCCTGTGCTCCAGAAGAATTGTGTTTCCTGAAAGAAACGATCAATATGCTGGTGGAAGCATCAGCTCATTGAAACCTACCAACCAATCGAAGCGTTAAAAAGGCTGCCACTGGACGGGATTGGATAGATCCTCAGCAGCACTGGCCAATCCTGTCAACATCCATGTATTATTCACAGAAACAGACCTCCCTGACAGCAGCACACACTGCAATAGAGAGACATTCACGTTCATATAAACGGTAAGCAGTTTTGTGGCGCAATAAATGTTCATATACTGTATATGGCACATGAACTAAGAACAATCTGGACTGCTATATGGCAAAGTGTGGTACCACCACAACTGAAAATCTACAATCAGTCACAAAAAAGACAAAAAAGAATATGCTTTCCCTAATTGTAATACTATATACAAATCAAAGGAATAGGAATGTAAACCACAGGAATAAAACAATATCCATGTTCATTATATTCCGCACAGGCAGTCCCAGGTTACGAAGATCCATTCCCTAAGTCTGTCTTTAAGCCAAATTTGTAGATAAGTCAGAAAATTTATAATACAGTACACAATACTATGACTGCTAACAATAATACGGTAATAATGAAGTAACTACATACAGTACTGTACTGTACTATACTGTACCTTGTGCCACCACACCGCTGAAGCCTCACAATGTTTTCACAACCGTCACAAAGCAGTGTGCGCCTTCATGATTATGAACCATCGTATTTAACTGGAATTTTTAATATAATAGTCTTTACGGCTGTCCGTTCGTAAGTAGGAGGGACTACCTGTGCTTGCATTGCAACAGTGTCAGCCCCAGTGCTAATCCGCATGGCTTGGAATGACATTATCAACACAAACCCTTGCATTAGATTCCCTCTCAACCTTCAAGCAACAACTCAAGATCCATCCGCTCCAGAAACACCTCTACTAGTTTCATCCGGAATGTTCTTAGCATAATACTTTGCCTGACAATAAGAATAGTCGTTTTTCTGCGTTCTTGATATGCTTGCATTGGCGTTGCTTTAGCGCCTGCTACCATACTGCTTACATGTGCACTAGTTGCTACTTATACCTAGTCAGCTCGTCGACAGCTTTATGTTTGTAATACGTAATTTGCCTCATTCATGCTACTTTGCACAAAAGAGTCTGCTAATTAAAAATAAAATAAATAATACATAAATACTCCCATAAACTCATGCAAATACATAAACATGCAACCAGGAACCAAAGCACACTACTGCAATTTCAGTACATGTATACTCAGTAATTATACTCTCTCCACCTTCCATAACTGTCTATTCAGTACATGGTGTCAGTAAGCCTGGGATCCCCCCTAGCAGTACAAAGGGTACAAGGCAAGGAAACCCTGGATGGGATGCCAGCTGCCCAGAGGACACACTCCTGCACTAAGAGCAATTACAGGCACAAATCTGCCTGACCGCATGTTTCTGGATTGTGGAAGGAAACTCACACAGAGCCCGGGTGACATTTGAGCAGAAAAACCCTGGGCGGAAGGCTACAATGCTTACTCACAATGCAATGCTGGCCAAACCATATAAATAAGACGAAACAATTACCATATTTATGCTAAAATATAAGGCATCTGTTTTTGTTTTAATTGTTCTGCATACAAACGCAGTATTGTTAGTACAATGATTCCCAGGAAATCTTTTTAAATTTTTATTTCTTGTGAATTAAAAAAAAAATGGAACTGTACTTTTAAAGTTTGACTATTTTCTATGGTCATTGTGTCATCTATAGCAGCACATCATTTAATGGTCTTCAGATGCTCCCAATATTTACTAGTCATTGATTTATTGCATTCAATTCCATTATGAAATGGAATTGTGACCCAAGTCTTTTGAAATTACACACAAAGTGTAATTAGTCACACAGGTGAGTCGGACTTCCATTTTGCCCCATATATCTCATTACATATATATTTCATCTCACAGTTTTTAGATGGATTATTCATCAGACCTCATTTACAGTTGAGTAATTTTATATCAACTTTGATATGGTAATTATTTTATCCTTCTGCTCACTAGACATCCAGCTAAACACTAATCATCCCTTATATAAATTTAAAAATCTCATGACCATAAATGATACTATAGAGATGTGAATAAAATCTATATTTTTTATTATGTAATTCTGTATTTTTAATCAAATACTATGGGATGTGGAACTTTACTCTAGGATGCAGTGTATATATATATATATTAGACACATAATACATTAAATAAATGAAATTCCATCTGACAGGATACCAATCTATTAGGCATATATTTGAACAAACACCAGGCAGTTTAGACACATGCAACCGCCCCCCCCCCCACATAGAACACGGGTGACATTCACCACAGAGGTGTCAACCAGCAACGTCACCATGCCACCGCAAGAACCAATCATTGAATAAAAAACTTATAATTAAGGTTAACAGTTGTTGTAATAGTAATAACTCCTGGCACATTTGGGGATCTTCCATCTACAGTACTAATGAAAAGCAGTCACAGTCTGTTTACAGCAGGCTCTCGACTAAGCCTGAAGTACCTGCAAAGTAGATGATTTTATGTTACAGAGACAAGGAAATAATAGATCTCGAATAAGATAAAGTGTGACATCCAAGTCAAGAAGGACAGCAAATTTTGGCAACAGACACCGAAGCAAATTAAATATAATATTAATTAAAAACCCAAAAGACTAGATGCTGTGAGGTTAGAAAATAAATATATGAAAAAAGAACATATGCGAGATGGTGGTCAACACCAAAAATCCGAGCCAAGAATTATACCATATAGTTTTTTAGTATATGGCAAAACAATTGCCTACCTGTTTGAGTTTCTTTAAGTCCTCATCGAGCTCCAGGTTGTCTAATATTACTGCTACAAAAAGGCTTAGCAAGATCTGAAAGACAATAAAGAGAAAATGAATGCCAGTAAATGTCCCTGTAGGTAACTAAAGAGACTGATAATCAATGTCCATTTGCAGTGTATAATTACCAAAGTGGCGAAAAGATGGTACAATATAAAGTAAATGGCCACTACTGGAGCCCACATGTGTCCAACAGCAACCAGAGTTTGGTCCATGACATCCACCCATCCTTCTTGTGTGAGAATTTGGAACATGGACATAAATGCCTGTAACAGAAAAAAGGGGATGAGTTGAGAAAACACTGGTTCTACTGTTACAATTCTGTCTCCTACAATCGTTTATGTTGTACAGACCAAGGTAGGTCTAGACCAATGTTTCAGTCTACATCCCGAGTCTACGTTTGAATCTATAAAATGTGGAGCGTAGGCACCATTCTGGGCCCACTAGGTAGTGTGGCCTAAATCACAGTGTAACTTGAACCATGGACGTTTTTCTTAAAATTTCAATATAAATGCTTCTGTACAAACGACCCTTTTCCAAATACGACACACCTTATTAGTTGCATTTGAACTTTGAAGCAGGATGTTTTACATCCAATCACAGTACCATGTTAACCCTTTGAACCCTATTGTATGTACATGCGTCTGCCACATGTGCTTTATGGTTCTGTGTTTGGGACATCCTGAGCTACTCAGATATGTCATTATTTGATGTGTAAATGCTGACACCGTCTTGATATTATCCTTCTTATGAGGAAAAACCATTTGTGCCTATTGGAGTTCCTCAAGTTTTATTTTCACCCAATATAAAAATTTGCAGGCACTACAAATATAATCTCATAAATGTTGAGATTACAGTATCTATGATGGGCGAATGCAGGGAGTTCATTGGGGATCTTTCTATGGCTTAGAATTGTGAAGGGATACATGGTTAGTGCCAGGCGGAAATAAATATCTGTGGTTTTACATTTTGGTCACTTTTTGGAGTTATCTGATGCATGGTTTTCATATTTTTATTTTTTTACTTTATAACATCTGAAAGAAACTGAAGTAGAAAAGCATTGTTTAGTTTATGATCCACTGAATAAATACAGACATAACAAACAGTATTAGACTCTAATGCTGAATGTTTATCGCTATCGTTTTTTCACCTATATACGCTATGTTTGATACGGTGATATGTGAGAAAGAAACTTTTACTCAGCATTTTAGCCTCGAACAACAAACCAAGATTTGCGGTGTCCCAGTTACACGATGGACACATTCTGTTTCAACTGCTTTTGACATTTTCGACATTAAACATACATATACAAACTTCTGTGAACAAATATTGCGAAAATGTCAAATAATTGTCTTCATAATAAGGAGTAGAACTCAGGTCAATTTTTGAATTTTTTTCTATCCCTTTATTTATAGGCTTATAATAAATAAATTATAAAATAAACTTTTTTTCCCAGAGGGGTAGTACAGTATATGGATCAGTGTGGAAGCGAATATGCACTTTGTTTTCTATCTAATGTAAATAATTTTGATGTTTTATGGATTATTAGGGGTGGTACTGGGAAATGTTTAAAATATATGCTTCACTGCACACAGGACTACTCTGGAATATTTTAGCACACAATGTTACAACTTGGACAAATGACTTCTCAAAATGACTTTGAAAGTTATCTTGATTGCAAAGATATGCAATTCATGTCTGTGTGTTATACCTATCCAAAGTTACAAGCCTGAGATTAATGGGTGCGAAAATCAACACATTTTGCGTTTGTCAGGTTCCAAGGGTTAACAAACAGCTGAATATTAAGCCATTGTGATAAATATTGACGTGCTTTGATGAATGGTCTTGACTGGTCTTGAAATAAAACCTTGAGTCCTCTGTGTCCGAGACCGAGTCAAAATAAAGTCGACTCCCAGATGAGACCAAGACTGCAAAGAAGTGGTCTCAAAACCGGTCTTGAGACCAAGACTGGCTGCAAGTACTATAACACTAGTGTCAGGATTTTAACAGAATAACAGGATTTTACCCTCAGAGTTGCCATTTTCACTCTGAAGAAATACAGGACACCCCCCCCCAACCTGGTCTGGAACTGTGGTATATTCTAGTTGTTTTACTATTTTTCTATTCTATTTATGTTTAAGTAAAATACGTGCCACAATGACAACAAAATGACGGTGTAGTACAGGAGTAAAACAGGAGTATGTGCACTTCAGCTGTCAAAAGTCACTAGACGGTGTTTCTGCTTTTGTGTTTTAGCTCTGTGAGCTTCAAGTCATTTTACGGGATGTGATATGTACACCACCACAAACAAATGAAAGCAGCACCCATGCAGAAGTCATATGAAGGTCTTGCAAAGCTTAATCTTTTCACTCCTTGACATATTTTCAGCTCCGTCACACTTTCTCTATCTGGAGATACAGATTATTTTTCAACAGGTCTTTTCATCACGGGAAATGGGTAAACATCATTACGCTCAATGGTTATCAAGCCACCCTGAATGAGTAATCTGGCAAATGAGAGGCATCTGTTTATAGCGGTCTTTTAAAGTCCCCCAGTACTAGGATCAGTGGATTCCTAGTAGAAAGGGGATAAAAAGATTTGGTTAATGAGAAAGCGTCTCTTAAGCACTTAATATCAAAGAACTTGGCAGAGGGAGGACCATCTGCTAACACATTAAATATCATCCTCTTTGCATTCAAGTTTATGTTCCCTTGTGCCTTACCCTGTAGACTACAGAGTTTAGCATTTTCTTTACAGCTTTGATACAAAAAAGTCAAGAATCATCACTTCACTTTTCAGGCCGGATTGACCGTGCACTGATCAAAAATGTTCAACATGAATTCATATGAAAACTTAACTGCAGCAAGATCAGATACATTTGGCTCTAATCAAAAAATCGGCCTTCATCTTTTATGCAGCCACAAGTCGTTGGTACCGGGGTACATAAGCTCACCCGTGGAAATGTAGTGAACCGATCCAGCTCCTCCACAAAGCAGAACATCTGCAGACTGATAGCAGACATGACAATGAGGAGACTTGCTGTGAAAACGACAAGGCTTCCCAGCTTCTTTCCTGGCCCAAAGATTTTGTACACAAAGTCTTCCAGCGCTGGGGAAATCTTAATAAGCCGCACCACTCTTAGTACCTGTTAAAGGGGACAGAAAATCTGTTATTCTCACATATTCGCAATTAATAACCTGTCCAAGTAAAAAGTACTGGTCCTGGATGGATGCCATGGTGCATCATTCTTCAATTACTGCTTTGCTGGTATAGCACTTCCATCAGCCTGGAGTCTATCCCAGGAAGTTTGGGGATCAATGCAAGGAACACCAGGGGCAGGATGCCAGTCCGATGCAGGACAGATAGATCAGCTATTTTAAAGCCAAACTTCAAAGACACCGACTCACCTAACTGCACTGGCTCACAGATGGAAACATAGCACTTGGTGGAAATCCAGGCAAACACGGAGAGAACATGAAAATTATGCCAATGTAGAGTCTAGCATAGTGAGAGCAGAATTTACTTACTCTTCCATCCAATCCAAACCTACTGAAACCCAATAAATGAGGAAATAATCCAAATTACACATTGCCACCTACAATGAAGTTTATGGAAATGGATCAGTAAGAACACTGCTCCCAATGATTTCATTTCCAGGTACCGCTTCTACAAGCAGAGCTGTTTAACAGCTGGAAATTGCAATAAAATAGGGAGCAAAACATGCTGAGTCTAAGAATCTACTCTTAAAAATTGCTTGATTCAAAGAACCTCCATTCAAGTAGCTTTCAAGGCCAAAAAGACAGGGGATAACACTTGTTTCTTGAATTTGTCAAAATTCAACATTTAAAGTGACCACACTTCAAACCAAATTAGCTTAAAAATTAAGAAGGAATCCAGATATTTGGAAATGCAGTAAAATTAAGTCTCAGGGTGCTGCATCATATGGCATCTGGCCTTGGAACAGTGTCTGGATTAGCTTGGGTCTGAGCCACCAATATTTATGCCTGCTATGTTCTCGCCTATCCCATCATGCACCCCAGGGGACACAAAGACACATAAACAGGTGCGAGCAGGTTTGGGGGTCAAAGCACTGGTTCAGCCAGCATCCACTACCCCTGGAGCACAGAGACCTAACCTGCAGAACCATACAGTACCCTCCCAACATGCTGAATCTGAAGGATGAAGTACACATGAGTATTTCTTAATTAGTTCTTGATTAGTCTTTATTACATCAGCAATAATACATAACAATACATAATCAATAATATCTAATTCGGGGCATGGAAATGCAGTATGACAGTATAGCATCCACAAATGAATGTGTGTGCCCTACGATGAACGGACGTCCTGCCTGTGGTGTTCCCCTGCTTCTTCTTGAGGAAGGTTCAAGACTGAGGCATTTATTTTCGGAAAACCTTCATCCACTGCCTACCATACAGTACTGTGAGCGGCGAGGCATTTCTCCAGAGGGAGTCAGATGACTATGGTTTGCCTGATGATTAGTTCCATCTGTTCCTCGTTCTCCACCATATGTGAAAATTAAGACGTTCTGCTTTTCTGCGCCTGTAGCAACCTAAATGAAGTCCCATCATAACTCGATTCACACAGCTCCCATATCCCTTTTCACCTTTTTGTTTTCCTTTTTACTCCTTCTGTGCTCTGCCCATTCTGACCTTAAAGTCTCGAAAAGTCTCTTTTATCCCTAAAAAAGTTTGAATTGCTTTTCCCTATATAAAAACCCACTTTCCTGTTAATTTACCACAAACAGAAACTGCTTCACAACCGTACATAGCGAAAAACATGGAGTGTTTTCCACTGGCCAGGGTCCTCAAATACGTCAGTCACGCAAAAGGAGAAACAGCAGTCCATCATCACTTCCAGAAACACCAGTAAAAGACTCGTGCTTCTGAGAAGCCCTAAATGGAAGATAGATCTGCTGTTCCAGAGCTGCTCATTCACTCTTCATGTGTCTATGTCAGTTTCACATGTCAGTCACAATCACATGTCAGTCTCAGTGGCCACCAATGGCACAGGCCTTCCACCTGTTACCCCATTTAGATGGAGAAGCTGAAATAACAATGATTGTGAGATAATGGTAAATGACAAGACCTCATAGACCGGGATTTGTTGAATTGTGTATGTAAATAGTCCCACAAGTACCAAAACCTGGTTTGAGACGAGGCTGAAGATATGAATAAATGGCATTGGAATTGGTGTGTCCACAATGATTATACTAGATCCAATTAGTCCATTTTATTTACAAGAAGCAAAAAATATCAAGGCAGCTGCAGTTAGTCAACGCCTTCCCTGTTAAATTAAGAAAATATTAAGCAGGGATGGAAAATTCCTTGCCCTGACTGTGGAAGGACGTCTGTAAGTCAGGAGTGTAGCTATACTGCCCTGTCCTTACAACTGAATGGCTTTTGGGTTCTAGCATTTCTGTAAGAGGTCCCATAATCTGAATCCTCAAATCCTTCCCATGCCTTAAAGAAGCAGAGACTAGGGATTTGTGGCTGTAGGAACCAACTAAATCCATCCTAGTTCTTTTAGATGATTTTCCTCTTGAAGAGTCAAAAGCTGATAGCTGTCATCACACATCTCGCACAGGAAGGCATCCTCGATTTGTCTTTATTAAATATGCTATATTGCAGTCCCTTTCTGCTTCATAAAAGGTTTTTATAAAATATTTTACATGACTCATCATAGCCCACTGGTTAGAAAACCTACTTGAAAAGCTATTTGAAAAGTCTTCCACTGATGGAGAACCCTTTAGAAAAAACAGGGACGTATTCAGGACTCCGGATTACAAAGCAGGAAAACGTTGCTTTGAGGTATTTTGGAGAGTTATGTGACACCTGGAAATGATTCATAGATCTGCTGTTCCAGAGCTGCTCATTCACTCTTCATGTGTCTATGATAGAAGTGTTCACTGTCAGTCTCAGTGGCCACCAATGGAATGGGTCTTCCACCTGTTACCCCTTTTAGGTGGAGAAACTCAAGTAGTAGCCAATGAGATAATGGTAAATGTCAAGACCTCATAGACAGGGTTTTGTTGAATTGTGTATGTAAATAGTCCCACAAGTATCCCACAATATCTAAGCATAAAATCTTCTCCACCATGAATAACAAAACAATGACAAACTATTAACTACAGGTTTATTGTTACATGCAGATAACTTTACAAAATGTTAGAAATTAAAGAATTCGATCTCGGTGTGTTTCCTGGTCAAATGCAGGAGATGATTAATGGATAATGCTTCATTTCATTGGTGGCTAACCGACCGATCGCCCTTGGCCATATACCAAGGAAACCTACGAGCCCCCCCCCATCTTCCCAGTAAATGCCAAATTCTTGGGCTGCTTCTCGTTGCCATTCCCACCCCTGACTCCACCCAAGGAATACTTGCCCCTGGTTTTTACCCCATTCCCCTTTCAAAGAAATAAGACCTGTGGTATTCGTGCTACCAGAATCAGTCAGAGAAGACCTGGGACTTTGACTTCTAAAGCAACAAATTTTATTCCAATCCCTTGTGGTACCCAGCTAAATTTAACCCGATTTACCAGGAGTTTCAACATGTGCTTTTCTCCATTTCATGGTGCAAGTATGGTGGCTAGATACCAACCTGAGTCCAAGGGAAAAAAATCAGCCTATTCTACGCTGTTCAGATTAACCCAACTTCACAATTTTTGCCGGTGGTTTTTATAAGGCACCTGCAACATTTCAGAAATTGATAGTATACAATACATTCCCCCCTTTTCACGATTGCTATGCTGCAGCCTATCTCTATGCAGGTAGGAGGGAGGTGCAATATCTGGGTTTGTTCCGTTAGGCTGGAGTGAATCAAAAAAAACAGGTGAGGCATATGGTTAATAAAATACCATCACTACTTTATTCAGAATTGTTAAGAGCCAGCATGTTCCTTCATAGATCTGTGTCATTTATTAGGTTCTCTGTATAGAACTATTAATGTCACCCAAGTTCTCTCTTCCTTTTATTATACAAATTGAAGCACAGCCCAAAGGCTTTGGAACAGTTTCTTATCTTTTTCCGGTTCTCCCAACAATTCTCATTATGTTCTGTGTACAAGTTGAATAGATATGGTAATTGTATGCATCCGGAAGTAGTGTTTCATATTCTGTCCTGACTGCGGATTCTTGTTGACTGCAGAGATTCTTTATATGGTCAGTAAGATTCCCTGGAGCGTCATGGTTTGGCACGGTCAACATGACCGAAGGCATTGTTTAAGTAAATGAAATGTACCTTATATATTATTCGTCGGTAGTCAGCAAAAATGTTTCTTGTTCCTTATCTACGGCCTTTGAATCCAGCCTTCGCATCAGGGAATTCTCATTCTCTCAGGGCCCTGCTCTGTGTTGTGTAATGTGTAGCAAAATCTGATATGTGATATGGGAAAAACTGTATGATTTCTTTACATATTCAGTCATTGGTTTGTGGTATAAATCGTAGGCTATAGTGTTGTTTTCATATGTTTTGGCATAATTTGTTCAGCAGATTTATTAATTCTTCTACTGTATTCTATATTTCTATTGGGATGAGATCCATCCAGTGTCCTAGACAGTCTATTTTTGACTAATACCTAAGATATCTAAGTGATCCACTTCCATTTTCTCCACATGCCACTTTCCATGGCTTCTGCTCCATATATTTCATGATTCTTTGCATTTTGGATTTTCTTTCCACTCGGCAGCGTCAGCAGTTGGGCATCCAAGTGACCTTGATCCAAACAAATCGCATGCAGCAATCCTATTCAGAGGATTCCTTAGCTCTTCCACAGTAGCAGGCTGAGTGCCTTCTGACAGAAGAGGCCTGATTTCTAAATGTACGTCAACGTTTGTTCTGGTGTGGTTGTCCACATGGCTTTCTGGGTAATGTACGGTAATGGTTTACTGTCGCTCGAAACATTGAAATACTGTCTTTGCCATTGTCTCCGCTGCAAGTATCTGCTACTGACACTGGGAGGGTATGTATGTGTTTTCGGGGGGGGGGGGGGTACTGTTTTTCAGGCCCTTTGTTTTTTTTTTAGTCTCAGCCAAAGAACAATTGTTTTTTTTTCCATTCAACTTGACTCATAGGTATCCCACCAAGAAAAAACTCATAGCATGACTGTCACTTCCTTACTTAGTGTGACTTTTATGCGAAGTCAGACCCCATTTCAGTTGACCTTGGACCCTTAGAGGTTTTCTTCTCCTTACTTGGGAGTTTTTGGTTCCTCTCCTCCGCTGTCATCTGGCTTTCTTTCTGTATTTAATTTCTTTCTCTTTCCTTTTCCCTGTTTCTGTGTTATTCTCTCTTAACAATGTTTCAATGTATCACAACACACCCATGTGAAGCACCTCAGTTGTGAAAGGTGCTATATAAATAAACTGAAATATTTTAACCATTTCATTTATTTTAAAAAGTCACTGGAAACTTATCATTATTGAATTGCTGGTGTGCTAAGCAATGTAAAAGTCATTATTACTAGAAAGATCAGAAATAATTATTATTGAAAGAACCAAGAAAGAACCAAGCACACCTAGCTTTAGCAAAAATGCTAATCTAACAGAATTATCTGTTGTTCATCCAAGTATAGCAGATCCCAACCACAAGGTTGGCTTTTGCTTCACATCAATGGAAAGGCAAGGAATTGAACTTTACCTTTAGAAGGAGAGAAAACACCAACAACTACTTTACATCAGCAGATGACACTCAGTCAGATGTTTGATCAAAATACTGTTTGGAGTAAAAAAAAAAAACAGAAGAAGAAAAAATAAGATACAGAAACACATATTGAGGAGAAATTACCTGGAAGTAGGTGAACTGGGAATGGTAGAGGTCGGGGTAGATGTGAAGTGTTGTTCCCACAACCAGCAGAGACTCAAATTTGTGAAGAGAGGAGGTTATGTATCCTGTAAAGCCAAGACACCAGATCTTCAGGAGAGCCTCCAGGTCAAAGAGAACTGTGAAGGCCACCTAGATGAAAAGAGAGTGAAGAAAGTCATTCCTCATGTCGGCCGTCAGTGCATACCAATCACACACAATGTACATGAAGTATTATAATACATCACAGTTAAAAATACCATGTCAAATTTTGAAATGGGGGTAATAGAATTATCCAAGTACTAAGCATGCATTGAGTAAGTGATTATGGACGATGAATGGATGAATCGATTTAATGATCATCCTCCAAGGGTGATCCCTTTTTCCATTTTTTGTAATTCTGTTTTAATTCAACAGAAGGATCCATCACGTGTATTATGTGGGGCATGGTCAAGAGAATCACAGGCAGGGTAGGACACAAGGTTGGGATATACCCTGGACGGAATGCTAATCCACTGCGGGGTAAAATGCACATAAACACACAATCATACTCTGATGGGCAATTTAGAGACATCAGTTAGTCCAGCTGTATATCTTTGGACTGGAGAAGGAAAGTGTATAAGCTGACAAAAGATGTTTAAAAAACAAAAACAAAGGCCCTCTTCATTTAGCCCCCTGGCACAAATGAAGAAACGAATGAATAAGCATACAAGTAAACAAATACATAAACAGGATGTATTCTGTGTGGCTTTTGTCTGCTTATCTCCCAAATTCAGCTGTGAGTGGGGGGTGCTATTCCACCCTCCTGCTCACCTCTTGCATGCCCCCATCTGCATACTGCTGTTCACAGATGAAGCAAGACAGACATGGCTGAAATAAAACTCTCCCAAGCAGGAGAGGGGAGGGTCTCAGACAGATTATCAGCACCTGCCTTATGACTAATAGAATCTGACACCGGTTTTGCATCCTAGATTAAAATTCATGACACAACATAGTCACTGCCTTTCATTCTGTCTGGCAGGGTCTGTTGACCACTACAAGCAGCCATGCAGTCGAAGACCTTTTTAATGTAAATGATATTAGTAAATAAAAAAAGACAATGTATCTTTCAGTATGAAAATTTAAGCATCCAATTCACACCATTCTAAAGTCGACAACATTAGTAGGATTAGAAAGTTAGATATCTTTACTGACATATAGCAAAATATGGGTGGCACAAGGGGACCATAAGTCAAGGCTGGGAGGTTCCCCCCCACCCTCCGCTGCCTACGTGGAGTTTGCCTGTTCTCCCCCTGACATCGTCTGGGTCCTCAGACTCCATTCCACAGTCCAAACACATGCAGCTAGGACATGCAACATCTAAAAAATCCCTGCAGTGTAATAATTTGTGATGGACTGTGAAGGACTGGCAGTCTCCCAGCCTTGTTCTCTGTGCATATTTTTCTTAAATTTTTGTTTAGAGTCTTTGTTACAGTTATTTACATGTTTCTTTTTATTTGTAAGGTGCCTTTATTATTGTAAACTGTATAAACTGGAGCCACATTGTCTCGTCTCACTGTATACTTGTACATGGCTGAGAGGACAATGAATTTGACTTTAGATTTCAACCCCCACCTCCAGTGACCCTGATCAGAACTGGATGGATGGGTGGATGGATGGATTGATGGATGGATGGATTTATTAAAAACTGGCATTAAAACACAGCAATATATATAGAATAACTATCCAAACTGAAACTGTTTGATGAAATTCACTTAATTTCTTGATGCTGGTTTTGGTTTTAAGTCCCATCAGCACCATATATCTTAAATAATGCCTAAGTGCTTAATTGAAATTCCGCTATGGAGGGCGGATACAGTTTTCTCACTCATACAAAACCTTAATCTTAATTTCTTTTTTCCACCAGTGATGCACATCACCTACCTCTGCCAGGTAGAATTCGTCATAGTGGCGTCGTTCATTTTCACCCTTGTAATGATTGCTGGCCGCAACAATCACATCCACTGCCACCATGCTCAAGATGAACATGTGGAATATAGAGGACCGCATAAGTTGCTATAGACAGGAAAAAATAAACAAACATTAGGCAGGATCACAAGTTTAATTTAATTATTCTACAAATTATACAAAAGATATTGACTTCCAGAATGGAACATCGTTCCACTTCAAAAACAAATCTGTTGGAACATGGTCTTCCAGGAACCCAGCTCATTATAAACACAGACAATTTTAAACAGCAAAACACACCAAAAATATACCGCAGTAAAAGGATTTCACGCTACATCCCATCCTGCCCTCTTCAGTCAGCAAACCAAAATTTCCCAGAAAGCCCTCTGCCCCATGAAAATGTGCCTAACTCTTGACATCTCCCATGTGTGGTTCCTCAAAGGTAGAGCGAGTTATCTGTCCAGGTCTGGTCACCAAAGTCCTTTTTCTCAATTTTCTAGAACCCATCTTTTCCAGATGCAAGTCGCATGCTAGCCTGCTGTGTCCTTATCAGCATTCACATAGCTGGTTCCTTGTACGGGTTCCTGCAATGATTTCTGCTGTGTAGTGTATAACTCTTGTCAATGCCAACTCATTTGTTTCTGGTCATTTAGTGGAAGACCAGCCTAGCTGCACTACTGCCTAATTTTCCCCATTACAGCTGTCTACTTGTTACTCTCTTGTTCGCTACCTTTGAGAAATATGTCTGCTAAATAAATAAATGTAAATCGCAAGTAAAAAAAACGGGTGTCAGATGCTTCAACCAACCAATTTGAAAATGAAGGGACTATGTGTATATGCTCAAAGCTCTCTATGATCTTGTAGGTCACCCAGGTCATTACAGTGTTGTAATGTGTATAAAAATGTATATACATGTAGCTTAAAACAGATAAAAACAACCATTAACATAATTTGTTTAAATGTAAACATTTTACATATTTAAAAAGCTAAGTAATTCACGCTAGCAATATATAAATAACCACAAATTCTATCATCATTCAGGCAAATCTGCAATTAGTATACTCCTCTGTGACTCAGAGACCTGAGCCATTATTAATTTTTTTCAGTGAAGATTGTATTGAAGCCAAACTCTAATTATCCATAGGTTCATAATGGAGGCTATTAATCACAAAGAGGATTGATCAAGCCTGACTGCACACATTGATGCCCTTACGCTCTGATTCTTGCCAGATGCAGCAATCTCGGTCTCATCTGAAGCTAACCTTGTTGGATGATGTGAAGGCTGAGCTGGCAGCAGTCCAGCTGCATAGCTGCCACTCAGATAATCAATGCTTAATACACACTGCATCAGAATGTCACAGTTTAAAATAGAACAATTTATACCATAATAGATTTCTTTATGATGATGCGTACTACAAGAGCTCTCATTTTAATTAGTCTTCTGCCATGAAATATAAATGTTAGGAAACCTATGTTATAAATGTATTACAAGGGTGCAATTACCAAAACGTAATTTTTAAATTTATTCAAATTATTTAAATTCTCCTTTATATATCTATTCACTCTCTTCACTTGGTCAAATTCAGACAATACGCCATTGACACAATAGACTGAATTACCTCTGCAGCACTAAATCTGATGTATATACAGACATAGATGTTTAAGTACAAATTCTTATTCAGAGTCCGATAATACATGCAATTAGGATTTGTATGCAAGTTGCAGTACATTATAGCAGTGATGAGAAAACTACTAATAATAAGAATAAGAATTTATTGTGGTCCCGATATGTCCCGATAATGTAATAGATATGACCCCCCCCCCAGAGATGAAAA
>JAODJW010000001.1:42622552-42635890 GCA_026777045.1 Hyperopisus bebe | reverse complement strand
CTCATCAGAAGCCAGGTAGGATAGAAAACCTACTGGACAGTAGCTCTCCAGGACCGGAGTTGGAGACCCCTGTCCTAAGGGTTGCAACCTAACCAAGTCCAGTTTGGAATTACCCTGAGTATGACCCTGTTTGTGAGTGTCGTCATAGGCAGTGAGGGTAATCTAGAAAGCTTACACAGAGGAGCAGAACAGACTGAGTGATGCCTTTACGATAGTCCTATTTATCTCAGGTCAGAGTTAACCCTCTGGAGTCTGAGACTCTCCAGCCGCTTTTTGGTCATGCGTGTCTTGACATTTTTATGTATTTCCCATACTCTATTATTCACACGCCCAATTACATGTGATCGTTGCCTTATTTTGTCCATTACAGCTTGAATAAGCAGCGTATTTTTTGATATTCTCTCCTCTCCTGTACCAGGGCATCCATAGGTCATTAAGTAAGAAAAAGTATGGAAAAGCATAAAATCAATATAGCGGAAATTGAGGGCTTAAATGGCAGGTGGACAGGGGACAGGCGGGGATTTCAGGAACAATGTTGGCGTCAGACAGTAACCTCATGGCAACAAAGACCCTCTCCAGTGTCCAGTGGAGACAAATAATTACCCTAGCTGCAGCCCCCATCAAACCGCTGCCGTCCCCTGCACTGTTACTAACACCTAAGGAACTAAGGAAGGTGGCCTTCTCCAACTCTGGAGAATCACCTACTGAAAAGTCCAGAACAAGCACAGGGAGTCGTACTTCACTCAAAAATGGAATGTAGTTCTTTATGATGGGGCAATGTGTTGCCCTAATAAAGTTTCTCAGAGGAACACTATTACTTACAGTATGCATGAATGCATTTTGAGAAGCAGTTCAGTTTCTAATAAACCGATGATGACATAATGATTTAATCGTTTTGTATAGTACTTGCAAAAAAGCTCCCGCTTATTTCATAATCGTACTGAAAACACTCTACAATCCCACTGCAGCACTCGTTATGGAATTGACGGTGATGCCTTCAAAGACATAGCTGCGGATAATTGACTTATGAGGGTGACCCTCAGAAGGCTCTTCTTCAGGGGTTCTGCAGATGTGTCCTAAAGTAGCAATTCCAGAACCTACTTGAGGAATTTCATCATTCAGGTGGTCTGGGAGCAATTCAAAACCCTCCAGGCAGACACAGAATACCTCTATATTTGAACACAACATTGTGATTTGATTATGCTGAAGTGCAGAAAGCATGTTCACTCCTACACGAAACGACAGTAATGTCTCCCCATCTTCCCTCTTAGAGCACGCTATTTCAGTAACGCTGTTTGATTTCAAATACTTGGAGGCCCACACCAACAGATGGCGGTGGAGAGACGGAGATGCCAAAAAAACTTCAGACATCCAATTACTGCAATAACAAGGATGAAACCCCTGTCTTTTTGGGGTCTGCTGTAGGAATGATGAATGTAACCATCCTCAGGGTGACCAGCATATTCCTTCCTACTCAATCTGTGCTGAACCCAGTGCAAAAGACACTGTGCGCCATCTTAAGCTTGCCACAAGAAGGAGGACCACAAAACCCTGAGATGGAACAAACATACAGTCATCTAGAGTGGCTTCTTTTGGTCAGTGACAACACGAATTAACACAGTATATTGTGTTCAGATCAGTAGTGAATTAGAATGCGTTAATTTTCCAAATTACTACTATCAGTTGAGTTCAGTGAAAAACACAGATACAAATTTAATCAAATACAAAATGTATACTTTTCTATCTCCTGGAACTTCCAGACATTTTTGAACAATTTATAAGCTGGTTCATCTGTTTTTACTGAGAGATGATACCATAATATTAAGAAAAATAATGTCAATTATATTATACAATGCAAGGGTCCAAATCTGATACTCTGTCACCAATTCTGCAAAAGCAATACAATACCTCTTACTTAAAAAGAGTACAGGAATAGGATTCTTCCAAATTCATACTTTCAAACGTCGCATAGTGCTTTTTTAAATGCAAAAGAAACTCCAGAAATATCACGGACATAACAGAAGATGAAATCTTCCAGAAAAGGCAAACAAACCTAAAAAGTCCTTTTGCCTATCAAATCTGTTAATGTGAAGGATGAATCATGCAATGCACAGGACTGTGCAATTAATTAAATACGACCTTCCTCTACCTGTTCAGCACTGTGATTCCCTGTTCTCTGTTCCGTCTTCCCTCATTTGGCAGCAGACTATCCTTAACCCCTGCTGAATATGAATGTGTGTATCCGAAACAATGATTGGTTCACTGGTAATGATTATTTTAGACAGGAAAAAAACACACAGCGATGAGACAGTGGGCTGTGGATGATGCGTCATATCGAGGATTCTGTCTAGACTGAAAGTCAAGGTCATTTTCACAGAAGAAACAGTGTCAAATAAATCAGTAATACAATAATAAAACAATTCAGCAATGTCAATTAAGACAGAAATGTACATTTCATAGTAGCCATGTCAAAAATATTTTTGGGTGGAGTTTTAAGTTTCAATAAGAAAATTTTTTATTTTGAATTATATCCATTTCACTATTACTGCATTACATACATAGTTGTGATAAATAATGAAAAAAGATCTAATTTGTATTCATGTAGCACAGCTATGGAAAAAAAGGCAAAAATATAATATAATGAACAGCATTAAAATCTCTTGACGTAAAGGTTGCACAAATTTTACACAAATTTTATAGGTATCAAGAAAATTAAATGTTCAGGTCCCCACAAAGATCTTTGAATGCAATCAAAAAAGTAAAAATGATAAAAGTCTCGTATTTACTTTGGTTACTTATGGTTAAGGTTAGGGCTCGGTAGGGGTTAAGGTCATCATGTTGGGATTAGAGGTCTCCCCATAGGAATGAATGGAGAGTCCCCATAAATATATAACTGCAAACCTGTGTGTATGTGTGTGTGTGCATGTGTGTGTGAACTGATTGCCTCTAAATGGCCAGCTGAGGCAGAACACCAAGATCGTTCTCCAACACTTGGCTTATATACTGTGATACACCACGAATTGCGGTCATTGTCTTCCTATTTTTAAAATCTCACTTCTTCCTATTTTTAAAACACCACTAAATAATGAGAGCAATTATGGCTAATTTACAACCATGCCCCCGAAAGGCCATTACAGCTGCTATTTTGGTCCCTCCTATAATCTTTATTTACAAATTCAGCTATTTTTTCAGCCAATAATATGATCCCTTTATCTGATAATTTGTGAAACAAATGAAACACACATTTTAACAATAGCCTGACTTTATTATATATTGGAAAAATCTAGGGGCCAGTCCTCTTAAAATTTTGCCCACTTTAATGGGGGGGGGGCACCAATAAATTTTGTGATTATTTCTATGGTTCAAAGTTCACAATCAGAACAGAAACCACTAACACACTGAGAAGGGCCAAGTTCAAAGCCACAGGTTAAGACACAAAACTGATGTTGACTTGTCCAGAAACCATTCTCCAGGTACTGAGACACCTGAAGAGTAGATAAGCACCATAAGAGTAAGCATCTGAGTCTTGTGAAACAGTTAGGGATATCCCATGAAGATATTCCTGATGTCTATGCCTTTCCAACATACCTTGACCTTAGTCATTTTGAGCAGGTCAGCAGGAAAGATCTCGATCCACCTGGTAACCCACCTCAGTAAGAGAAACAATCATGTAATTGTTCTCTTGCACAGAGAAAGTGCCAATTTAGTAATAAGGGTGTTTTACTACAGTATTAAGAGAGACAAATAGAGCACCCAGCATCAAAAAAAGAGTCTCAACTCCTCTTAGCTGAAATACACCACTGAATAGCGTTAAGGTCACAATACAATGAATCTGGACACCCTGGTTTTGAGAGACCTACACGTGAGGGGGCAATTTCATTGGTTTTTGATGGCTTCCGAAATTTAACAGTGCATGAAAAACCATAGAAGATGCATCGCCAGGAAAGCCATTCCACAGAGATCCTCACCGTCGAATCTCTGACCCTTTGAACATAGACTGTACGACTTTTTTCAACAAACCCAGACACCAAAGGCCTTTCCAATGTCATAGTTCTGACTGAGCATTTTATGCTGCATGCACAAGCATTCCCACCAAAAGATCATAAAGCCACCAACGTAGCTAAAGTCCTGCGTAAGGAAATTTGTTCACGATGGATCACCTGAAAGAATACACTCAGATTATGGATTTGACTTCGAGAGTAGACTGATCAAGACCACGGTCTTGTCGGTGGAAGTCACATAGACCTCCGTGACATTCCCAAGATGATATCAAACCCACGTACAACTGCGGTAGGAATTACTCCACCTGTAATTAATGTTTTAAAATATTTTACATGATAATATATTGTATATATTTGGTTTTGTCTTACTCATCAGGACTACACAGCTTTCCAGTAAAGGGCTTTTAGCCGAGGGACAGACTGCTCAATATCGAAAAAGGCTAGAACCACCTGACAAGGAACTCTCTAACCATAATTCTGATGAAGACAACAGGGATTTGCTGTCATATCTTCACAGACCACAAGCTGTCATAGACAAAGGTGCAAAGTCTTAAGATACTTGTAGACCTGTCTATTGGCATTATCCTTTGGCTACTTACATAAAAAGCTCTTTTGTAAAATTTAAATTGTGATTAACTCTTCACAAGTATGCAATTCTAATTGCTATGTGCCTTGTGACTACTGATAATGGTCGCTGTAGAACTATTACATGTGCAGTTTGTTGAACCATTGGCTCTACATTGCCCAGAATGTGTACCTCAGTATTGACTTGAGCCTATTTGTGCTTATAAAGGTTTCCATTTAATGAACTGTGGAGGACATAGTTTTTGGTATTTCAGGAGTTATTCGTGTTGGCTGCTTCAGCTTCCATTTCAATGCAGTATGACAGCTAATTACACAATTACACTGAGCATGCAAAACATTAGGGACGTCTGCTCTTTCCTTGAAATTAGACTGACCGAATGAATTCAGGTGAAAGCTATTATCCCTAATTGATTTTAACTGTTAAATCCTCTTAAGTCGATGTTATTTAAGAAGAGAAGGCAGTGTGAACAGTGAGTTTTAAAGAAACATGAACATTGTGCAAGCAGGACGAGGGAAAAAAAATAAGGGTTGTTGAAAACAGCTGCCACATTACTGTGCTTTTTTAGCACAGCAGTGTCCAGTTTGTATCTGAAATCAGCCATCAGCCACAATTCCATTGGCTGGAAATCGCTTACTGATGATAAAGGTACATTTCTTTTGACAAGTATTACTTTTAGTAATATACCAATTTTGTTGGAAAAAAAAATGTTTGGCAGTTTGCACCTTAAAAAAGAACATACCAAAATGGAAAATTCTGGTTATTGCATCAGCCTTATAGCCACACATCACATAAACAGCACTGTGAGATTATATCTGAAACACTTCTAAACAAACAAAAAAATCTGGAAAGTTGTTATAAAAATGTGGAAATCTGTCATTTTCTTCAAGTACACTGTGCTCCACCATAAGTGACTGTAATTGAACCATGTCATACGGTGCAAAGTGTTCTTTTCTCACACATAAAAGACTAGCTTTTCTTTTTGGAATCGGGTCTAAACCCACCCGCGGCCAGAAATGTATTAAAATGTCAGACATCAACATACAAGTGTCACACTCTCTCAGGTCAAAAAAGGTTGGACTCTTCATTAAAACGACATGACTTGCACCAGATGGCATTCTTGTCTTATGCTCCAATTCTAAGGAAACTTTTCATACATCTTTTATAGGTATCAAAGGAATAATTCTGACAAAAAATCCCCAAAAGTATTTCTTTGAATATTTCAAAAGCAGTAATTTATATTAAAGTACATAAAATTACACTAGAATGCTATATAAAACATAACCACACTGTCAGACGAAGCAGAGAGATGACCTATCAGGCAGAAATAATTAATCAGAATCCACCAAATCATTTTTCCCACTCCATCACTTTTGTTGGGCCAGTAAAGTGTTGCAGGATGATACCCTGGGCAGCTAATATAACAGGCAGCGTGTTCAGGACTCCAGGGAGTTTGTACCTGAAGGCAAGCTGGAGCTTGACCATGGGGCTTGTTGACGTCTACGGCCACAAGCTGCCACCCGCCAGAAGCATCTTCATGGAACATCTGAGGACAGAGAGGGAAACGCATTCGGCTTATTGGCGTATGTTCCACATTCAGCAATTTATAGCATCAGGATAACCACACCCACATATGAGTTTATCGTTCAAGCGTCTGATTAACATAGCAACCATGTCACTGGCTGCGTATCAAACCACATACTTCACTGCTTTCCAGTAGGTATAATGATAATAATTCTTACCGATAACATAATTCCATGATACATTATCACTTTAAGGTTGCTCACATGTAATAAGATATTACATTTACAGAATTAAGAGTCTCCTGTATCATAACCTTCAGCACTGCACTTACTGATCCCTGTCTGGTTGCATTCATCTCTCTCACCTCTCTCTTTGCATGGGACTATTCAGGAGACAGATATGTAAAACTAGGGTGTGTTGCAATACTGAAAACATACTGCTAGTTAAACATTAGTGTTAAGGCCCAATCTTGAATTAAACACATTTCTGTCGGTTAACAATATACCAGTTATATGTCATTTAAATTCCAAATTAAAAGACACCACTAACATAATTTTTATATCAGTAAAGAACAAATAATAACAAAACTCATCATCGACAAACTCAGTTGAGGCATCAGGTGCTATATTATCTGTGTAGAAAAACCCCCATATCTTTAGTGTTTCCAATCAACTTGATTTTATTGGTTAACACAGGTTTAATTCTGTTATCATATTGCACAATGAGTCCCCCAATAATTAGGCGCTACCCTTCCCAAGCACTTAATGTTGGTCAATGCACATCCTGACTTTATTTGCTCCAAGAAATTCTGCTGGTGGGTGACGCTACACAGTGAACACTAGTTCAGACTTCTTTGGTGTAGGCTGTTTCTTAGGATTTATAATTTCTGCTGTGTTTGGGATGCATATAAATTATTTGTAAATACTTCTTGAATTATGCTACTTGTCACTGCTAGGCTAACGTTTGCTTATTTCCTTGCCTTTTAGTTGCCAATCAGCAGATATCACTAAATTCTGTGTAAACTACCGCAACGTTATCTGCTTTTGGGCCTTATTTTCGGGCCTTGTCATCTAAATACTGTTGCACTTTACGTCATTGTATCCTTGTTCAACTGCCCTGTGTGCCTTTCATTGCCCCTCGGGGACAAATAAAGTTATTTTGAATTGAATTGAATTATTTGTGCCTATTAAGTTTAAACAAGGAATAAACCACAATGAGGCGTGTGGTGATGAATGAATGAATGTTTCATTTATATAGCACCCAAAGCGCTTTACAGAACCAATGGGAAGCCAATTCAACTGCCAACCCTGTGTACAACCAACCTGGATGATGCGATAGCAGGCATTCTGTTCCATATACTCACCACTAAGGCGATGGAGGGGCAGGAGAGAATTCACCCATTGGATAAAGGGGATAAGTAGGAGGCCAGATTTGAAAGGGCTATAGTGGGCAATTTTAACAAGGGCATCAGGGGACCATGCCTACTCTTTCGAAAGATGCCAAGGGATCTTCTATGACCTCAGAATGTCAGGACCTTAGTATTACATCTCATTCAAAGGATGGCACCACTTTTACAGCACAGTGTCCCAGACAGTGCACTGGGATCCACACAGACCATAGGATGGGCTAACATTAACACTTCAGCTTTCCTAGTTGGTCTCCCATCCATGTACTGGCCAGGTTAAAATCTGCTTAGCTTCAGATGGATTACCTTGTCTGAACTGCAGGTGGTACACGAAAATAACCAACAACTTGGTGTAGTGTGGCCTGACAAACAGTGGAGGGCCACTAACCAATTAGAGTTGATTATTTTGATATGACCTCACACCTCAAACTAGTTCATCCCGCTTACAGTATAACATACCTAATGGGTAAAAAATAATAATAGAGCAAACTAGTCCATTTTTCAGAAGGAGATTATTTGAATTAGCATAAAATCATTTTCCAATGTGCTCTTAAAAATTCAGTCCCCATTACAGGGGTGGGCAGTCGTATCCGCAAAGGGCCAGTGTGTTTTTGGGATAACCTTTAAGGCAGCTGTTCAAACCCAGGTGTGAGGATTCTTCAGGGAATCAGCCCTCTAATTAGTAATCTAATTAGGGAGTTGCAGTGAAAACCCACACACACAGCGGCCCTTTGCAGATAAGACTGCCCGTCCCTGTCCTATAAGGAAAGAACGTTGAGTTCAGCTACTCACTGGAAGCAGCAGTTACCAGCAGACAGGAGCTTGCATTTTTCATACAGGTTTTTCTATCAACATGTTTAATAAAACATTAAAATGCTTAATACAAAATTGTTACTAGGCTGCCAGAACTACCCACGCAGCTACACGAATATAATCAATACCCACATGACATCTCTGAATCAATAAGAAAATAGTATTTACCAAGGCCAAAAAAGAAATAACTTCATACAGAGGGACCATGATATATGTTGTACCAATTTGCATACATCATTGATTAATTAGGGACATTTATGTCATTCTTGCAAAATTTTTGTATGAATTTTTATTGGCTGCAAATCGCCTTCTTGGAAGTCACCAGCTGGAAAGTACAGTCCATGCTATACCTGTAATACGGTACAAGTCCTGGCCAGCGGTGGTCAAGTTGGATAAATGACTATAAGCTACTTGGTATATTGGACATGTATGACGCAAAAATACATGGTAGCAAGCAGTACAAGCTAGATCCATTGTTCAAGAATAAAGTCAGAGAACCTCAACCTCAACGGTTAATCACAGAAGAAGCAGAAACTTCAGCTGCTGGTGCAGCAACCTCAAATTCTGAGGAGGAACAGTTGTAGGAAAAGTATCTCTCACTTAACACATTAGTTCAATAGAAAATGTATGCATGTTTTGCTATAATGCTATAGTCATGCATTTTAGCAATTATATATTGTAATTTAGTAATTATATAAAATTTTGTAGTAAATTGTTGCGGAAGTAGAGTACGTGGCATAATCTGGGAACAGCGTCCACACCGAATCATGTGACCATATGATGATGTTGTTTAGAAACTGCTCTTATCATATAATCATATGTTGTATCATATGTTTTAAACCTATCACACACTGAATAATGAACTGAAGCTTGACTTTTAAAAAATTATATCGCAAATCAAAACGCAACATAAATTGCAACTAGATATTTTCCCCGAATCGTTCAGCCCTAATAAAAATGTTAAATGGTGACTGTTCCTTAATGTGTTAATATTTAGTATTGCTTCACATTGTGACATTGCGTGTGTTTTTACACAGTTTTTTTATTTGCTTTACAAAGAAATAATTAAAAAACGGGAGTTTATAGGAACAAGGAATGTGGGTGTGCGACACCGAGCAGATACCAGAGGTGATTCCAGCTCTTCCACCTTCATTATGATTTGTTTTTAAAACATATTCCCAGAAGTATTTTTGGGAACAATGTTTCCATGCACAAGACCAATGCATGTCTGACAGGTATGCCAAGTTCTGGTCCCTTGTAGACAAACATGTGGGATGTGGTGGCTTAATGGTTAGGGAAGTGTACTTGTAATTGAAAGAGCGCAGGTTTGAATCCCCAAACAGCAAGGCACCGCTGAGGTACCCTGAGCAAGGTACCGCCCCCGAGCACTGAATTAGCTGCCCCCTGCTATGTTATAACATCACATGTGGGTTAAATGCATAGGGAACATATTTCACTGTGGTGTGTCAACACTGATCACAAGAACACACACTTTCCTCACTGATGGACTAAAAAGCCATACAGTAATTCATACGTGAAGAAAACAAGCCCACTGTTATATGAATGAAGCCCATGTTCCCTAATTAGTGTTGAGGCAACAGTAAAATGAAAGGTGACAATGCAAGTTTTAAAAAAAAAGGTAAAAGAAAGACAAGCACCACTTCTACTGAACTGTACTAGTCACTTTGTTGTTAATACTGTACAGTTATCTTCTTAAGGAGGCTCAGAAAATTAATTCCATATTAAAACATGATTGCTTAGTGGTGTGGTTTGAAAACTCCACCAATATTTTATCAGCTCAATCCCTCTGGATTGCCTTAAATCCATTTTTATTACATGAGATCAAAGCAAGGAACTTAAGCCTTATTGTTTCACACTAAATAAGTGACAGCTTTTTATGCTGCTTTAATTACTTTTTTAATAGAAGACTTTGGCAATTTGATTTTAATTAGAGAGGCTAATTATTTAAAAAAAGAAAAACAAAAGGCTTCTGTGCAAAGGGCGTTTTAACCAGGACACCAAGGATCGAGAATATTAGCATTACAGTATATTCATTCATTTTATACTATATAAACCAAAAAAGTTCTAATTTAAAACTAGTCTTAGCAGTATACAATATGTGCAACATACTGTAATAATTATTCATTATCGGTTATCAAGAGTAATATACTATAGCCTGGAAACCAATTACCTTAACATTCCAACAAAGTAATACAACCCAGTACTAATAAAAACTACAAAAAAAATAATTTCTCAGAATTAATTTGTTCCCCTCCATAAGGTTTGGTATAGATTGATTTTCTCTGCTTATTTTCTTGCAACTCAGACCACAGTTCCGTTAAAATTAGCTTAAAACTGCATTCTTGCTTTGTAAGTACTAGCGGTGTAAATGCTATTTGCACTCAGTGTCAGTAGAGTTTTCAATTCCCAGACAACATAAGCCTCAGGGATCATTTGAAGAGACAGGATCCTTCTGTTCTTGCGAGCAAACCAGAAGTGTTAGTGTCAGTGACACAACGACTCCATCCATCCATTGTCCAAACCGCTTATCCTACTGGGTCGCGGGAAGTCCGGAGCCTATCCCAGAAGCTGTGAGCACAAGGTGGGGAACAACCCAGGATGGGGGGCCAGCCCATCGCAGGGCACACTCACATGCACATCCATGAGCAATTCCAGTAACCCCAATTAGCCTCAACATGTTTTTGGACTGTGGGGGGGAAACTGGAGTACCCAGAGAAAACCCCACGACGACACAGGGAGAACAGAACCCAGGTCCCAGAGGTGTGAGGCAACAGTGCTAACCACTGCACCACCATGCCGGCCACAAAATACTCCTTATTTTGTAAAAAAAAAGTTCAACCCACATGGAGCTAAACGCATCACCAGCAAGACTGTCCATATTGTGGTGGACGACTGACTTGTTCATGTAATGAAGAGTCATATAATGAGCAAAACGTAAAAGAAAAGTCTTTATTAAAAGTACAACTACAGGTACAACTTTCACAACTTTCACATATGCCATCTCACACTCCTCGTGACACACACACACACACACACACACACACTCACACACACACATATATATAGCCACAACTGACTACACAGAGATGATGTGAATAATGATGATTATCTCAGAGATCTGAACGACTACGACAAGGGACAAATTGCAAGGCCAGATGACTAGGTCAGAGTATCTCCGAAATGGCAAGGATTGTGGGATGCTCCGAGTGGTGAGTATCTACAAAACCACGAACGGGCGACAGATGTCAGGCACCCATGGCTCATTGACGTGGGGGGGCCACAGAGGCTGTCCTGTCTGGTACAGTGACAGATGGGCTACTATAGCACAACTGATGGAAAATTTTAGTGCTGTGCTCAAAATGACCCAGCAGCATAAGGGCAGTTACTGTGCCCATGCTTGCCCATCTTCACTGGCAAAGTGGACCGTGGATCAAGTGGAAGAAGATTGCCTGGTCCAATGAGTGCCGTTTCCTTTCACGTCATGTGGGAGGGCAGGTGTGAAATGGCTGTAGAGAGATTGTGATCCTCTGGGCAATGTTGTGCTGGGAAACCCTAGGCCCAGTATTCATGTGGTGGATACATTGACACATGACACCTATTGTGACATCACTGCAGACCACGTACACACATTCATGGTAACAGTATTCTTCAATGGCAGTGACATCTGTCAACGTTATAATCTGCCCTGCCAAACCGAGCGAATTGCTCAGTAATGGTTTGCATAACATGGCAAGGAGTTCAAGGTGCTGCCCTGACTGCCAAATTCTCCAGATCCGAATCATCTCTGAGCGTCTCTGGGATGGGCTGGAACAGAAAGTCCGATCTGCAGCGGCTCCAGCTCACATCTTAGGGGACTTAAATGATCTGCTGCTGATATCTTGGTGCCAAATACCACAAGACACTTACAGGGGTCTTGTTTAATCCATGCCTTGGTGCATCATGCCTGTCTCAGCAGCACAAAAAAAGGAGATATTGCTAATGAACAAGGCAAGAAGACGTTGCGGGTTTGGCGGTACGTTTAGCAGTTCATAGTCCGACACACAGCAGACTGGTGCTGGAGCACTAGTGCCAAATGAAAATACTGAGAACTTATTTCACCACTTGAAGCTCTGCCACCCAGTAGAAAATACAGAATGCAAGTGCTTGCAGTCACATACAGTAAAAACAGCAGCTAGAGTTTCCACTTTCATTCTGAAGAAATATGGTACAAATCACAGCCTGTCTTGGTCAAATATGAGACACAGCATTTTATGTTTCATCACGGGACAGGTCAAACCCATCCTCTGGAACAAGTGGTGAGGCAATCAGGGAAAAAAGCCTACTATCATTTTCTTGGCTTATGTGTGTTAAGTCATTTATTTTTGTATGAATTATTTCTTAAAAATAGATTTTGGTTTGAAGTACATTCAATTTGTTGTCTTTTTTAATATTCTGAGTTTTAGGAGCAATTCTAGGGAATACAAAGCAAAACTGAAGCCTTGAAGTAAAGAAATAATGACATTTTACTTAATTATATCATGATAATTAGAGGTATCAATCAATATAAAAAATATATCATGATAAATATTTTGCCATATAACCAAGCCTTACCCGAAAGTGTGTGTGTGTGTGGGGGGGGGGGGTTCATTGCATGAGAAATTTAATTGAATGAAAATACCACAGTATAATAAAAATATTACCATAATACCGTCAAAGCCTACCCTAAACACTCTCCAAATACAATACATTTGTCTCAAAATTCAATCATTTCCAGGATCTCACCCATACAATGTGTCTGCAAAGTTTGAAAAAGATCCATACTAAAATACTTTTTGTGTTCACAGGAGCGAATGTGTTCAACGGCCACCTTTTGCTTCCTTTGTGGTCACACAATGCTCCTGCCTCAGTTTTGGGGGAAATCGTTTCAAATAAAATCAGCCCTGACAACACAGAATAAGTAGCGAGTAACTCATAAATTCACACCAATATCTTACCGACTTCAGCACTGTGCC
>JAODJW010000001.1:42583575-42614893 GCA_026777045.1 Hyperopisus bebe | reverse complement strand
GATTATTCTTGTCAAAACTATTATATAATCGCCTGATCGCTATTATCTGAGATGATCGCGATTATTTTGCATAATCCCTATAATCATCTCCATTCATCTGTATAAAAATGGCTGGATGAAACAGAAAGGGCATATTTCCATTACTATTTCCACATTGCTTTCCACCATGTAATGTCTGACTGGCACTTGTTTAATGACGTCATCTCATTGCACTTAGCCGATCCGTACCACTTGCCATATCTGTACCTTACATCTGGGCATGCTCAATATTACACTTCACAGCATAATTTACGATGGTGCCCGATTTGTACCACTTTGTTTCACAACATTTTCACGACCCAACCTGATCTTGTTAATATTTCTTTTAACAGCATCAAATTAATTTTACAGAATGCTTTTGTACTAATTGTTCACACCCGTCCAGAATGGGATATTCAGCCAGATTTTTTGATTTTGGATTGTTTATGTTCTCTGTCAGTTTCACAAAAGTTCTGCACAACGCCTGCACTTGTCGGATTTAAGGTACCCCAATTTAAACAGACTTTAACTTTGTCTACTTATATTTACCCCAGACTACCTTAATTCCAACAAGTTATCTGGTTTGGTTGCTGTAAATGTAGACAATATGGTTGCCATAACATGGAAGGATGAATAGACCGGGCAGCGCCAGAAAATGCAATTCGCATACTCAAAAATGCTGCGTATTCAAAAATGCGACATATGTGCAGATGTGCAAGATACAAATTGGGTAGGTGGTACAGATCTGGCGGTGTCAACACCAATCTGAAGGCACTTAACTTCTTATTTGTTATTTATGTCATATTTGACCCATACAGTTTTGTTTGCAAAGCTTAAAAGGCAAACAGAAATGCAATTTTTATTTATATGTTGCGATGTTCAATGGTAATTAATAGCCCTTCCTCTTCATAAGGTGTATGTGTATTATTAGGCTATGATTAGGCTAACTGAATAACAGTGTTGCAAAATTAAAAGCCGTTAATCACAATTATTTGTATGACAATTAATCATTAACTAAAATATGATCGTGGGTGCCCTATTTTACATACTTTCATCATGCAGTTTAAAGCATCCTTAATTCTTATACCACCCATTATAATGCATTAGCAAAGGTATCAATAGGGCATTATACAGTAGATGAGAGCTTCAGTGGAGCTTGCAAAATATTATAATCAATACTATAATGCCTTTTGTTTGTTAATAAAAGATGCTGTAATGCTCTATTAATTCTTACACCGACCACTATAGTGTATTATGAAGGTATCTATAATGCATTAGAGATGACAGCATCAAGTGATATGTTATCAAAAAGTTTTATAAAAGAAATTGCAATATTATTTCGTAAAATCTAAAGTAAAATAAATGACTCAGATCTCAGACAGAAATGTCTCCAACACATTCTGAAAGTAGTAAAATCCAACACTATCAACTCGTACAATGCTTGATCGTGAAGACCAATATACTAGGTAAGACCTTCTGTTATTTTCACTGCACAAGGGTTATTGTTTGACATTTTCTTTCTCTGTGCTAGTGTTTGCTGCAAGATTGGTTGTTGCAGAGTGCTACTGTTCTAGAGTTGCAGAATCAATACACCTGGCTTCGTCTCACAATTCCATGCATTGTAATTAAAAACACTATCATGGATTCACAGTATGTTTCATAACGGTAAAGAATATTAATATTGACTTACTAGGACTATATGCCACGTGTCTTTCATTGGTCTCTTTATTGGAAAGGCGGAAGGTAAATTAAATTTGCACTCACTGCTTTGTTTATCCAAAGAATGTCTGCATTGTCAGCCAGAGTTTCATCAGGCCCAAAGTCAGTCATAGGCTGAGCCTCGACCCGGGAGCTCTGCTTCCTTTTCAGCATACTGGGGCTGGCTGTGCTATAAAGGGAATGGATCTGAAAGAGAAGTTCAAAGAAGACGGTGTCATTAAAACCCATGGACCACCTGAAAAACAGTACACAATGAGCGTACAATTTTCATATTCCCTATGTCATACACAGCAGGGCAAAAGTACAGCTTCCATTAGATGTTTACAATTATTAGGGAGGAAACAAATTTGTTAATTACCGAGAAAGGCTTCCGTAGTACAAGTTTTCTTGGGAAAACTATTTATTTGCATAAATGCACTTAACAGAATAAACTCAGCATACCTTAAGACAGGCACAGAGCCCATTTGCTAATATGTGTCTGCCTTTTTCCCAAAAGGCACACTGTGACCTGCCACTAATCAGACATTTATATATTTATGACCATCAAAGAACCGTCTCAGGATTCTTTGTTGGGTAAATGATTGAAATAGAAGGTATTAATGAAACAAAAATAGCATAATAGAATTTTCACAATACTTAAGTGCTGCAATACCAGACAATATGTGATGTGCTGCTTGATGGTCACTGTGACACACAACCAAAGCATGTGTAAAACAAACAACATCCACGTCTCTTAGTAACTTACCTGACTTAAAGATCAGACTCATTCTTCATTATGTAAAGCTATTCTGCTACTCACAGTAACTGTGACAGGTTGAGGTTGCCCTTATTGCACGTAGGGGCAATTTAGAGTGTTGGCCCTCAAATACTCAGGAAAATCACACACACACACACACACACACACACACAAAAACAAAGCGCACATACCAAAGGTAAAAGTAAGGCTGAAATTGCTCCAGCATGGCACACAACATGCGATCAGGCATACCCTGTAAATAACACACAACAGTTAGTAAACATGGCATATATGGCATACTGGCATGTACAATACAGCAATGTCAACCACATCCGACTGGGCATATATGCAACATTCAGTGAGGTGCCATAGACAGACAGATGGTGAGGTGTGGAAACTCACTGTCAGGCTCCTCATTGGTGCGTTCATCCCCAGGTTACAAGGGGGTGGGTACCAGCGTGAGTGACAATGAGCCAGTTATTTCAACACTTCCTCAATCCTGTTATCAGAAAGACATCATGCCACAATAACCAGAATGCATTACTTAACATCGCATCCGTGATCGAATTAAGAAGTGAACTTTATTGTACAGTTCATTCTTTGACACTGAGGATTTTGTAAGATGGAAACGCAATTAAAGCAAGCAGCAAAGAAAATATAAAATATCCAAAATATTCTGATGACAAAACAACACGCATTACGCCTTCAACTTCCTTTTAACACCAACGCAGTCCCTGAAAAGCTAGTAATAAGCAATTTACTATGTAATCACTACACTTACCGTATGTTGGTGGAGATTTAAGGAAGAGTGAAAACAAAATTATAGGCTACAAGTGCAATAATGTGGGAGTAAGTTGTCAAAGACTACAATTAGATTCACATTTAGAAAAAGGACATTTTTCCCATAGGCAGGATGCAATCACTGGGCAGATTAATTGTAACTGTGGGCACATATTAACATCTGAAACTTACTCTGAGTTGGTTTCACATTGTTAGGACATTCTATAAACAGAACAAGCCATTTCTATCTGTGACATTTGGAGCTAATAAACATCAGGTGGCAGTTTTAAGATAAACTGCATATAAAAATATAGGCCTACACACCTGAATCATAACAAAATGCTAACTTTCTTAGGGTTTCTGATTAATTATATGGTTCATAAAATTAAAACTTATGGTCTTTTTAACGCCACTGAAACCGCCACACATTTTCCATAGATTTAAATATGCCAGTTTGTGTTTTTTGTATCCTCTGTGATGAACTAATATCTCATCCAGGGTGTTTTGTGTGCTTCAGATTCACTGCAATACAACGTTCGTTAAGTGGTCATAGAAGATGGATGAAAATATGAATGGATTGACATTCGCACTGGCAAACCATTAAACGCAGCTATTGAAAACAAAATATCTCTTTTCACTATGGGGACCTGCACAAACAGTAACTTTCCTTTGAAATGCTTTTTTTTAACAATAAATGGAATTAAACAATTATAATAATGGTCAGAAATTCAAACACAGGTGCAAACTGTGTTAAAATGCATTTTAAACAAAGGCAACAGCATAAATGGTCACTGATTATGTAAATATTTGAATCTTTGATAGAGGAAAGTGTATACTTTCTACATTTGTTTGCACTATTTTCACTTGCCTGCACTAGCAGTTAAATGGCAGTATTGCTCATGTTTGAGTACAGATACTACATTAATAAACACAGCATTGGAATAATACACAGGAGACTCCTGTTTGCTTCACTGGCCCAAGGCAGCAATGTGCCGCAGTGAGTTAGCACATAGCCTCACCACCCCTATCCCTGACTCTGCATGGAGTTTCCTCTCTATTTGTGTGCCCTACAAGTACTCCAGTTTCATTCCACACTGCAAGTATGTGCTTAAGTGAAGCTGTGTTTCTAAATACTGTGTAACTGCATATGTGTAACTGTGTGTTCCCTGCAATGTGATGGACTGGCAACCCATTCCCTGCACAGGGCACATGACCTGATGTTAGAAAAGATTTATATCTTTTATGTAATATATTATACATTCTTTCTGTGCAAGCCATGACTTGCTTAAGGTTGTTATTATTATTGCTATTAACAATAATAATACTTGTAATAATAATAATAATAAATAGGCCAATGCTTATCATATGAGCAATCAAAACAGTCTACTCTGGACACATAAAAAACAAAATCAGTAAACACGTTAAATGGGTAAATGTTGAAACAAGTGAATGGGTAAATAAAATACTGAAACAATGAATTCCCCATAGGTGCTTATAATTAGTCCAAGTATATAGTAGCTGGTGAAGTAGAGTACAAGTAATTAACACTTAAACGCATACTATGAGTTCGTAGGCCATATTGCATGTACAAGGCACAATCAAGTATGTTATTCAATGATGAAGACCGACTCGCTCCTTTAAGATAGCATTTAGCAATGGGACAACTTAAAGAAAACATTTAATGTAATGTTTAATAATAAGTTTCTCTCGCTTGCTTTGTTCTCTTGTCGTAAAGTTCTCATTTTTGTAAATAGACGTTAACAGCAAATAAAGAGGAAAGATTAAACTGATACTGTTGGTTTTTAAGACGAATATAGCCTGAAAGACCGACCTCCGTTACTATGGAAACAGATCGAGCAAGGTGGGTGCGGAAATTTACTCGCTATTATAAAATGTGTATCGTATGTCAGTATAATACTAGAATGCATAAAATAATACTTGCTAAAAATGAAATTCGACAGCCTTTTGCTACGAAGGCCTTTTTCCATGATTCGTTGTTCGCCTTTACTTTCTGTAGGACGGGCATGTAAACAGTAGAGCTGAATGCGTCAAGATGCCGGTGAATATCTAAAAATTACGGAGCGAAAATGGTACTTACGTAAGGCGAATAACCGTTTTTATTTTAGTCGTTTTTTTTCATTGTTTCTGCTGCTTCACGACCTCTCATGCTTTTCAGCGGCCGCCTCCATGCTAAGCGCTTTGCGATCGCATCACCGTAACATCTGCTGCAGGAACTCCCGTCTCCTGCTACCCGGAACAATAGTCAGGATAAGGCTGTCTCGCATGAGGCCGCATCCTGACCAGATGGGAAACTGAACAACAACAACAACAACAACAATAATAATAATAATAATAATAATAATAATAATAATAATAATAATAATAATAATAATAATAATAATAATGAACGCAGCAGTTTTCCTTTGGTTGATAAATTGAAATGAGAATATAGTTTTACCATTATTACGATGCACGTGGTTATTTTGATTGTATAGTTCATTTTAAACTATATTGTTTTATATTATTATGATGTGTATTATTGTTTCTGTCCAAACACCACATGTATTAGTAAAACCATAATACTAATCTATAAGAATTCTATGATACTAATCTATAATACTCTATAAATAATTTATAAAGCCTGTGATGGGATGGCATCCCATTGTATGTATGTATCTAAGTATGTATTATGTATGTATGCATGCATGTATGTATGTGTGTATGTATGCATGCATGTGTGCATGTTAGAGCTGTCAACCGTAAGATCCTTTCCTAAATGTGAAAGACCTTTTCTTGACCCTATTACCGGAAAGCAGCATTGATTAATAATAACAGTCAGATTGATTGATAATGATGTGATTCAGGGTGGAATGCAAAATATTATCTGATACATGAAACTGAAGAAAACTATACATTAACATTCATGGTAATCAATCACATAATCATTTAAAGTATATTATGAATATTTAGTATATTATTTTATATGGCTATCCAATTTATATGGTGTCCTTATTTATAAAAGTTGCTTCAAAATCCAAAAAACAGTTCTACAGTATTTTTCAGTGACTCATTTATAAAATTCAGAGTTTAAGCAATTCAGGTTGAATACAAGATACCGTAACACATGTCTTAAAGGGCCAGTACACACTATAATAAATTAAACAGAGTACATAGTCTGTGTAAAGAACATTTACTAAAATTGATTAAATACTGTAATGGTACATTTCTGAAGTTAAAGGTTAAATACCATTAAAGATACATGAAATAAATAACCAAGTTCAGTATTATTTGATTCTCTGTAAAATCAGGTACATTATCCTTATGCATAAGCCATCTGGATAAACAACTGTTTCTAATTATTGCTTTGACCAGTGGCTAAACTTTCACATTTTGGCACTTCAGCTCTCCTGTGCTCCTGTCCAAACCATAACAGTCACAACTAATCAAAGGCACTTGTAGGGATACTGCTTTTGGCCTCAGAAAGGTTTGAGCCGGTTTTGGCCAGCCTCTCGCCTGCTCTTCGTCCGTTTGGAAAAGTTGAAATTCCTGAAGGCATTTTGCTTCAAGTTTCTCGGGGATTTAAACATGTATGCAGAGGCTCCGGTGAATTCCATGTCGTTTTTCTCCCTTCTGATTCTCTTCTCAGCTTTTGAAGGAACGGTGTCACAATCATTGAGGTATGTAGTGCAGTTTTGTTTTTCTCATCAAGTCGAATTCTTCAATGCTTGTGTTCCAGTTGTCAGGAAGGTCCATGGTACAGAGAGATGCATTTCATAGCTAAAACAACAGCAACAAAACATCTTTGTGGTTACAGTTATGGAGTTTTGGTGAGAGCACTGTTTTATGTAACTGCGGGGAACAGCAAGTACTCTGGTATTGATGGTTTATGACTTTCACTTTTCAGAACTCAGAAATGGTAGGTAAATGGTTTTGGGTTTTGTTTTTTACTGTCCATTAACAATATTAGACTAGCTTTGGTGCTTTTCAGACTCGTTAGAGATCAGAGTCATTTCTAAGTTTTAACCAGTATAGCAACGAAGTCAAAACCTAAAACCCAGGGTGTTTGCATAAAAGGATCAAAATCTGGTTCCTAAGCAGTTAACAGACAAGTAAGGCAGACATATATCTTATTGCACATAATGATGTGCAAGGAAGAACAATGGTGTTGATGTTTTTATTGGAGTGTATATGACATTATAGATGATGTACACTTTTTAAATGTTTCTCAAGTAATCCTGCAGTCAGCAGCAACATTCTCCTAACTTGTGACCTACATCAGCACTATATTGCTTATTAATTTCTTTCTTCACCAGCAGTCACTATTAACCCAACTTACTTTTTGCATAGAATGAATTTTAAAAAGCACAGTATCTTTGGTCATTTCATTGCAAACTGCCCTAAAAGACCTATTGATATTGATTTTTTTTTTAAGAACAGTAACTGGGGACTGCAGACTTTCCACAGAATTTTCACTGCGACGGTGCAGGACACCAGACGGCCTTATTTGTAGCGGGAGGGGTGATTGTAGCTGTGGAATCTGCATATGTCACGTCGCAGACCCTGGGAAGTTTTATGGCCCACGCTGTGAGTGTCATGACTGGGTCTGTGCAACATATGATGGGAAAATCTGCGGAGGTAAGTAAAATGCAGGCCTTAGCAATAAAGGGTCCAGCGGGGGAAATTCATTCCAATATTATACGTATTTATTTAGCCGAAGCTTTTGTCCAAAGCAACAAACATTACAAGGTCTTGTGTATCTGGTCAACCTTCAGAGGTAAATTTCCCGTCCTTAACTATTAACAAAGAAGATTGCTGAGGAAGTGAGGATGCTAACAAAGCAGATTTTTATGGGTTCGTAAATGCTACTTCGTTTTAGCCTGAAGATCATTTTTGAAATAACACTTTCAATTGTAAGGCAACTCTTTGAACCTTGTCTGTGAACTGACATGATGGATCGCTGTACTTTATAGACCATGTGCTTAATTCGAACCATCAGACTAGGACTGAATGTAATAGCAGTACAGGGCTTTCTGCTATAACGCAACAGATGTGTTAATCTAAAACAGTGCATATTGCAAAATGATGGAATAAAAATAACAAGGCTTACAGATGCAAGTCAAGTGGGCTTTATTGTCATACTATCCATATGTAGGTATACAGTGGCATGAAATACAAACAACAAGTAGCAAGGGGGGGGGTTTAAAACTTAAAAAGTGAAAACACAGGACAGTGGAAAGCATGGGGTTGGACGGAAGGGTCTATATACTGTATATAGTGCATTAAAAATTGCATGTAAATACTAATAAATAATGCAACAACATACCATTGTAATAAATAGTGTGAGTTGACTGGTAATAAACAGATAAGTAAGTACAAGTATTCTTTGGAATGAGTAGGTGGTAAGGCAGGTAGCTGAGTGTTGAATGTCCTGACAGCCTGAGGGAAGAAGCTATTGCTGAAGCTGGCAGAACTGCCTCAGATTCTGCTGCACCTTCTGCCAGACAGTAGCAGGAAAAAGTCCATGGGGAGTGTAGGAGGGCTTTTCCACAATGCTGCAGGCTTCGCAGGGGCAGTGTTTGTGGAAAATGTCCTTGATGCAGGGGAAAAGTGGGCCTGGTGATGTTTTTCCACTGTATGCATGACCTCCATGGTTCTGGAACTTTTAATTTCCAAACCTAGGCATTTTTCTACTGGTCAGAACACTCTCTATCGTGCCCCTCAGAGCATGGTGAGGACGGGGGTGGGAGTCTTGCATTCCTCAGCAGCTTCAGGAAGTGGAGACGCGGTTCCGCCTTCCTGACTTGGGTGGAGGTGTTGAAAGTCCACTCCAAACCTAACCGAACCATTAACCATTATGTTTGTTACACGTGTAAGGTTGCTGAAGTTCCCCTAAAGTTCCCCTATTAGACACTGGATTGAAGTTGATTTCATCCTCAACAATTTATTGACCCTGCCAAACATATTTTCAATACGGTACATTAATTAATTCCCTTCTTCCCACCTTCTTTCGCCCTTTTATGTTTGTCCAATTAAAACCCAACTAGAATAAACTGAAGATTGAATTCTAAATAGCAGATTCTGAATAATACTCTGTCAAACAGTATAATTTACTCCTATTCACAGATATATACACACCACAAAGAGATTAAGTTACCTAACAGAAATTGCAGCTAGATTGCAGTTAGCCTTTTTTTCAATAGAAAAAAAGTATAATTACTCAGTATATCTACTGAACAATAGCTTAGGTCGTGACCAGTTGGACGAGCAGGAAGCGGGGAATCAGGGTCGGGAAATGGAGATCCATGAACAAGGGGTTTATTTGGGCATACAGGCAGACAAGGTAAAACATGGTGAATCAAGGCAAACGACGTCAATGACAAGACTGGGGAAACGTATTCGAACGTGGATTGAAATACACAGGGCTCAATGGAAAAAACAGCTGGTAACGATTGGGATTGTACACAAGGTTAATGAGGGGGTGTGGCACACAGGAGGAATGGACAAGCAGGGTGTGACAATAGGTTTGTAGAGAAACTTATCCCAAATATTCCCAATAATGGTGATGGTGTCTGATCCAACATGGAATTATCAGATGTGACAGCATTTGTACCCAGAGAGCCTAAGAAGAGGTTGATGGCTCTTGCAAGTCTTTATAAATGCATGAAGAGGACAAGGAGTGTAGCAGCTATGGAGGACCAGACTAAGAGGCCTCTGGGCAACAGAACTCATGAGGTCACTTCTGAAACGGAGCAGACTCACGGCTCACGAAATTCTGAAATGTGTCTGATGTCAGGAAAACATTACATAGGCTTTTCAGTGAGTGCCATATAAAAAAAATATACAATCATCAAATGTATTAGATATAAAATTACATTAATTTGTTAAAAGACATTTGTGAAAGGGACTGGGTGAGGCGGGGTTTGCTCTGCCCCCGGAGCACATGCCCAAATGCCCATATAGTTAGTCTGGGCCTGCAATCATGGGTAAGGTATGGTACGGGCTGGTGCTTGTCTTGCAAATTTCCAGCAACTAGCAAAAGTGTTTGATCAGATTTGACTTAGCTGGCCTGCAGAAATTCTGGAATGAAAACGTTTACAAAGAGGAAGTTTTGCAAATTTGGTAGTTCGCTTATCTGGTATTGATTTGCATTGAGGTGAACATACTAGAAAAGTAAACTTGTACTACGGCTTATCTGTTGGCACAACTGGTGACAGCCAATTCAAAGATGCCAGCTGCTACCTTGTGAAATGACGTCTCAGTCTCAGTCAGAGCTCTCTGGTAGGTCTATGTCAGGTATTAAATAGGATGTAGGTCTGGTGCCATGCATATACTGTATGTCACGAGACATGAAAGGGCAGAGGCGGAGCTGCTGAGCATGTGGTAAAACCCATTGGCTGATAATTAGCCTGTCATTGGGTTGCCATAAAGCAGAGTAAACATCTCCTGCAGTTAAATTTGGGACACACTGAACAGTTGGACCACAGAATCGAAGGAAGGGTGGAAACTGTTTTGACAAAGCAAACAAATTTGAAATGCAAACCTTTGATATTTCTGCCATAGTGCTTTTAGGATTTTTGGTTGATTCTTCCTCTGCCAATAAGGGAACAGCTGTGCATCTGTGATGATGGTTCACTATGAACACTGGCAGTTTTGTGAAGATCTGCTCCTTGCATAGCACTATAAAGCTGAATGGGTCAGTTGGTACATGGCTTATGGACAACAACAGAATCTTGCCTGACAGCAGAATGTTGGACTGTGACTGGAGTCTCTCAAACTTTATAAAATTAGATGGGTCGGGGTGAATTCCGTCCTGGGACACAATGTGCCCCCCAAAAAAATGATCTTTGCCAAGATAGCACTTAACAAGATTCAAGCTGTAATAATGTCATTGCATTTCAGTCATTAATGGAATCTGGGTTAGTGTCAGAACAGAAAAACTGCAGCAAGCAGCAACTTCATGTCCCCTGGACCAGGGTTTCTCAATCCAGTCCTTGGGAATCCACAGTTGGTCCATGTTTTTGCCCCCTCCAAGCTCCCTATCTGTAGGTCTCCGAGGACCAGATTGGAAAACACTGCCCTAGACAGTAAAATGAGTGAATACTGACTATTGTTAGTATTCAGGACAATGTGATACGTCATCAGAAGATGCCAGCCAAGGATGACAGGATGGTGGGATTGTCTAACAACTTTTACATTGAAATAAGGTCCAGACATGGTTCCCATTATGTGCAAAAACTGTCTACTCACTTAGTCGGCCAAGATAAATGAGGCTTTCATAGGAACTTTTCTCAGGGCTGCGTGAGATACTGTAAAGTCTTCACTCGCAATGGAGTCCATGATCCAGAAGGTCTAATACTTCAATGCCCTCCATAATGGCTAGAATGTTAGCAGACACCTTTACTGCTTTTTCTCTCACCAGCAATAACGCTTCATTGAATTTTATGGATAAGGGTCATAGGTGCATTAGGTAATGTTTGGCCTCAAAAAACAGATGTCACCTTCTTGATGATAACCAGAAGTGCAGGTGTCCCCAAACCTATGAGGAGAATGGAAGTGTACACTGCATCTGGTGCGAGGACTTGAATTCCTGCCTCTGCATGGAAGTAGGTTGTCATTAACTGGGTCTTACTTTGATTTGCAGCCCATAGCCAAAGTATAACGAAATTTGTACAGTGGGTCCACAATCACTTTGTGTCTGGGGGATATGGGTTTGAATCCCACTGCTGCGTCCAAATTTAAGTGGTTGGTTCACCTTAATTAAATAGTCACTCATTGGAGGTAGAAATCTTCACTCAACAATTTATTGAGCCTGTCACATGGCTTTTGAAATGCATTACCTTGGCTATTCTTCCTGTTTTGTCCGTTTCTTATTGTCCAATCAATATTCTCTCATCTTAACTACATTAACTGAATCAGGAATTTCAAACAGCAGATTCTGAACAATATTAATTATTAAAAACAATGCAATACAAAAATAACAGTAAAATATCTAATGATTTGATACATTTCTGTTTTGGAATGATGTAATTTTATTAATTTCTGATTGGCCCCAATTCAGATTGATTCATCATCTATTAAAGCGTCCTCCTTCTGAAGAAAAAACACATTTAAAATGTCCGAGGTTGATCATATGCAGTAATAATGACATGACAGGTATATTGATTTATGGTAGATATATGTAAAAATCCCTCCTCCCCCCCACCCCCATGGACTTACCTAAAACGTCTTAGCAGCAAAATTAGCTGCTGAAAAATGTTCATGCTGAGTGAAGGATGGGTAGGCCCAAAAAGGGGAGCAGATAATTATGTAGTTCTCAGAAACCTGGAGAAATATGAAAGTTGCCAACTGTTGGGAACACACATGTAATGAGCGACTAATATACACTAGAACAAGAAGATACAATGAAACATAATAGAAACACAGATATGCATATTAGGAGAGTCTGTTTGGTAGGGCCAATGAGAAGGTCAAATAAGGTAAACATCATTAATGGGCAAGATCTCCCTGAGGAGACACGTAAGATATGGGGCATGAAAATGGACAACAACGAAAATTAAGGACAATGAAAACAAAAGCTGGCTAGGAAGGGCAGTACTGCGGGGATCGGAAGGAGAAGACAACCTTACAGACGGCACAGGGCGGCTAGGAGTGCGATTTGGATGGAGGAGAAAGGAAGAAAAATGTGATTTAATGTGTCGGGGTGATGGTTCTTTTGGACTTCAGAGTGTATCTGTGGTATTTATGCTTGACAGTAAGCCAACGGAAAGGACAAGCAGGAAGAAGTCAAATAAAGAGATTAAAGGAACTGAAGTAGAGGAGAATGTGGTGCCCAACAATACAAGGGTGAAAATGACAGCCAGCCATACTCAATAAGCAAACGTCAGGAAAAGGACACATTGTGACATTACTGAAGGGTGCAAGAGCGGAAAAACAACGTTTATAATTAAACCTATGAATTTTACCGAGGTAATTTATAGGGAATATCTTCTTGCAAGCTAATCATCTTTTTTCTTATTATCATGTGCACAACAATCAAGGATGCATTATTTGTGCAGAACATAGTCAATGAATTGTATAATGATCAAAGATAAATACAAAATAAAATAATGGTATAAATCCTTATGACCCTGTACTGGTTCAGTGAGTGGAAGATGGATGGATGGATGGCTGGATGGATGGATGGACATGTCATTAAAATGAAAATTGAGGTCTTACTTATCTGTTTGTTTGTTTTTGTATTGCATCCATCTTCTAACTTCTTACCCTGGTCAGGGTCGCCTAGTCTATCCAAAGCAGCAAGGAGCATAAGACCAGGGTACAGCCTGGATGGGATGCTAACCACTGTGCTAACCAGTTATTATTATTATTGTTGTTGTTGTCATTGATGACGATGTTATTGTTTTTGCTATTGTTATTATTACTGAATGCAATTTTAAAAAGGTTTATAAACAGTACAGCTGAAATCTCATCGAGGTCTCTTAATATCTGTAAATAGCTGTGTGTGTTGAGAGTTTGCATGATGCCTCTTAGCAGCTTTCTCTGGCTGCTCTGGGCTCCTTCAAAAAGCTCAAAATGCCGTTAGGTGAACCGACCACTGTATATTACCCACAGTGTGCGTTGTTGTGTTCTTGATGCTTAAATATAAAGACTAACAAGGAGCAACAAGCAACATGTGTGGCTCATCAGGGCCACGTCAGGGAGGAGACAGAAAGGTCAGGCGGACATGATGGACAGGATGTTACAATAACATGCAGCTAACAAACTTAATGTAAATAAAATTATTATCATATAACAAAATAACCAATACCAATCTGATTCATTGTTGCTAAATGTAACATAAAAGTAATAGAAAAATTCTTTCTGTCTTGCAGATGCTCTACCACTGAACATTACATCTGGCAAATCCAGACCTATTGTGCTTTGTTGTGCATGTGTCCAGATGTCACTGGTTATGAGACATTAATTCATCTGCTGCAGCTAATGAGAGTTTTAGAAGGAGCTTCCTCTATGAAGTGTCATTTTTACTGCTTGTAAAACAAGTCATGCCAATTCATGCAAAACATGTTTTCTCTAGATACATGCACGTTAACTTCACAGATTCTTTACGCATCATATGGTCCATATTTCCATATCATTTATTTTCACTATATTATTTGTAATATATATAGCTTCAGCATGTTCTTGCTGTCTTAGAAATCTTAAGCTTGAATACAACCTGCTGCTCACTACCACTCACACTGTAGCCTTTTGCCAGCAGAACCAGCATATCAAAACTTTTGACATTTTCACTTTTGGCATGGTCAATGATTATAGCAAACCTCATGTGTCTTGATAAAAAATATTTGAAATATATTATTACGAATGATTTTTATGGCATGCGTATGTATTATTTAAATTGAATGATTAAGTGCATAACAATGGATCTCAAACCTTTCTTCATTTGGTTCAGCTGATTTGCTAATCAGTGCCTCATTGAGTTGAATCAAATATGTTGGCACTGGAATTCAACAAATACTGCATATGGAAGAGCTGCCATAGAAATAAAAATTCAGACTTAAAAAAATTTAGGATGGTTTCTTAATTTTTTTCCAGATCAATAAACTTGAATCTGATTCTGAGGGTGCAATTAATAGATGAGTTTGATGTGATTCATCCATCCATCCATTTTCCAAACCGCTTATCCTTCTGGGTCGAGGGTGACCCATGATCGTACTGTAGCTGGTAAACCTGTATGTTGTTACAGGTGCAACATGGAAGCTTCAGTTGAACTGATAGGTAAATAAGATGAATTTCTGTCTCGGAATTGTGTGTGTGCTCTGTGGTAAACTGGCATCCCAGTTAGGCTCACTGTTTGACCAACGGTATTTGTGGTTGGAGCTTCACCCAGAATAGCATGACCGAAAATGTATAGTGAAACTTGTATATTCAGTTCAGTGTCATTGAAATTGTGGAATCTATTCCATTTATATACTGTAAGACACAAGCTGGAACAAAACCAGCACTCCATGTGGTTGGTGAGGATCAAGGTTGAAGGAGAAATGTGCATTGGCAGAGTGTGAGGTAACACTTTGAAAGGGTGTGACGGGGTAAAGGTGTGAATCCTGAGGGATGACTGAAAAAGCAAAGCTTTAAAAACGTGAAGCCATTTTCAAAAGCCTAGTTATACTGTAAGTACTAGCTTTGCATTTTTTGTTTCTCATATAATGACAATCAAATCATTGGCCTGTATAAAGAGATCTGAGGAAAATGTTATAGTAACACCAATATTTGGTAAAAGTAATGAACATGATTTCAGATATTTTAAAGGGGGAAAAAAACTTTTCAATTTAACATGTTACAGTATGCAAGGCTCAGACAGTAGTCTCCACACAAATGGAGCCTTGATACCGAAAGCTGACTCTGACTTTCTACATCAGGCTAATTGTTCATCTTGATACTTGGCCTGTTTCTGTACCCTTCTGGAGCATTCTAAATATTTACTTACATTACTGTTTGTTGTAACAGCAACTATACTTTATATATAGGCCTACGTCATTCTTAACATTTCAATTTTCTTTATTGTTTTGTCAATTCATATCGATGTTTAGTTGTGCTGATGACTTCAGTGTCTGATGGAAGAGTAATTATCAATTTGAATTTCAAAGCCTGTTGAATTTGTTCCGTCTTTTAATGTTCCTTTTTGGGCCGGGCATTTTGACAATATTATCGGTAATAGACAATATTACACAAGTAACCCAGTATCCATATTTGTCAGAGACTAACAGGTGATTGCCACCTACAGTGAAGTAGGCTTCAGCTACACACAGAGCAAGATACCAGAGAAAGATCATTGTAACAATTATGGTTTGGTTTTCAGATAACCATTCTAGGTTAAGTTTCTGACACAGGTTTTTGCAGTAATAGTGTGTACACCATTCCTGTACGATGAAAAGTTCACCAACATCACCAACTTTTATCTTCCAGTCAGCAAACACACTATGAGCTGATGAAGTACCTTGAAAGCCTAGCTACACATCCCTTCATTACAGCTCCTTCCATCAAAAAATAAAATAATAATAATAATAATAATAATAATAATAATTTATTTTATTCATATAGCATTTTTCAAGATCTCAAAGGCGCTTACATAGAATAAAGTAAACAGATAAGAAAATGACAAAACAAAGTATGGTTATGGGAAGGAACAGTCTTCAGGCTATAGCCAAAACTTGGTTCCTCTTCAGAAAAGACATGTTTAAATTGTACGTATATGTTTATTTATTTATTTATTTTAAATGATAATTGATTAATTAGGCTCAGTTGGAGATTTTTACATTTGGTTTTAACCAATGGCCAATGTTTTTGCAATTTTTAGTGCAAAGCACATAATTTCTAAAAGGTTTTCCTTATGTCCAAACTGCACCTTGTGGGAACACAGCCTCACCTCCTTCAACGGTAACCTTTTTTCTTAAGGTCTCAAAATTTAATAAAAGATTCAAAGTGAATGGATTAATAAAAGCCAACTTTTTGTGGTAAAAATATCTCTTTTCATCAGCTTTAATGTAAATTTTCATTAGTAGCTCTGACCAAACATTCATTTCTTGAGTAGATGAGATATTCCTACATGACGCCTTGATTTCTCTCCCATTGCTTTTACATTTTGTCTTATTTCACTTAATATACTGCCGTCAAAACTTCACTTACTAGTGATGGCCAAAATGTTCTTTTTTTTCGGACAGTTTGTTTGCTTCAGTTCACCTAAAAGACTCATTCTCATTCATTTACCAGTTTTCATAAAATAGATCTGAAATACTTGTGTTCTGATAAGTCAAAACAAAAAAATAGCATATTATGTAGGCTAAATAGTGCTAAGGAGTAAACAAAATTATAGTGTAAGTATCTCAATAAGGTACCTTTGCTGCTTATGTTTGTTAAAAATGCAAACATAACAGCTGATCACATAGTCAGCTAAAAGGTCCAAACGCTAACACACTTTGGTTTAAATCATATTAAATCACAAAAAAATGTTGCATCTCTAAAATCCAGTTGCAGCATATGGAGTCACTGTGCATGTAGGCTATATACTACACCAGTAGATGGTGTATTTCAGTCACGACGGGTACAGCTGTCTTGTTCAGTAGCCTATCTGAATCCTTTGTTCATTGACTCGCTAACTTGTTCACTCCTTCTGAACGAGAGACCCAAAGAAGTGGAGAGACTCTCTCGTTCATCGACTCACTCACCAACTCCTTCACTCCTTTGGGTCTCTCGTTCTCATTCTTGGGTGCGTTTCCCAAAAGCTGCTGCTAGCAATTGGACTCATTCAGCTGCATGGTATAAATACATGCATGCATACAATACAATGCATACATACAATACAATGCATACATATAGTACAATACAATGCATGCTTGCAATACAATGCATGCATACAATACAATGCATATATACATTAAATAAATTAAACGAAATATGTGCACACATACCAATCATACAGTAGGTCAAAACATGGCTAAATTTGGCTGAACTGTAAACACCAGAAGTGATATTAAATGGAGAGTCATTTGGGAGCCGAGAGGAGTTGGCTCTTATTTCTAAGCTGAGCCAAATGACCTGACTCGTGAAAAAAAGCTAGAATTCCCATCACTAAACGAGAGACTCTGGGGCTGCATCCGAATTCACATGCTACGCACTATGCACTTAAGCACGAGAGTACAAAACTATGTACACTTTCTGGACGCACTACGTTACCATTGAAGTCCTGGACTTTGACCTATAATGACAGATGTCCTGCGTAGCAACAAGTACCAAACAAACCGTATACGTTTACCAATATGTTCAATATGTTTATCATACTTTTTATGATAATCTGAGTTCTAATATTAAGAATTGTACTCACATTTAAAATCCCCGTGTTCAGGTTCACTACTGACTTCCTCAGTTGTCGCATCTAGAATTGTGGGATTGAATAGTGTACAGGCTGTGTCCAAATTCCGGTGCTGCTTCCTTCGAAGGACGTGGTCTATGAAGGAGTAACATTTGTAGGGTGCGTTCTTTGAAGGTCATATACAAAGTGTCAAACAGGTCAGTCTGGCTTACGGATTATTTCCTCTTTGCAACATCAGCTGTTCCTGCCCATAACCTTACGTGACGAAGCACCGGTCTTGTGGCCTAGCTGGGACATGCCCACTTTACCTCTATGCAATGAATCTTGGGATATGTTTAGCTCCGAAGGATCCATCGAGTACATCCTTCTTAGAGAGAAGAAGGATGCATTTATGGAACACCTGTTAAGGAGCCTTCGAAATGGGGCGGCCTTGTCACACCGCTCTAAGGCATTCGGTCTTCAAATGCAGCCTTAGAAGGATGCAGCTCCTGAATTCAGACACAACCATGACCAGATGTAGGGTGCCATCCAGGAACTTTTTGTGCACTAAGTGATGTGCACTGTGGTTTTGTGGCTGCATCTGAATTCACAGGCTGCATCTTTCGGAGGATGATGTCTATGTGGACTTTGCAGGCTGCATCCTTTGATGGTTAATAACATTGGAAGGAGCCTTTGAAATGGGTCGGTTTTGTTGCATTGCTGTGACACATTTGGTCTTTGAATGCAGCCTTAGAGAAGGATGCAGCACCTGAATTCAGGGCACAGTCTATTACGTCTGGTGTACTACTGTATATTAGCACACAATTTAGTTTGAAAATGTATGATTTTGGATGCAGTCTTGGTCATTTGTTCAATGTATGCATATATGTTCAATCCCAGGTTTAAATTCTTGCCAATCGTATGCTCACTTACAGCATGTGACTGGCAGGGTGGCCAGCTCCCACAAGAAATCTGATGGCAAACCTATATGATTCCATTATAAACCTAAAATTAGGTATATCCCAAGCATTGGCTTGGTTTGCAAATCTTACAGACTATTTACAAGGTAATAAAACTGTTATATACATGAGAATATGTGTGTGAATTAGTGTGCAGTATCAAATTGAAAATCTCACTCCTGTCAGGTGACCAAAATTGACTCACTGCCTTCCTGTCGCCTCATTGGCTTCGCTGGCCATAGTCGAGGAGGGAAGCAGCATTCACATCACATGTCTCAGGATAAACAGAAGAACAAAAAAGAACTAATCTTTGCAGGGAAGTGACCATGACTGTACAGTTCCTACAAGGGACTGCTTCCCCACATATCATCACTGACTACACTACAAGCAAATATTACTTTTGCATTTTTAAGCTGAATTTACCTGTCGTGTTTCAAAAATTCACGTGCTATTTAACCAGAAGATATATACAATGCCAATATCAAATGAAAATAACTTTTAGATCACATTTTTGGTTTCTTTTTTGTATTGCTTTCAACATAACGACAAACATGGCGTCTTTAACACTGTGATCATAACTCATGGGATAACTGATAAACTAATGGACAGAGCAGCTTATTCTGGACACCCCCTTCGGAATTTATGCTCGTGCCTTGGAGTAGACTAGCACCCCACCCCCCCACCCCCACAACCCTGACCACAACAAGCAGTTAGGTGGATGGATGGATGGATGGATGTATGATGGGATTCTCTCCTTAAAACTGTGTAACATTTTAAAACAATGAAGAATATATTTTTGTAAAAATTATAGTAGTTAGTGGCCAGAAGGCATTTGAAATTTGCAGTTTCACTTAAGTTGAAACAAATCTTTGTCTTCCATTCGTTTCATTTCCTTCCTCAGCTTTACTCTATGCAATGTCAATGGCATTCTGCTCCGCTGGGAACATGGTGCATTCCGGTCAGTTGGAGAGTTTTGCCCAGGGCTTCTTTGGGAATAGGACTGTCGAACAAATTAATTCTGAGCAGATGATTGCCTCATCATGACACAGAGGCCCTTGGCAATCCATGTTTCTTCTGAAAACTCTGTGTCATAACATCTACCCCATGCTGTTAGAAATGTTGGTACTCTGTGAATTTCTAGTATAAGCAGTGAAGCTGAATAAGAAGATGGAGCATTTATATTGTGCAGTATTGTAGGTGACATCTGTTTTGGCGATCAGTTAAAGTACAGTAGTAGTGAAATATACCCACATTTTAAGGGTGTAAGATAATATTCATACACATGAGTATAACATTATTATGTTTTGTGCTAAGATGTGCTTTTTAATTTGATGTAACAGTGTTCCCCCTAAAATCTAAACTATAATTTTTTGGACAGTGGCAAAAAAAAACAAAACAATTGAACGATCTATATGACCTGCAATCCTCCTTGATGGTAAGTCACCTTGCCACCTAGGATGTCTATGTATATATGGAAAGGAAAAGATATCCAGAAGGAATGAGAACAAGGAACAAGGAACCTTTGTCATGTTTCCACTGCAGGAGCTTGGCCTGATTGTAGTTCCTGGGAGGTAGTTCTTGGTCCTTTTTTTGTCCCTACTCCGGGATAGGTACTTTTCTTTTGACCAGGAACTACTGGAGTGTGGCTTATAGTGATAAACTTTGCTGATTGGTTGGCCACAAGCACTAGCACTAACTTTGAAGTTACACAGGAGTGTGGAAAAAAAGATAAAAGCAGAAATCCCACCTCTTCCGGAGGTTCCAGGAGTCTCCCACAAATTGACAGCAGCTCCCCGACACCCAGAAATGATGCACAATATGGCAGAAATCTGTTGTTCAGCTATTATGTGGCAGTAAAATTAGCAAGAAGTTTTACCGCTGCAATGCCGCCCCACCAGGTCGGCTAATTTTACCGTCAACCTCAAGCCCTAGTTGGCAAATATTACCTCCAGTTCCCCTCCCTTATTGGGCAGCATGTATTTTTTAATATTGTCCAGATATTATATTGCACTCAAAAAGATACAACTTAATAATTTAAAGGTAAAGGTAATTTTATTGGGGGGGGGATGAAGCCAAATTAAATACCCTCACCCCCCAGTTCCTATGCCCCTGAGTGGGGGGTAGAGCAATAAATCTCTTCACTGTGTGGAGCTCCCACAGCCTATGAGAGACTGGAATAGCGGATTTTTCATAGCGCAAATCCAATGGTGTCAGTGTGCCTGGTTTAAGTGAAACAGTCCTTGACAGGCAGTGAGGGGTTTTATTCTTCCAGCCTCCTTAATATCATCACAGCCAGACACACAGGCGACCCTGAAACACCCATAGGCAATAATACATATGTAATTAACTGACCAGCATACAAAAAAGCAACATCATATTTGCATTCACCAAAAACAATTATATTGTAGAACTGTATGATGTGTCCTGGAAATGTATGCACAGGAAACACATGTGCTTATGTATTAACTTCTGATCTACAACCACTATAGGTACTTGATTTCTGCTTCTGTGTATTTACGCCTATTTCCATTTCACTCTGATACGAAGTATTAAGTTACTGGAAGACGTGTTCAGTAAATTGACCTGTTGAGGATGTAGAAATGTATGACACTGATTTTCTCCAGCTTACAAAAAACACAATTGTATTTTAAAAGAGATCAATATCTTGACGACAAATTTGTTTTTGTTAAGGCAAATAGAGTATAATATAATTTCACAATATTGCAGATATAATGGTGAGAGTATTGCAATGACGAAAATGAATATGGTCTTGGAAAAAATGTACATTTCAGCATGTTAATTTGCAAATGAAGATATATTTCCTATATGTAAATTGTGCTTGTGTGACAAAGTCTTTTCGATATATGACTTATAATCTTTAATTTTTAGGTTTATTATGAAAAATCTAAGCTATACTTTTGAACAATGGGGTTTTTCTTGTCTGAACCAAACTTTTATGAATGTTTATGTAAAACATCTTGGGCATTTTAACTATAAAAACAATTTAAACTATAAAAAGCACAGAAAATCTGCCATTAACATCTGAAATATCCAACTCGAAGAAATACAAAAAATGCATGAAAGGACTGAGGATTAACTTAATTGAAATCAGTAACCACTAAATTTACTTAATAATTTACTTAATTTACTTACATTTAAACTTAATCACAAATTTTTCTTAATCAGTAAACACTAAATAAGTAACTTTTACCCATAATGCCGCTGAATATCAGGAACAAATTCTACAGTATTTGAAAATTCCATAATCATCTCTTCCTGATTCATTCTGCGTATAATAACTTCATGGATGATAATGAAACTTCAAAGGACTAGTCCTGAAACTGATATCATGGAATATCATAAGATAAAGATATAAGATAGGGATATTATAAGAAAACAATATCATAAGAAAATGATATCATAGGATAAGGATATCATTAGATAAGATCATCTCCTATGCATCTCATCCAAATTCATATGCGACATTGTTTGTTGGATTAAACTCATCTGATACCTAATAATCCTTGTTTTGCAGTAGAAATACAGCCAAATCTGCTTCATTTAACAATAGACACAGTAATTTAAAATGCTATACTTACAGATGTATGCAAGAACATATCAAGGTTGGAGAGTATTATTCAGTTGGCCTTCTTTGTCAGTTCATAGCCTATTGAATTTAAGATTGCTGTTTGAGTTGGAACACGCTCCTGAAGTGTTATTTATGATACCGGTACCTACGATATTAATAAAGAATAAAGATCACCTCATTTATATGGAGAAGAGACTAAAGAGGATTTTTTTTTCTTTTTGAATAATGCCTTGTGGGTTTAGGATTGTACTTGTTTATGAAAATTGAGATAAAAAGGTACCTTTGCACCAGATTACCTAATCTGGATTTCCGGAATCCACAGATAACACTGTGTTGAAGGCAGCAAAGTAATCATATTAGAGGTAAGAGGAATTACTGTGTTCATTGCTATAGCATTGAGTATCCTGCTCATGCTAAATTATTCAGGCTTTTTGATTATATTGCACTAAACCTGTTTCTGTCTATCAGCTTTTTTCTCCATTACTTACCACTGATCAAAAGTCAAATGCTAACAATTTGGAAAGTCGAATACATGTATTTTAGTCAGGTAATTTAGCTGGTCTGGAACAGATGATTCTTCCCAAAAGAGAGGCCACAGAAGTGGTGTGTAGCACACATGGTTAGGGATTTGTCTTCATGTTCAGAAGGTCAAATCCAATATCCAGCAGAGTAATCATATCACTACTGGCCCCTTAAGTAAGACCCTTAACCCCAGTTGCTCCAGGGACTGGCTGAATCTAATTTCTCACTTGTATGTCACTTTTGGCAAAAGTGTCTGATAAATAAAAGTAAGTACTGTAACCATGTGTATCTACTCTGTTTGTGTTGAGCTGTCGTGCAAGTACACTGGAGAGCCATTGACAACTGGAGACAAATTTGTGTCTGAGCATACTTAACCAATAAACCTGATTGGGGAGCCCTTGGCAAGCTATAACGATGCCCCTCATCCCTCACCTCCTTGCATGAGGACCAAGAGAAATGGGCTAGCAAGTCAATACCTCCTCAGAAGAGGGTGCCCTAGGCAGCTGCTCGTGTCACCTAATGAGCTGATTGACACTCGTTTCAGTTCACTGACTATGCTAGAGTGTTCCCTGTGGCCCTCGATTATATTGTCAGACAGAGCACTGCTGCATGAAGTAGATTTATATCCATCTTTATGTTGGTTGCCTTCCAGGGTGATGCAGTAATGCATGACCCACACACAGAAGTCTGAACATGTGAGTATGTTTTCACTAAAATATTTTCTTCTTTTTGTATCACATTCTTCAGGTCACGGTACCTGTGACTGTGGGAAATGCATGTGTGAGCAGAGCTGGTTTGGCGAAGCCTGTCAGTATAAAGAAGACTGTAACCTTTCAAAGAGAAAAAGTAAAGAGTTATGCCGAAACCCTCAAGGAGTAATCTGCTCAAATGCAGGCAAGTTACTGGCAACTAACTTTAGTTCATTCAGAATCACTTTTGAACCTATCTTTGCCTTTTATGTTCATGCTCTGTAGCTTTCCCTGTTATTATTTGCTTCTGTAGAAAGAGAATTGGTTGAATGGCAGGTATTTGAACACTGAGACCCGGATGATTGGCAGGTATTTGAACACTGAGATTCGGTTGAATGGCAGGTATTTGAACATTGTGACTTGGTTGAATAGCAGTTATTTGAACACTGAGACTTGGTTGAATGTCAGGTATTTGAATAGATAGGGGGGCTGGATCTTTACTGGGGGGGCAATGGCAAACATATATAAGTTATTCATGACTTAAGCCAATAAATGTACATTTATTTGGGAGGGGCTGAAAGCATTTTAAATAAGCTAAAATACACCTAATGTACGCCCCTGTATTTGAAGAAAACATTCTGGTATGTGGGCTTGTTGTCTGCCTGAAAGCCCAATAGCCCACATGTGGGTAATGTTTAAATCACCCCTGCCCACCGCCATAGTCCTCAGCAATCAGCAGAGGGCGCTGTCCAGAGCTGCCTTGTAGACGTTGCACCGCATGGGCAGCCCGGTCACTTGCAGATGACCTTCTGGGCCCAGAATCACAGGCTCCCATGTGTCTGTGTCTGCAGGATCCTGTCACTGTGGCAGCTGCATATGTCAAAACCCGGACGGCCGGGGTCTTATCGGTGGGCGGTTCTGCGAGTGCAACGACGGCGAATGCCTCGATGAGGAGACCGGTGAGATGTGTGGAGGTATGCCTACAACCACAAGTTGCTGTCCAGTCTCTGCACTGTGTGATGTCCATTTGCTGTGGGGTTTCTGTCACCAGTTTTATTCCTCCAGGTGCATTATTATGTGAAATGAAAGTAGTAGTGTTATGATTATAGTGCCTATTGGAATTTTTCACCTCTATTGGTACTTTCATGATCTGCGAGTTTTATTAGTGGGCTATAACAAAATAATAAAACATTTTTTTAAAACATTTTGGACTAAAATACCATTGGGCTTGGGGGCAGCATGTGACTCAGTGGGCTAAGCCTGTGTGCCTGTGATCAGAAGGTCACCAGTTCAAACCCAGCCTCAGCACGACTGTGGGTCCTTGAACAAGGCCCTTAGCCCCCAGCTCCCTGGGTGCCCCAACAGGTGGCTGCCCTTTGTAGACAGCTTTCTCTACAAAGAGCAAGTTGAGGGAGGCGTAAAGACAATTTTCCCATGGGGATCAGTAAAGTATCAGTTATTATTATATGTATAAACAGCTACCTTTAGTATCCATGCAGTTTTTTTGAATAGGGAAAGCTTTAAAAAGGCCAGTCTGATTAATATACTATATTGTGTAATGTATTCCAAGCAAAGAAGTCCCTTTCAAAACACTTCTCAAAGTAATAATTGCTACTCAGAAGAGCAGTGGTACTATCATCTGACACTGAAGGAGTTTGTTAGCATAAAGGTTAAATGAATGGAGGAGATAAATTTGCTTCAATCTGCACATATGAAATGGATATTCGCCACTCGCCAGGATAGTGAAGCAAAGGATGCAATCGAAGCACTGAAAGGCCTAATAAAATATTTAAATCCTCAGCATGACCCATTCAAGATACAATCGAGAAGCAAGTGAGAACCAGTAGCAAGAAGATCGCCAAACTGATTTGTCACTTATCTGTAGGATGTATGTAACTTTTCAGTATTTAATTAAAACACTTTAACTACTTTTACACTGAAAATGACTTATTGTCTTTCTATAATTGTAACCCATTTCTTATAAGTATGTTCATGTCTGTGTATTAAGTTTGTCCAATATTCTGGGCCATTAAAACTAAATTTAAAAGGAGGCTACTGAGAGTATGTGATCTATTTAAACAGGATATGCCATTATTTCAAAAGAAAGGCAGAAATATTCTTCATAAAAGGTAGTGTGAATTTACTTACAGTATACAGTGTCGAGATGAAATATGTTATATATGAAATTATTGTGACGAAAATTGAAATAATGTAATGAAATGTTATCAACATGACATTTTTCTGTGGCTTATAAATGGCACCTATTTCCTTCCTTGAGGTTTTGTGTTTTGCCATTTTGCTCTTTTATACTTTGGGATTTTATTATATAAAATGCTTTTATTGCTTTTATTCATTAGGAAGAAATTACTTATGTAACCAACACAAACACAATCATGGAAAATGTCCCCTTTATGATAATGATAAAGAAACAAGAATTGTCTTAAATTTGCAGCAACTGGGAAGGTTTGACTTAGATGGAAAGCTGTCTAAAGGGAGCAAAAAATGGTGAACTCATCTGTTCACTCTCTGGTTTCAGGCCATGGAAAGTGTTACTGTGGAAACTGTTACTGTGCGGCTGGTTGGCATGGAGATAAATGTGAATTCCAGTGTGACATCAGCCCATGGGAGAGCAAGAGGAGATGCACATCTCCAGGTGGCAAGATTTGTAGCAACCGAGGTACATATTTAAAAAAGCACTTTAAATTCAGGAGCTGTTGTCAGACTAAGATTCTAAAAATAGCATCAAATGAAGATTGTGTCAATATGTCTGAACCAATTGTACCACCTCCTCAGAAACTTTTTTGGACTTGATTATTGAAGCAATTGGACAATGACATTTCAAGAAATTATACATTTCTAAAACACTGGAAGATCTTAATTATTACTCTGTAATCTCTTGAAATGAGAAAATGTGTATTATATAAATTGATTTTGATTATGATTTTTATAGTGGTTTCCTGAATTGAAATATATTCTATATATTTTTTTGTGCTTCCAAGGTGTACGTTTACTATTTCTATGCCTACATTTTTAATGGAACTTGGAAAGGCTAGCATATTTTACAATTTGCTGTGGGTTATTCCCAGAGGTGGAAATTTCAGGTCCAGAAAGTAAAAATCCAGACCTTGATTTAGTTTCAGCCAACCAGTAGAGTACTCTGCAATTCTGATTCTATACACAACTGCTTGGTTGAAACTAAATCGTGGTCTGGATTTTTACTTTCTGGACCTGAAATTTCCACCCATTTCACTTATCACATTCCACTTAATAAGGTCTAATTTTAAAATTTATTCTGAGACTCAGTGTCCTCCAAAACTGTGAGCCTGACATACACGCCACCCTTGGTGTTTGACTAATCATGAGAATTGTGCTCTACCTCAAAGACTTATCAGGCTTTTGCTAACTGCAGTTACCCCAGTAGATCATTGGGGTGCATTAAATAGTCTATTTTTCTCTTAGTCTTTTGCGAAGGCACAGTGAGGCAGAGGACATGAAGTGTACCAATAATAGCTTCCAGCAAATTAACAAAATATCAAAGATATTTATATGTAGTGAGAGAAATGATTAAAACACATATGTTTTGTTGTGTACCAAGCATTGCTTATGTTAATCTCATATCAAAAAAAAAGAAGTAGGTCAGACACAGTATTACATTGCATAGTACATGTAAAATGAACTGCATTTATGGACACATGATACCACAGGGGACTGACACAGAATTAGGGGGGAGTGGGTGCTCATCTGAGAGCTAAATATTGTGTGATTGTGGTTATCAAAAAGGGTCACACAGAATGCCAAAAGGGGGGGGGGCACTTTCAATTTTTCAGACAAAAGGGGAAGGCAGTTTCAGCCCCCCCGAACATGTCTGGATACAGCAGAAGTAGGTCAAACTCCACCTCCTCAGGTGGGCACTGGGGTTTCCCTTTCACTGCGAAATTCCACAGTCATGGCTGCAGCTCATCACCCCATTACTATAGCACCTCGACGGTTGGAAGTTTGCAAGTTTGCGTCACATGAATCCGACTCCCAGTTACCAAAGCGAGAAAAGATTAGTTGGTGCCCATTCAGCCGGAGGCCTTTAATTCAAAAGCAGAACTTTAACGCATGTGGATCGATGATTATTTTCATTTCAGAAGCAGGTTCTAATCCACCCACAGCCTCAAGTGCTAATACCTGGACTAATACTAGAGTGTGAACTGAATTTCTTTCTCTCTGAAATAAGAAAATATAATAAGTGGATCCCTCTTGACGTCCACCACATCCCTGTACTTCTTATGCCTAGAAAATGAAAGGATTCTGATTCTTAAGTCGCTCGCCTTAGTCACTAAGAGCTACTCTGTGAACGAAGGGCCGCTCTCGGTACATCAGTTGGCTTTCTGTTCAGTACATTAGCTTGCTGCTTACGCTTATACTCCTTCCTCAAAAAAATTAATATTAGTTGATCTTATCACGGGGTGGCATGGTGGTGAGGTCACCTCACACCTCCGGAGATCTGGGTTTCATTACTCGCTCCAGCTGTATGGAGTTTGCATGTTTCATCCTGCTACTCTGCTTTTCCTCCCACAGTCTAAAGACATGATAAGGTGTTAAGGTGAACTGGAGGTACCACACTGCCCGTAGGTGTGAATGTGTGTGTGACTGGCGTGTGAGTGTGCCCTATGATGGGTTGGCACCCTGTGATGGGTTGTTCCCTGCCTTGTGCCCTGTGATGGGTTGGCACCCTATGATGGGTTATTCCCTGCTTTGTGTCCTGTGACAGGTTGGCGCCCCATCCTGGGTTGTTCCCTGCCTTGTGCCTGTTGTTTTCGGGCTCGAAACCCCCACAACCCAGCATAGGGCAAATGGTTATGGAAAATGAATGAATGAATTTGTCAAAAGTCTATCTGACAGTTCCTTTCGTTAAAATATATTGACATTGTGCCATTGGGTAATTTCTAGGGCATTTTATTGTTTCTTATTTGCAACTTCCCAATGCTTATTTGCAAATCCAAAATCAGCTATGTAGCAGAAAGAAATAAAAGAACACTTAGGCAATGGATTGCAGAAGTAGAGCACCTTTGGCTTCTGATCGTGAAAGTAACGGAATACTGACCAATGAGGCTTAAATATAATATCGACACCATGGATATCATACCAACCTACCTGGAAAGACACAGACTTTTTTCTTCGGAGAGAGGGCAGCATCGATGTGCATTTCTTACCGGCGCCGTCTATGTCCACAGGGACCTGCATCTGTGGGGAGTGCACCTGTTACGACGTGGATCCCTCCGGTGAGTGGGGGGACATTCACGGAGAGACCTGTGAGTGTGACGAGAGGAGCTGCCACTCAGTATACGACAGATACTCAGACGACTTCTGCTCCGGTAAGGGGGAGGACGCTTCCGTTTGCCTCAAATTTGCCGAATAAATGTAGATGTAAATTTCAAGATGATACGACGGAAACAGGCTGAGCAGTCCATCTGTGAATCCATTTGCGACATTCTCTTGCACTAGCCGTTGTCTTTAATACATATTTTCTCTGTAATTGATTCTGAGTTGCCAGTAACATTTGTTTGGTATGCTGAATTATCAATGCATTGCTTTCTTTTCAAATTTAAAATTACAATGTTCATTTTAAATAATTTTTCCTAATAAAGAGCACACTTTGCATTATGGGACACAGATCCAATACATTGTTTTTGAACTTGCAGACCTTGAAATCATTCTTTGCACAAGATATATTTCTGTTTTAATTCCAGAGAACAGAGAAGAAATTGCCTGGTAAAGAATTTACAGTACATATTTAATATCCTGGTTGTTCCAAAACCATGTTCCTCAGAATGTAATAAAAACCTATTATTGTGATGTGGGGACCATTTTTCAGGTACCCACAAAGATCTGTGAATGCAATCAAAAAAGTAAAAATGCTAAAAGTCTGGTTTCTTATGGTTAAGGTTAAGGCTGGGTAGGGGTTAATTAAATGAATCAATTTTACTCTTAAACAAACAAACATGAAGTAAAACAGTAATATTCAGAGGAATTACATTGCTCTGTGATGTATTTGAATATACTTTCTAATTAAAATGATTTAGACAGTACACTAATTTAATTATACCTGTAAATTACAGCATATATATAGTATTTAGAATTTAATTGTCATTGTTGACACACCACAGCACACAATGCACAACAATGATATGTGTCCTCCGCATTTAACCCATATGTGACGATGTGACATAGCAGGGGGCAGCTAACTCAGCGCCTGGGGAGCAGTGCTTGAGGGCTGTACCTTGCTCAGGGTACCTCACTGGTGCCTTGCTGGTCGGGTATTCGTACCTGCAATCTTTCAGTTACAAGTGCACATCCCTAACCATTAAGCACTGAGGAAGCAAGTAGTATGAATAGTGCATTTGTGATAACAAACTGTATGTTTTATTATGTTTGTGAATTTGTGTCATCATCAAATATTGCAAGTTGTAATCCAGACTTCCAGATATTCTTTTGGGGGATTTCTGTAACATCTAATAAGCTTAAAAATAATCCTCCATCAATCCCATCATCTCCATAGAAGCCCGTTAGTGAAGATCATAGGTGAAGCTTAATTTCCTTGCAGCCACTCACACAGACATGGCTGAAGCCAGCCCTAAGTCTGCAAGGCTGTCAGCTCTGGAGCTGGTGGACAATCAATCCTTTTTTATCTCTCTTTTTTTTCTCTCTCTCTCCTTCTGCGGAGCGAAGGTCATGGACAGTGCAACTGTGGGAGATGCGATTGCACGGACGGCTGGGTTGGGAAGAAATGCGAGCATCCGCTCTCGTGTCACCTGTCCCCTGAGGCCAGTCTCAGGCGCTGTCAGGGGACGTCCATCATGCCATGCTCCGGCAGAGGTAAATACCCTGGGCTTCTTCACCACGCTTTACGCCAACATAGGCTTCACCCAGTTGGAGTGTGAGCAAAATTATTGGAAAGAGGCTCCTCATAGAAGGACTGAGAATAACCTAGATATGGCTCCACCATACACAGCTAAGGTTTACTGCTTAGATATTATAGATATTATAGAATATTACTTACAGAGTGTAAGTAAAGTTACGTGAAGAACAACCATTCTAGATCTTATACGATAGCCAGAGAGCTGGTTCAGAAAGCTGTAAAGGAATGGTTCTGCGGTGATCATGAAATAATTTTAGGTGCTACAAAAACACTTAAAACTTCTTATGAACCACAAAATCATCTTGCATTTTATGTATCTCTGTGACCCTCACCAGGATAAGCAGTGCATGGGATGGATGGATGGATGGATGGATGGATGGATGGATGGATGGACATTGCAGCACTAATAGTTTGTTACTATGCAGTATTAGCCAGGTCAGATCTGTGACATGTCGGCTGGGCTTCCTCCTGCCCACCGAGTGGACAGCGCTTAAGTGCCAGTTGGTGTGGAAATGAATTTGGCCTGCTGTCCACAAACATCACCCCAGTGTTTC
>JAODJW010000001.1:42552742-42567685 GCA_026777045.1 Hyperopisus bebe | reverse complement strand
CAGTGAATGTGCAGTGAATGTGCATGTGAAATGAATGGTGCACACGTTCAGTGCGTGTGCAGGTCATTATGAAAACAAAAGCAGCCACATGACAAATTGCACAAACATTGCCAGTCCTTCCCTCCGAGCTGAATTCCGTCGCTCTCTGGGCTCCCTCGTCCGCCACGTTCACCTTCGCCTTTCCATAACAAGGAACGTTGCTGGTGTGGTAGCAGCTCGTCACAATAATACTCTGCAGACAAGAGCTTATACAGTTTTTATTTATGACCAAAAAGTATGTGACAAAGTATGACAGCATAAAACATGCTAATGATTCACAATTAATTAACATTACCCACAATTTGCAGCCCCCTCACTCTTCACCAAGCTCCACCTGCACATTAAGTGAGTGGGTGGTCTTCCAATAGGAGGACACAGCCATGTTTCAGCTAGAGGATTTTTTTCAGTGTCAGGGATATTCTTAGGATTGTCTGTGATAAAGGTTCTAAGGTATTCAGCATTGGTCACTATGCATCTGTTGGGACAAAACAAAGATCTATTTGACACTGGACCTGGAGGATGGAGCAGGATGTTTATTAGCGCACTGGAACATCCAAGGCAGTCATTTTGGCTCTAATTAAGGATGATTTGACAGCAAATTCCAGCCTTCCCCCATCTCAAAGTGACAAAATAATGGTCAATAATGATAGACTAGGCTATTCAATGGCACACGACACAATGTGGCAAGACAAACCTGATCCCAGTGCATGCTGCGCTCATTTGGAGTAATAGTGATTGCATAGATTCTCAGAGGCCTTGGTCAACTCCGGGGATGCACAGAAATCCAATTCTTTTTCTTGTAAATCGATGCTTTAATGCATTTTGTTCTTAAAATTGTTTCTAAGATACAGTAATAGTTAACTGGAGTACAAATATATTAATATATATATGTTTGATCAGTAAAATCTGAATTAATAAAAAGTAGAAAAATACCTAGTTCAGAGTTATGTATACTTTTCAGTGAATGTTTAGTTTAAATCACTGTCAATTCTGCATACTGATTTATTTGATACTGAGCCTTTTGGTGGAGCCATATGCTCTGAGCATCCTAGAATAGGCCCTAAGTTCACCATAACCCTTCACAGGATAAGTAGCAATAAAAACGGGTGTATGTGTTTCTTTAGTTGTATTACATAATGTGATATTTTTGAATTCAGTACAAGAATGCAATAATGGAATATGTTTTTGTGTCATTTGTGTATACACTAGTGACTAAAATTGTGGAAACACAGCATTTTTGGCACTATGCTTTAAAAATTGCTACACAAATATTGACAGTAATGATTTTTAAACACTCAAAGAATATTATTACAAATATCATACATTGAGTAATTAGATAAGTGACGGTTGAAAAAAGTTAGGCAATCTCTAAAAACCGGAAGTGTTTCCACAGTTTTGGTCACTAGTTTGGTCACTATGTTTGTCCGTTCTTTGTTAACTGATATCCTTCTGTCCTTCATACTCTTATGTATCACTCTTATTTCAATCTATTCATTGAAGAGAGAAGTTCCAGGTTGTGATGAGCCTGACACCTTTCCCAGGAAGCACACCCTAGATGGGATGTCAGCATACGATGCCTGACATTCACATTTCTGCTATTTATAGACTTTGAAGGCACATTACTGGCAAAACATTTGGATCTTTATCAGACTAATATATTCCTCCATTAGACTTTGACATTTACCATGCACATCAGTGTGTTTTCCTGGGATCTTGCCCCATATGTTAAATAAGCTGTGCAGTTATCTTCGCCATACTTACAATTCACCCTGAATTGGTTACCCCGCCCATGGAGTTTTCACACTGGATTCATACTTTCTTCTAGTTTTGCACATACTGAGAAGGTGCAAACATTTAACAAGTCACCTGTGTGCATATGGACCTATGAAAAATGTGATGCCCCTTGTTTGGCTCCAGACTCACAGCAACGCGTCCCGGGAAGCACGGGCAACAAGACGAGGAACACTCTGGTCAATATGCCACTCCATCATGCTATGGGCTATTTAGAGTCACCAGCTCGCCTAACCACATGTTTTTGGACTGTGGCAGGACATCAGATTACTTTAAGAAAATGCCCCCCCCCCCCCCCACACACACAAAGAACATGCAATCTCTGCACGGGCAAAGAACCAGAGGCAGAATTTGAACATTTGTCCATGGGCATGTGCCACCCACTCCCCTAATGCTATTTAATTTTAGTTACACATGACATATTATTGTTGGAGCCCTGGTTAGCAATGTTGCCTCATACCACTGGGACCAGCGTTCCAGTTCCCGCCCAGACTCTACATGTGAGGAGTTTGCATGTTCTCCAGGTTCTCCTGTAGCTTCCAGGATAGGCTACAGACCTCTACAACCCTGTATAAGACAGGCAGGTGTAGAGCATGGACGATATTGTTACAGTATTATGTGACCCTGATCAAGATAAACTGAGTGGATAAATAGACAGATAGATGGATGGATGGATGGATGGATGGATGGATGGATGGATGGATGGATGGATGACACATATTATTTGTGACTGAAACACAGAGCTGTACATTTCAAGTGCAGAAGGTAAAAATCCTGACCAAGATTTTGTTTCAACCAACCAGTTAAACATAAAGGGTCACAGTCACAGAGTACTCACCTGGTTGGGTGAAACAAAATCCTGGTCTGGATTTTTACTTTCTGGACCTGAAATGTCCACTTCTGCTGAAAAGAAAGTTAATCTCTTCTTAGGTTCCTGCCACTGTGGAAAGTGCATATGCTCGCCCCAGGACTGGTATGTGTCCGGAGAGTTCTGCGAATGTGACGACAGAGACTGCGACAAACATGATGGTCTCATCTGCACAGGTAACACACTGTGAAAAGACTCATTCAGACAGAAATCTGTTTTAAACAAAAGAGCACAATTACTTCAAAATTTAAACTACGATTAGAGTCTTTTTCCAAAAAACGAAATTGTTTTATTCTTTATTTATTGTACATTTTAGAAGTGACAAGTTATAAAATGTGCATTATAAAATTTTAACCCATCCACACTGAGTGGAAGAGACCTTGGATCCATTTTCACTCATCTGGGCAAGCTTCAGTCATTTGTATTATGCTGGGCATATGACTGACTGGCTTATCAATAATACAGTGGAAACTGTTGCATTTTACAGACTTGTCTACTTTATAACTTACTGCAGATCCTTTAAGGAAAAAAACAGGATTTGTAACAGAACTACTCCCAGTTGAAATCCCAGAAGAAGCTTTGCTTTAGTACTCAGCAGTAATACTGCAGTAAATATTCGAATGCATATGAAGTCATGCAAGTTTATGAAAATAAATGCAAGATTAAATGGTTTAATTACCAGCTTGACATTTTTGGGCCATGTGGGACATTTTTTCAGTATTCTTCATACAATTAATCTCTACCAACGTGCATGAAAAAGAATAAATGTCTGAAAACAAAATTCTATTGTTTGGTATAGTTAATTACTGATTATAAATGCTGGTTTATAGATCCAGTGAAGTTCCCTTTCTTCACATTATAACAAAATGCAAATTTCATTAAATAATCTGTATTTATTGGCTGAATGCAATAGTGTGTTTTATTGGCTTGTACTGAAATCCATATATTCATCATGAGAAACACTCTAGTAAAGGTAAAATTATGTTTGATGCACAAAAAAACCTACGTGTGTTGGAGTGCTACAGATCGACTTAATATGTGCTTTGGTAAGTAAGGTTATAGTAATTACTCTTAAATTTGTTCTGCTTAAATATCGGAGATGACAGATATTCAAGTTAAGAACAACAGGTCAACATGTGGAGCTGAACTAATTAAAAGTGACGTCCGTGTGTGGGCAGGAGTGGTAGGTGATTGTCCCAACAAGGTGGCTTGTAACCTGGGAGACGACTGCGTGCCAATTACGCCTAGTGGCCTGGGCATTCTGGTGCCAAGGCTACCTCTTCTTTCAGCAAAAAATCTACCCACGTTTATTACCTCTGCTTTCCTTTTAGTTTTGTTGGAGTCAAATTGCACTTGACATTGTAGCAACAGGCTTATATTTTTTCTGGTAAAGGTTATTAAAAGTTATTATATTACTTTACATATTATATATTATTATATTATGGGGGCTCCTAGTGCATTATACTTTTTGAACCAGCATTTTATATTGATCATGGTGATGGATATATGTTATTTCAATTGCAATTGTACAAAACAACATTTTCGTAATTATGCTACTTATAAATCTAAGGCTTACTCTTGTATGATCATTTTCTACCCTTCAAAATTTCATAGACATATACACACATGTATATATGTATATTTAGTTACTGTATAGATCATCTTCATACATAAGTTTGTGAAATATAGCTTTTGTCAAGCACAGTAGCTATTAAAAATAGAATTCATTTAGAATAAATTCACTTGTCTGTGGTAGATTCTATAGTCAGCTGGTGGATTTCTAAGCAAAATCTAAATTGCTAAGGTAAAGGAACATTTCAAACAAAGCCACAATAAAGTTCTTGAAAAAGCACCAATCGCAGAACGATCTATGAAAATTCATAGCCACTGACAAGTCCCTGAAGCAAAATCTATTATAATGAAATGGACAGAATTTTGTCAAGAACAGGAAGGCACTGTGAAACATAGTGGCAGTTTAATGTTATGAAGATGCTTCTTTGCTCAGAGAAAATAGAGCTCATAATGGCACAAGGCATTTAACTTAATTGTGGGTTATTATATCAACATTACGCAGAAATCTCACGTGTAATAATACTTACATTATAAACAAAAAATTATATTTGCTGTATTCATTCACTGTATGTAGGAAATAGCCAAACAGGCCTTCTTGTGAAAAAAATAGTCTTCGTTGGTATTTCACCATTTAAATAGGCTTTTCCTCTGTTCAATTATGTAAACAATTACTAATTTAGAGGTGCCCATCGTCTACTTAACATCGTTCTGCAAAGCAAATTGCTGCACTTATCTGGATATCTGGAGTGCCACTACCGACCAATTCGTTTAGTGTCACTGCTCCAGAAATGCATTTCCACAAACATCTACATCGTGCCAAGGCTTGTAGGCAGAGTACAGACTGATTACCAGACAAGCAGTGTACTGCCAAGCATCCTCCATCGCTGCAGGAAAAGCCCAAAATAACGCAGATTATCTACAGCACTCTCATCAATACAACATAGTCACTGGAGCTGATTCTACCCACAGACACAGACTGTACAAGAGTTTCTCCTGTCGCATTATTCTCAGCATATTGTATTTAAATAGTGTGGTAAATAGTTTTGTTACCTTGGCAAGAGTATTATGGTGACAAACATTTTGTATTATGGTCTGTAATATGGAGGGTAAATGTTATTATCCTTAAAAGTAACGATACTCGCCCACAGAGAAACTAGCTTCCCCAAAATCTTCCAGAATTTCATGAAGAAAAGAACAGCTACTGCTGAAGTGCTATCTATGGGTATTAGCTACCTCTAGCTACATGACAAGCGAAGCTCGCTAAAACACCAGCACTATGGAGTGACGCATTTTGTTGTGTTTTTTTTTCCTCTCACCTTTTATGGCAGGTAACGGCTGGTGTAGCTGTGGCAACTGTGAATGCTGGGAAGGATGGACTGGAAACGCGTGCGAAATTTGGGTGGGATCAGAGTACTAATACTTTAATGGGACAAGGAGACTCTGTGAAACTGAAAAAGATCATGGTGTTGCCAAGAGGCTGATGAAAAACCATTATGAATGATAATAATGAAAACCATTGAAAAGAACAAAGAGAAACACTCAGATCTGGGATGTAATTCTTCATTCACATTTCTGCATATCACCTGTATAACAGCATTCATGTTAATGTTTACAAATTATCTTTATTAAAACTATATTGTTGTATGCAAGTAAACAATTGTGGAAGCAAGAGCAGTTTTTTTCTGTGTAGACACATGAAATTTAAACAATTTATGTTTCCAATACAACTATATGTATGAAAATTATTTATCTAGAAATGCTTACATTTCTGTAAAGCCACACAGTTTAAGCTGTAAGTACATGGACAGAACCCAAACAAATGTAAGATAAACCAAAAATGTTTTATTATCATGAATAAAATTTTGTTGTGATGTTACTCTGTGCTGAATATTAGTGCTTTTCCATTGTATATTTTGACCAGCTGTCATGTATAATCAAATTATTTTATTAAAAATGCATTGTGTGTATTAAAATCAGATGGAGTATACTATATTTTCTATTATTATTATTATTATTGTTGTTAATAATAATAATTATTATTATCATCATTGTGAATAATAATAATAATGATACAACTGCACTATAGCACAACATTAGCATGAAACCAGTGCAACATCTTGCAGTAAATAAGTTTAAAAGAACTTGAAAAGACATATTTGCAATGGCATATGCTTTTAAATAAAACAGTGCAAAAATTTCCCTTGTTCCAGTCACTGTGAAAAGATTTAACACCTTATCCAAAGACCTTTACATGAAGCAGAGCAATAGAGCATTACCTAAATAGCCAGAGATGGAATCTGAAATACACACGTATACATCAAATTCCATGTTGGACTATAACAAACAGGGCAAAACGTCTCATGTTACGTGAGCGACACTCTGGCACAATATAGACACATTTCTCCTTGAAAAGAAGACTGGTAATAAGAGAAGAAGTCTGAAGAATCCACATTGGCCCAAACTTTATAGTATGAGTCAACATCTTTCTCCTATACCTTTCAAATGACTCGTGCAATAATATACTGCACATTGTATTGCATTAAATCTGTTACTGACATTACAGTACGCATTTATATAAATAATTTTATTCAATACGTTGTATCTGTATACAACAAACAAACACAAACTGTACAGTGCAGACAAACTCTTTGCATATATGTATGTAAAGTTCGCAGTACATACCAACAGTTCTTGATACACATGGCCTACTACATGCAATTCTTCAATGCCATCCTCTTCCCATGCAACAGATGATACAATCAAACCAAAGGGTGAAACCAAAGCAGGTTAATGACGACCTTCCATGTCAACATTTCAACATGTTAGGAAAATAACTGTTCAAAGACAACCATTCATAGGTATAAACACCACCACATACAACTTGTAAATAACAAAGGAAAAAAATCAAGTTGTACATGTACATACCAGTCATTTACAAAAATAAATTCAGCCTTCATTTAACCAGTCATCTGGTTTGCAGGGCGAACATAGCCCAGCATGTAGAGTTTATTGGTTACTGACTAAAGAAGTATGGTTTTTATGTGGATGAAGGGCACCAGCCCTAAACTGAATTAAAACATTATACTCAATTTCTTTAGAGGCTTACTACAGTGTATATCAGCATTAGTGCAGACAGGTATTCAGCTCTAGCTAATGTGCTTCAGTATCTCCTAAAAATCAAGGTCTACAGAGTAATAAATATCAAAATGAATCAATATATTTGCAATTTAACAGCATAGCTTCGGCCCATTATGTCTATTATGAAAATCGCTGAAGCAAGAAAAGTTTGGTTTTAATTCTGTTGATTGACTCAGAAAATCTGCGATAGAATACATAATCAGATAATGTCTCTAAACAAAGGTGAAAGAAGATTTTCACTTGCAATTGGTGAATAGTATCATTTTATAGTGTGGTGTCAAATTTAATTTGGAACTAAATACAAATGAGGTTGAAGAAACAACACAGTTCGCTCTCCTTTTCTAAACTTTGGTCCATGAAACAAATACATGCTGGTTGAAATCTATCAGTAATCATTTTTTTTTAAAGCGAATAAGAAATAAACATGGAGTCTGCTCAAACTGCCAGAGATTATTCAAAAAGCCGAGAATTATCTTCTGATTCTGGAATAAATCTGTAGTCACAGTGAAAAAAATGTTAAATATTATAATTTTCTTGTAAGACATCTTTGTTACTAATGTATAAAACTTTCAAACTGAGAAACTGAAAGATTAATATTACTGTATAAGCAAACTGGAGAAAATATAAAGTCAATTGAATATGCTACTATTCTTACTGAGTGTGGACGGATGGTGAGGCACCTTTAACCCAGCAATGACTGGGTACATGTTTTTGCATGCTGGGTTAGAGGTCTGCACAGGCACGTACTAGGCCAATATGAGAAGTACTCGACTCTGCATGCTGAGCTAGGTAAATCCTCTCATATACATCGTAATGGCTAGTCATTAAAAATTAGGTCTCATTTTAATTTTATACAGTGAAAACATTGTAATATAAGGTATCTCTTGCATTGCTGCTGCAAGAAGGTAACACAACACAAACCTTGCCCATGCTTTGCTGAACAAAATAAGGATGCAGCCAGTAGTGATGGCATCTACTAACATCCAGCCGTTCTCCACGTTGACTAAAGTAGACATTTCGTAAATGGCTGCTGCCAGGCCTGTTCAGCTGCCACAAGCATAGCCCATTGTTCAGAGAAGTCAGCGTGTGATAAATGGGCTGGGGTCTACAATGGACCTACAAGGCCTATAGATATTCCTAGAGCCCTTGCTCTAAAATGAAGAGTAAGGAAAACAGAATACAGTTTCCTGTTCATTGGGCGAGGCTAACGTCTCCGCAAGGGCAATAGGGGTGTGATATGTATACACCACTTATGAAGCACTCCAGACATGTCGCTGCCCTTTGTACTGAATGCCATAGGCATATATTAATGCTTCCTTAGCGCCAATCTTAGGAGCAATTTGACCAGCCCGCAGGTTCTCTTAATCAGTGAGATCAACAGTGAAGCACTAATAAGAATCACGTTATCTTTTATAACATGAGCCATGGGATTTTATTATGTCGTATAGTATGTGTCGGTGATAATGATTTTGCATGTGAGATAGTGTATGTGAGTATGAATGACAAATATCTAGTGAAAATGGCAAAAAAGAGAGAGTAGGGTGAGGAGATTCAGAGACGGATAGGGGGATGAGAACATGTTTAAGGGAATAAAGGGTCACAGTCCATTTTTGTAAAAGCATTTTACCCAGATCATAGCTAATGTACTGCGGTATAGAAAATATATTTGAATAATATGGATTCTGCTGCAGTTGGGCTCAAATGGGAAACTACATGTAAGCGGCAGGCAAGCCGTCACTTGGGACTGTGAGTTACATCATTATTATGGATTGTCACAGTTACAGAGCATATTGAAAAGGCATTCCATTTCTGGTAGGGCATTCAATGTGAATCTATCCAATTGTCTCTCCTTACAGGTTACTTGGACTCGGACTTCTGGATCGATCCACGAGTGACGAGACATGTTGAAAGGAGGTGAACTGGGAGGTTTGCCTGAACCTGACCCACGAATGGAGGGAAGTCTTTCTGGCCGGGGGAAACCATTCCAAAGCGTCAGATCCACAGGTCCGGCTATGTCATTTTGGTCGGCTTGCTGACTGGTTTTCCGCCATTCATTACCGCAGGCTCACTTGTGCTTTTACTGGGAGGCACTCCTGCTTTCTGGACGGTTTCTCCAACATCATGCAACGACGGCTCCCTGTACATAGCGACTGCGGGGAATGCACAGGGGAAGTGAGGACAGAAATACCACGTTACAACAAAGTCATAGCACCTCATTAAAGTCACAACGTCACCACATACAACCTGGCACAAACTCTCACAACACTTCAGAATATAATAGTTGCTTCAGTGCAGCTATCAAGGAAATAATATAGAACATGGCCACTTTCTTCAGGCCTACAGACAGCATATTGTTTACCGGTGAAAATTACAAATGAAAGTATATATCTGTGTTTCACTTTTTTATCGCGTTCAGTTTTTTGTGTATAATACTCAATAGACAAAGTTACAAATGCAGCACATCAAAAATAAATTACTGATAGCCTAACACCATTTATTAACTTGCATTTTTAAATACATCTATCTAAATCATTAACAGCCTAACTGCATTTAATTAATAACACAACTGAGAAAAATTTTCTGATTTTCAGATGAATCATTTACAGTAGTAAGTTAATATAATTGTGACTAATTGCACTATTAACGGTAATTTCATACTCATAATCAAAAAAGTTTTCATAACTTGTGATGAGCTATGGAATGATCCAACAAATGATGCAAAATTAAGCAATGCAACTATACAGAAATGTTAGTATCCATTATCCACATTGCCTATTATTACTGAATTAAGTATAACTTTAGCTATTTCTGCATGTTCTTATCATTTTAGTGAGACTGAATAACGTAACAGCCTAACATCAATACTGAGTGTTCTGCACTTTCTAGTAAGAACAAAAGGATAATTATTTGTCACAGAGCCACCTGCTGTCACTGATATAAAGAGTTTCTCTGGAGATCCACACAGTACATAGCTGTGCTGTTTTTACTTTGAAATAAATGTGGATTCTAGAATTTCGGGTCGCGACAGCAGTTCTCTCATTATTTCGTGTTTAAATAATGGCTACGCATCAAACTTGGGGAGGGAAGCCAGCAGCTATAACACTGTTGTGAACCATTAATATTTGACAGCGTACTTATGCAGGAGCACAGTTTACAAGTGCACCAGTGAATTATGGATCAATATAAATGACATGTCACTGCAGAAACAACCATAATTTATCCTACAATTGGAAGCGGTACTTAATAGTGGGATTATAGGCAAATCTGTCATGTTCACATACGTTCTGCATGCAGTTGTGTGACACCCTAGATGTATTTGCTGGTATGTTTACATATAAAAAATGTTGATCATCCATCCAACCATCCATCCTTTTTCTATATATCCTATTGAGGGTTGCAGGGGGTCTGGAGATCATTTATATTAATACTTTTTTCCCAATGCTTAGTAGGGCTTTGCAGTTATACTGATCAGAGATTAGATGACAGACAGACAAACAGATGCATGGAAAACAGAGCCACCATGATCTTACATAAAATTGTAGATTTACCTTCTAATGGCTTGGGCAGAAAATGAGCAGCTGGTTTGGTTTTCTTTACGCGATTTCCTTTCATGGCTTGGCCCTCCTTATTGAGACCCAGGAACCAAGCTCTGCCAGATTCCTGCTGTCTGTACAACATGGACGAGTAGATCACATAGTAGTTTTCAAACACCGACTCTTTGAACTTACATTCTGGTGTGAAGAGCTCCTGCAAAACAAAAACACGTAAATTACTTGACCGTCCCATTTGTTTCCACCTTAATCCTGACTCAGGTGAAGGTCTTCCATGTCTGTGCCTTTCCTGTACTCTTAAACTGATGTTTCTCCTCATTTGCAGTTTCAGGCACTTTTTAAGGGTGCTTAAAGATATGCATGAATCCAGTGTCAGTGCATTTTCACCTGGTCATACATTTTGCTGTTATTGCATTGTGGGTAAAAGGGAAGATCCATATATTATATGCAAAGATGTGTTACAAGTAGCAGCAGTTATAAACACCCCTTTCATTGGCTAGTAGTTCAACTATGATCCAAAGTGCATTTACAGTTTAGGTTTAACTAGCCAGGGGCTTTGAGTGACACTGAAAGCAGCAGTACTTAAATACACAACAGTGTGTGTATTGGGTGACAGATCATTTATATAATCAATTTTTATCTTTTATTTTGCTCAATATCTTTAAAGTATGTCTCATTACATGTCCCTTGAAATTAATTGTGATTATTTCAGTATCTATATTTCATTAGCCAACATAATAAATAAAATAGGTTGAAAACTGGAAAAATAAGAGAAAATAACATTCATCCAACCATATTCTGAAAACGTTTAATCCCAACTGGGGGGCGGGCAGAGCCTATCCCCGGAACAATGGGCGCAGGCGGGAACCAACCCTGGGCAGATGCCAAGATACTGCAGGACACACACACACACACACACACACAACTACAGGGCCAATTTAAACTCACCAATCAACCTATTTTGCACACTTCTGGACTGCGGGAGGGAACCAGGGCCCCCGGCAAAACCCCACATGAACAGGGTGCAAACTCCACACAGAAAGGACCCAGGACCAAACGCAGGACCTTCTTGCTGTGAGGCAGCAGCGCTAACCACTGCGCCACCCAGAAGATAACATTTGCATTCAAATTATAATTTTCAAGTATCTAATAATGGTATATTTAACATGCCCTCCAGTATCACAGAACTGTGAATTCACAATTGTGAGTTACACATCTTTCATTTTGCTTATTTTATGCATGGATTGCACGAGCTGGTCACGTGCTAAAGTGAAACGGTCTGCCTCAAGGATTTAAGTCTCCTTTTTGTCTCCTTGGGAAACAAGTGCCTTACACTGAGGCTAATGTGCAGGTTCCAGGTTGCATAAGGGTATAAAAGGTGGCTACCATAGTCCAGACGTAGAAAGTTCAGGTCCAGAAAGTACAAATCCAACCCAAGATTTTGCTCCAGCCAACTAGTTAAGTATAAAGAGTCATAGACACAGAGAACTCAACTGGTTGGTTGAAATAAAAACTTGGTCTGGATTCGTACTTTGAACCATGAACTTTCCACCATTGCCATAGTCTACTAGAAGGTGTTGAGCATGTAGACCAGGGGAGTAAAACTCCAGTCCTGGAGGGCTGGAGCCCTGCACAGTTTCTGGTTTACCTTCATTTAACACACCTGATTCAACTCCTTGTGCTAATTACCACATAGCTCTTGAGGTGAGTCATTTGTGGTGAAACAGGGAAAGAACTAAACTACACAGGGTTCCAGCCCCCCCAGGACTGGAGTTTGACACCCCTGATGTAGACTATAGTTAGATAATGTTATATAGTTAGATAATGTTATGTAGTTAGATAATGTTATAAACATATGCTTATACTTGCATTAAGGCATTATTAGTTCTTTCAGACACTAAGGAATTTGAGACAGCATGGGAAATCAGGAGGTTTTGCCAAGCAAAATGTAGCTATGAAGCTAACACACATATTTAGAGTGTAGGTTTGCTTGCAGTTTTCTCTTTACATACTGGGTTGCTTGTACCTAAACGGGATTTCCTAATCTGGACAGGATCTATTTTGAACAGAATATCAGCCTTGCCAACCACCTTCAATACTATCATGCATCACTACCAGCAACAGAAAGGAATTAGGGAAACCCCAGACAAGGTGTAGGGGTAACATAATTTTTTTTTCAATTAGAAAATTAGTGCTCCCACTCCTTGACTTGCCATCAATCCATAAATTTTTTCAGTAACGCTTTATGTTGAGTGCACCCTCATAATGCATTCATTATGCATTCACAGAACATTCAGTGCACCTTCATAATGCATTCATAGAACATTCAGTGCACCTTCATAATGCATTCATAGAACATTCAAAAGCAGCATGCAAGTATATATACATTAATAACAAACATGACATGATTATACACAGGGGTGCACATAACTGGTATGCAAGTACGCATTCACCTTTAAGAACGATACGTGCGACAATTGATTGTTCGTAAGAGCGCAAATGCGTATGTATTTTATGTGCATTTGCGCTGCTATGACAAGAAAATACCTTGCATTTTAACCCGTTTACCGCAAATGAAGTCGAGCATATAAAGATTAAGATACATTATATTTTGTTTTCATAGCAGCAGAGACGTCATATGAGCTGAAACAGAGTTCTAAGCCTTCTAATAGCAAGACACTACTGTACTTGCACATATTGTGTAAACAAAGCCAATGTACTACTGAAGTAACATCTGCAATGAAATCTAACTGCAGAACACTTGGGATGAATACGGAATTGAGCTTTTAGCACTGAATGGTAATGCAGGTACTTATTTTAAAAGTGACTCAGAAAAGTCTGCAATGGGAAGAAAAGCACTAAAAGAGTGTAATGTCCTGGCTGGAGCCATAACGGTAATCACACGTCCTGGTGGGTAGTTCTGTCCCTGGCAAACTTATGGAATGGGCAGCCGGTGAAAACAATTAAATGCGGAGCTTAGTCTGGCATCTCAGCTAACAAATTAAACAAGGGAAATGCCTGTTTGTAGTATATTTTATTATTTATATAATTACTGTAAGAGCAACAATTTCTCTGTATCTGCCTTGGGAAATAAAAGCCTCTCTCATGTTGTTAAGCAATGCATATATATACCCCTTTGCGCTCTGCTGCTATAGTGACACCTGACTGACTCTTTGTAGGCAATATGACCATTTAAATTAACAATTAAAGAAATTCTCTCTGTCTAGCATAGATCAAACTGCAGTTCTCCTGGCATCTTTGCCAGGTGTCTGCTGACCTAGTGCCCCCATTTGCAAGGTCACCCCCCCCCAGACCCTGCCTAAGAAAAGTAGGTAGAATCTGGATGGATGGATGATTCAATTCAGAGATCAAGAATCTTTTCAATTTCCTTCTCAACCATAAAAAATGTCATATGGACCATAAGAGCTTCTGAAATCCAGTCTGGTTCCACAGAGGAAATTCCGCTCCATGAACAAAAAAGGACCATTACTCTGTTCCCCCGTCTTTGTAACACTGCGATCCCTTCTCTGTCCATTTCATGCATCTCAGCCTACTTGGAATGTGCAATCATAATCGACCTTGGGCCGAAGCAGTTATTCAGGCAGGTATAATAACCTTCTTCCATCTCCTCCTCCTCTCTGGATTAGGAAAAAGTAGGTGCAACATTTCCAAATTGGAGGGGGGGGGGGAAGGTGGGGACACATGCTGTTTATAGGTAGATGGGAGTGGGGAGGGGCAATTTACCCAGAACAATCTGCCAAAAGAAAGTGCTTATCATTGCAGTCGGCATAAAGGCTGTTTAATCCATGGGAAAAAAATGCTAGATTCTGGGAGCTGTGCTCTTAACCCAGTGGAAAAATTAAATTTGACTGAAGGTCATGTCCTCTCCTGGAGCCGACACCTTATCGTGGTGGAGGAGTTTGCGTGTTCCAATGATCCCAGGAGCTAAGTTGCCTGGGGCTTTATGCCCCTGGTAGGGTCACC
>JAODJW010000001.1:42520942-42537068 GCA_026777045.1 Hyperopisus bebe | reverse complement strand
CAATTTAACATGGAAATACATAATTATATTTGTTGGTCCCAATTCAAGATTTTCAAGCAACTGAAAATGTCAGAAATGATCATTTGTTTAAGTAGCTTATATATTGGCCAGGCAAATAATTCCAAAAAAATAAAAGGAAATGCCGCTCATTGATTTCATACAATTCCTTTTTATATACATTGGTGTCTTCATGCAAAACATTGAAATAACCTAAGAATTCACCTTTGCTTCTCAAGTCCCTTTAAAGTCATTAAACAAGTACAGATTCAAACTGCCAAATTAGCATCAAGCTTTACAAGCCAAAATGACAGAGTCAAGCCAGCAACTGCTTACTGTGAGTCAGTGAATCTATCTAAACATAAATAGTCCTTTCATCACTGAGATGCCCAAAAGCACCTTACCATCAATGTTGCTGCTAGGTTACAATACCTTGTTTCTCCGGCAAAATCAGTCCTGTGCCACTTAAACCACGCGATAGAAGTGATTCCCTTTGGATGGATGCTTGCTTTTTATTCTACAAAGCAAGCGCCTTTGTTCTTGACTGGTGTGGTACCCTGTGCTGAGGCCTAGCCAGATGAAGCCCTCACATCAAAGGAGGAAAGTTAAATGGAAGAAAGGTACTGAATGCAAATTGAAGTCTCCTTATTTCAGAGGTTTCTTACATATGCGGGTATACACACTGATCAGCCATAACATTAAAACCAACCAAATATCCTTTAAGTCTTGTAAGTTGCGAAGGGGAGAGCCTATAGATGGGACTTGTCTGTCCAGCAGATCCCACAGATGCTTGATCGAATTTAGATCTGGGGAATTTGGAGGCCAAGTCAACACTTGAACTCTTTTTCATGTTCCTCAAATCATTCTTGAACAATTTTTGCAGTGAGGCAGAGTGTATTATCCTGCATAAAGAGGCCACCGTCATTGGGGAATACTGTTGCCATGAAGGGGTGTCCTTAGTCTGCAACAATGTTTATGTAGGTGGTACGTGTCAAAGTAACATCCACATGGATGCCAGGACCCAAGACCTCCCAGCAGAACATATGCCCAGAGCATCACTCCGCCTCCACTAGCTTGCCTTCCTCCCATAGTGCATCTTGGTGCCATCTCCTCCCAGGTAAATGACACAGATACCCAGCCATCCTTATGATGTGACAAAAATCGTGACTCATCAGACCAGGCTACCTTCTTCTGTTGCTCCATGGTCCAGATGTGACGCTCATGTGTCTTTGGCAGTGGACAGGGGTCAGCATGGGCATGTGGTCTGTGGTTACGCAGCAAGCTGTGATGCACTGTGTGTTCTGCAAGTAGCTCTCCTGTAGGATCGGACCAGACGGGCTAGCCTTTGCACCCACATACACCAATGAGCCTTGGCTGCCCATGACCCCATCACCGGTTCACTGCTTGGCCTTCCTTGGAGCGCTTTTGGTAGATACTGACCACTGCATACCAGGAACACCCCATAAGACCTGTCTGTTTGGAGATGCTCTGACCTACTCGTCTAGCCAACACAATTTGGCCCTAGTCAGAGCTACTCAGATCCTAGCGCTTGTTAATTTTTTCTGCTTCCAACAAACCAACTTCAAGAACCAACTGTTCCCTTACCTAAAATATAATGGCACCCTTGACAGATGCCATCGTAACAGGAAAATCAATGTTATTCATTTCACCTGTCAGTGGTTTTAATGTTATGGCCTATCAGTCTATAGGTAGGTATGCAAATGAAGGATACACAAGGAGTTATGTATGACTTCAATAGGAGTCAAACTGAATTCACATTTGAGTCTATTACACCACTCACCTATTCTACCTTATTCGACCTTATCTGCAGCATTAATCGGATGCTTTGTGTATGTATGATCAGATTTTAAACAGACTGATCTAGATAATCATGACTCTAAATATAAACCTCCACAACCTTGACCAAATCAAGCAGCTAGAAGATGGATGGATGGATGGATGGATGGATGATTACATTACTTCAATGTTAACAATAACAGTTGCAGAGGGTATCCTGACATTATGCATGGATGACTTGAAAACTTGAAGCATACAATTTAGCGTTTATGTGCATTTCTGAGGCTGACATAATGCATACATTATCTCCATGGGTGAGTATCAGCAGGGAAACCTGTAGGGTAGATTTCCCTTATCATGTGATCAGAAGCAGTGAGATTAATTCCTGTCACCGTTCCCTAACGGATTAAATGTGCTGATTGTAACACAGACTCCGCCAGTTCAAGATAAATAACATGTGGTCTCAATATCTCCTTGGTCCTCAACTATATTTTGTGCATCTAGAACATTAAACACTGAATTAATATAAATATTATAAACCCTTTTACAATTATGTTTATTTCTACTTTAATCATATTATTTAGTGCATACTGAGTCTGTTCTCACCGTCCTGCATATTCTGCTCACCCGCTGTTAAAGGGATTTCCTACAGCTCCTGTATATAAGGTGGCGTCTGCACTTGAAAATGTTCACACCAAATCTCTGGATATGAGATATACAGCTGCTTCATGCTTGTGCCATCTGTGTCTCCAGCTTACCCAGAGAAATATGCCATCCTCTGCATCACCATAGAGACCATAGAGAGTATCAATAGAGCGCATTCCAACCACTTTTCTGTTTGCGTGTTACAATACAATACTACAATACCACACAACAGTAAGAGTTCCCTCCCTGTAGCACAACTGGTGCTGTTATAGGAACCCCCACCCCCCACATACAGACTCCCAAAAGGCAAAGCTAACCATTATACAGAAAGGACACGCTCTGCGGCACACAGCCGAAGCAGACATAAACATAAGATGGGACTGACCCACTTTCCCCATTTCTGGAATACAAGAGGGGCTTTTCCAGTCTAGAAAGGAAAAACACCTCCCTCACCTTCCTGTTTCCATGGAGATACGCCTGTATTTACATATCTGATATTTATCAACACAGATTCTGCTTTACATTTGTTCTTTCATTTCTTCTCAACTGCAATTCTGAAGTATAATGTCTAGTATTATTTCGTAAACTGCCCGTTACATTTCTGTGTCTTCTATACAGTACAGTCACATGTCTGTATGCTGCCTTTCGTGGGCGTCTTTTCGTAATGGTTCCATATTTTAGAACAAAAACAGCACAGGGCACACTTTGATTAAGCATTCAGAGCTTTCCTCCGAATGCTACTCATAATCTTTCTGGTCTTTGGAATCTACCCGCAATTTCAATTTCCTTCACGTGGCCCCCAGTGATTGCAAAATATTAAAGATAATACAATTTTTTATAAGCCTACAAATTGAAAAATAAACAACTGCTGTATCCTTTCAACACTGTATCATAATTCACCAGACAGACGGTTCCTTTCAGTGGAGTAATATGCCATATACAACAATTTATAAGCAAACCAATTTACAGTGAAACATTGTTTCCAGTATCAGCACCAGAGATTATAAAGTGAAAGGTCCATGCAGTACCATACAAAAAGTTCAATGTAATATTCAAAAAGAAATTGTATTTCCAATTTTAGAACCGCTGGGCAATCTATCATATCTAGTCACTATAGCATTCAAGTTAAAGACCATTAATGACATTTTCTGGACATTTTTGTCAGAGTTACAGAGAGACCTGGGTCTGGCTGAGTAACACTAACTGATTCTTCATTAAGAACAACAGCAATGCAACAACCACGATTGTTTTAGCTCTGAAAGAAGTTCAGCAATGATAAATGTGATACCTTGTGTAACTAGGCCTACTCTTCATACGTTCGTCAGATCAAGGACACCCTTCTCTGCTTCATATTTCCAGCTAACAACAGCTAATAACAGAAATGCAAACTACTCTTGTTTCACACTGTTTTAAAATCCTATAAACAGGGGTGCTGCTAGTAATTTTGGGCTCCATGAAAACACATCTTATTGGGCCCGCAACACAGACCCATAAAATAAGGTTCCAAATTGTTTAGGGTCTGCAATAGTCCTATCCCCACATTTACAGTGTCTCTGCCTATAAATGTGGAATCCAAGTATATTTGCATGAAATTGCCTTTGAAGGTCATAACTAGAACCATTTATATTCCTTAGTACATATGACTGCTTTCTTTTGCTTCTGCGAGCTATTCTTAAAATGTATTGAAGAATTAATTCTCCTGATAATTCAGATTCAGAAGTAAATCCTGGAAGGCCCACAGTCAACTCAAAACAAGCCTTTGAACTTGCACTTCCAATATAATTAGACCCCCATTACCAATTGTAAAAAACTATTTTAATGCAAACTTAGAATTTGTCATAATCTTAATGGTTTAAATTTGTTAGATATAGAACCCTAAAACCGTTCAAAACAGAATTCTATGCACCATGAAGTACAGGGCAGTAATAGTCACTGGTTGAACTAAAATGGCCGTTACTCATTTGTATGTTTGTCAATACACTGACAGGATGATTCATCACTTGAGTTTCTCAACATATTTGCTATATCTTTTACTTTTAATTTATTTGAGCAAAAAGCCCCATTTGATACCTCTGACTAGAACCAAGGTATATATGGGGTGAAATATTATTATTGATAAATGCAACTTATCACACCAAATCTCCTACTGGCACTGGCACTCTTAAAAGGTGTCTTAAAATGTATCTGTTTTTAAACAAAGCATTACTGCTTTTCCATAATTGACAAAAGATTTTTCGTTTAAATAGTACATTAATTTTCATCAGTTGTAGTATGGCAGTAGAGTAACACATGAGGTATTGCAGTAAACAAGCTAAATGGCATTTTTCAGTACTTTGTGTCAGTTTCAACCATTAATACTAACATGTAACTGTGAAATGAAAGAATGCACTTCTTGCAGTCGGCTGACACCAAAGCAAACATTACTATGCGAACGTAATTAGCAGCTGTCTGCCATGTCACTGTCAAATGTAGAATCAGCATTACATCTGGTTAATGTCTGTCAAGCACCCTTTCCAAGTGATATTAACTAAAGAAGAATAAAATGGAGTTTGCAGGAGAAAAATCTGTAAGATTGATTGTTTCGATCACCCAGTACTCCTCTGCCAAGTTCTAAGTGAATTCTAACAGTGGTGTAAACCTGAGTATGATTATATGATAATCACCATCATTTTATAAATGTAAAAAGATAAACAGCAACAACAACAATAAGCAACAACAACAACGACAATAATAACAACAATTATTTCTGCAACATGTACAACACCTGCTGCATATCTGATACAATCTCAAAAACAAATAACATTTATTATACCCTAGTGTTTATTAGTAGACATTTCATTTAGAAAGACAGATTTTGGCACCATCTGACTCAACTCAAGGAACTTACCTACATAACTGAAATACTGTGTGAATGAATGGCACACTCATTAATTTATTTGCAGGTGGCTAGAGAAAGACTAATTTAAGAATTTATGAGAAGATTCGAGTAACATTCCTACCCCAAGTTCTAGTAATACTACCCAAATAAGCTATTTCATCTAGAAATGCAATGAATTATTCTTTAAAAATCTCTTCATGTAACGTACAAAATTCACTTTTGCAAATATTCTTGCAAAATCACTGGATTTCTCTGATATGGAAACTATATCGCGCTATTCTATCAAACGTGCACGCTGTAACTGTCCCAAGGACATATAGCCTAACCAGCTAATAAAATGCGTTATATTTGTCATCGATGAACATCAAAGGGATGCTTAATAAATTGATTTATTGTTGTTTTTATTTATTTATTATTACTTGTGCTCTATAACTTAATGTACTGATCGTCACACCTTGTCTCCGTAGTCTTCTTTTCCTGAGACCGAAGATTCTCACTTTGGAGAAGATATCGACCAGATTGCCGTTGCAGAGACCCTTATTCTTGCTGGGGCTTTTCCTCCTCCTGTGGGTGGAGGGCCGGTCTATATGCTGCTCCCGAGCCTGCCTCTTTTGCCGGATTAAACCGCTGGCAATCGCCGCTGCCATGTCTCAGAAAACACAGCTGTCCGCCGCCACAAACAAAGCGTTCAACACAAACAACCACCTTTGTTCGGGTGCTTCACTACTGTCCCATTTTGTCTAAATGACCTTTGATCTATCAGTTAAACAGATTGTTTCCTTTCGATAAAGTCCGAAGAGTGCATTTTAAATGTGATATTAAACGATGTGTTTTCATACTTCCAAATGCGTTAACGCCACACTGTTGATATTAATCTTCACCGGGGAAACACCCCGTAGCTAAGAGTCCCCAAAAACATAAAAAAACAATGAGGTGACAGAGAATTACTTATACCTCCACGTTGTTTTTTCGGGCTTTTATTTTAGCAGAATCGTTTTCCATTGATGGCAAACGGGGACTACAACCAAGAATCTAATTTAAATCCCATATTGTCTGGTACTTTTGCATCTTCCCACTGTCTCCTCTGTCCTTATCAATCAAGAGGTTTCAGCGCTTCCAGCCCCAAGTGTGCAGTTTGGTGTTAAGAGAAACAGAAATGATTTTAATGTGTGCTTTCCCGTGAAGGACGTCCGCTCGTCTTCCAGGTGCGGCTGTCAAATTACGTCGTTTGTTTCTGCTCTCATAGTCAAGTTTATCAATGCGTGTCACCCTTCGTAAAATGGATGACTGTTAGCCGGCGCTCTAATTCATCTTGACAGTGTCCGTCATTTTGACAAGCCATAGGTAAAACCGGAGTCCCAGCATCACTGTAAATGATCATTTGTCACGCCGTAATAATGCGCTGTAATTTACGCTCCAGTAACTCAATAAAACGGGTCTCCCCCCCAAACAAAAGCACGATAACGTTACATCAACTGAAAATGTGACCAAAAAAAATGGAAAGCCACGGATTTGTAAGGATGACGTCTGCCCAGCGTGGCAGCAAGATGCAAGAAAAATAACAAACTTAAGAAGGTCCCCAAGTCACAAAACCATACGATTTTCGTTTTAAACCGGTCATCATCAACTATTCCGAAGGCAGCAGGTCCAGCGAGCTAGCACAAGATTTCTTTTCCATGCATAACATTTCCCTTGTATTGCACTGACTCCCGCGCTACAGAAAAGAGACACCAGCTTTTCATCTCAGTTTATAGATCAATGCATCCTGCGTATCAACAAGTCTTAACGACTTACTGCTCCTTTGCCGTGGTTTCAGGGGAAATAATTCTTCGGTTAATCGCAGCTATAAAAAAACCTTTGTTTCAAGAAATGCACTCTGGTTATGGTGTGAGCTGGTAGTAAAATTCAACACTTGTAAGCCAGCCTCAGCTGTGCAAGACTAACGCCCCCAGTCAAACGTGATGATAACAGAGAAGCGCTGGGACTGTCACACACAGCACTGGGCGTTGGTAAGGGGCTTTAATCCTAACATTATTGTAAAACACAAGCATTTAAAATCGATAATATGGAACCGATTGCATCTCGTGTGTATATTTAAAGCAGTAATACGTCTTGTATAAAGCCACACGTAACTTTTTCAGTTATAGGATATGGACTTCCTAATAATAATAATAACAACAATAATAATGACATTATTGTGTTGAAAAAGAAGTTGAAATCATTTTAATGGAAGAAGGCTTCAATTCGATACGTGCATAATCACACGAATCCAAGAGCAATGCAATAAGCGATCGCAAGCCTATAATAGTTCTACGTACGTTATATTATTCATCACAACCTGAAGAACCGGCGTGTGTCTCCATTCGCTTACATATATACAGTTGCATTTTTAAAGCTCATTATTAAAAACCCATTATAGATTTATCGATATGATGCATAGATATACCATGAAACATGACAACTTGCACGCATTTGAACGGGAATTAGAACTTAACCACGTATTTCAGAAGCAGAGGCAGTGCCTGTGTACGTGTGCTATGTTAAAGCATAACACTATACTTAGTCAGTGTTTAGGCTCCGCCGAGCGAACTCACACTTAATATTAAGCGTTTTACATATTCAGGACTACGGTCTAAGTAGGCTGATCACGAAGCGTATTAAGAGGCATCCCTACATTTCTTTATGTTTCTCATATTTATATTTAATTCATTTTCATTTTAGAGATAACGGCTGCTGAAATAAACCCGATGACCTTCACACTACAACTCGATGATACATCGAACCGAAGGTGGATTCTAATTTAGATTATGATCATTGAAAATGTTCAAAGGCAAAACAGAAAAACTCGAGAGAGCCATCTACCGTTTGTAAGTCATAAAAAGTAAGCATTTCGAAAAATTACAGCAAGACGTAGTGGTGTACGCCGAATAGTGACAGAATAACCTACTAGGATTGTGATGAAAATGTGTATAACACCAGTGTAGTTTCGTTTCGTCGAGCACATCGGTCATCCCGCTGTTCCATAACACAGTGATCAGTTTATTTCAGACATAAGCTTACAGACCCAAGACAATTACATTAGGAAATGTCCCTGTCACTACTGAAAAATGAGATGCACATACTACTGCTACTACTACTACTACTACTAATAATAATAATAAAGCATATTCACCACATATTTTATTGAAATTCAATATAAATTTTAGTGTACTGTATGTAGCGTTTAATCAGGTTTATGGGTATTAAAGTCCATATAAAATCACACTGACAGTAAATCTTACATAAAGCCATATTTAGAGCTGAATTATTGTGTTTTCAATATCAGTGCCTAAAATCTTTATTAAAATGGCTAATTATTTGTGTCATTACTTTTAATTTGCGCATTTCACACTTATTGTCTAATATACTTAAATACATAAACAATTTGATTGTCTCACGTCCACTTTTGAGTTTTCAATGCTGAAATGTGTTATGCCAACATCTGTTAACGCTTTGCAGATGGCAACTGGCCGTAACGCTGTAGTTACTATTTCTGCCAGTAGTGGACACCATTACCCTAACAATAAATCGGCATAAAAACAACTGACTCGTTTCATAGTATTTGAAGTGAATATTTCTTCAAAATTGTACCTACCTAATAAAATGTGATGTTTGCGTGCCAGAGATGGCAAAAACATTTACATGTGTATTACTAAATGTACTTTTCAAATCATCTATAACATAATAGATTATATATGCAAAGTAATGTAGCTGTGGCTGACCAAAGGAATACAAGTATTTGATCATGAAATATATGGGATAAAGAATATAATTTGAAAATTCATATGCTAATCTGTTATTTATCACAGTGACCATTTCCAAGATACTTGTCGGCTTTCAAATAAGGCTTAAAAAATACTGATCCACTAAATATGATTGTTTTTATGCATGTATGCAATGAGAAACAAGCCTCATTAATGCCAATTTAATCACTATGGTAAGAAATTTCTTGTAGTCCGAGGAGTCCGGCTGTCCTCAATGCAACCAGAAAATGTTTTGACAGGTAGATGCTGGTGTTACAGTGTCACAGTGATCCAACATTCAGCTGTACTATATCTAAGCATTTGAAATAATATAAAGACATTCTGAATCATATATTTTGAGATAAATGTATTATGATAAAATATGAATAACAATAAGTAGGCCTATAGCTTTTCAATCAATACATTCCACATATTATTATTATTATTGTTATTATTTTATTATTATTATTATTGTTATTATTATTATTATTATTATTATTATTATTATTATTATTATTATTATTATTATTATTATTATCTGTGCTAAAAGTATGAAATTTGTGCTATAATTGGTAAGTAATTGTTTCAATAAACCAGTCATAATTATGACAATAAATCTCTTGTAAAAGCAGAGGTTGTGTACCTACCTATAGTCTTTTTCCTTCTGAATGCATGCGATTCCATTCTGAAGTCATATTAAGTTCAGGGCAGGAAAGCAACAGTGATGTGAGCTGCACACAATTACTTTGATTCATCCTCATTTATAGTGTGAAGGCTGCACTAGCAAATAACATTGTTAGCTGACAGCCCGCCCCAAATTGGTCAAATTAATTTGTCCATGAAGTCAAAGAAACACCCATGCTTATACATATTAAGAGGCTGTGTTATGAAACAAAAGAGTGATCCAGCTAAGAATTAACCACATTCAAAATCAGTCTTTGGCAGGAATTGCAAGAGAACATACAATTTGAAATAACTTACCACAAACACGTTCAACTGGTATTTTAAAGAACTCACCCACCCATCCATCCATCCCCAGTACCCCAAAGCCTATCCTGGAAGCTATGGACATTATGCAGGGAATAACCCAGGATTGGGCATGTTTTCTGGATTCAGGGGGGTACTGACGTACCTGGAGGAAACCCCGTGACAACCTGGGGAGAACATGCAAACGCCACACACAAGGAGACTTGAACCCGGGTCCCAGAGGTAATCGTGTTAATCACTGTGCCACCATACTGCCCCTGTTTTGAATAACCTTCTCATGTAATTCAAAGAGTAATGCCGACATCACAGCTTATTACTCAGAGCAAGACCACAGCGTGAATTCATCTATAGTAAAAGAAATCTATGGTACGTAATAATTACAGTACTGAAAGTGATCAATGTCAATTCCAGTCTACGAATTATTGGGCCCTGTCTGGGGCTTTCCTGTATGAACAAATGGTGAATGGATATGGATATTTCTGGATATTCCATGTCTTTCCTACATAAGACAACAATCTGACAATGATAAGTCATTACAGCAGTAGTAAAAAGAACAATAGACCATTGTGAAAGACCGGACATCAGAAAAGGAAAATGTTACATTATTATCAGAAAATTCATTTTTCTCAGTGGAAACTTCCATCTAAAAACTAAGTATCTTGTATTATTTTTATTCCTCTCTTACTTGCTCTGGGGCTTTTCTCTTATATTAGTTTTTGCGAGTTTAAATGGAGTCAGCAATATTTTGGCAGAAGTACAAATCAGAAGTAAGATCTATAGCTTCAATTGCTTAAATCAAATCATGTTGCACTTTAGAGGTCACAGACACCACCCAATTTAATTGGGAATAGAGTGATGGTTTACTTTCCGCAGAATAATGATGCTTTTCTAGCAGCTTATGGGCTTAATCAAAGCCATTAAATGTCAGCAGCCACTCCGGGTAAAAAGAAAAAGAAATGAAAAAAATGCCAATAGGACAGGGTTTAGTTTGTCTTTCAACTGAGGTTTTTAATAAGTAATATATGTGTAAAACCTTACATTTAATATGCAGACAGATGAAGAATTTTTAAATGTGCCTCATGAGTCACATGGTTAGGACATTGCAGAATTTGGACACTGTATCACAGACTCTATCCGACTCCTTTTCGATAACGCAGTCCCCACAAAGACAGTGCACTGATTTCACAAGTAACAAACTGTGAATCACGAAGAGCTTGAAGGCCTGGCTAAATGAGAAGAAGAGGACCATCAGGCCTGGAGGATAAGTGTGTGCAGCCATGCAGGATTCAGCTCCATGAGGGATAAAAAATCCTGCGGCAACATGCTCAAGTACAAGCCATAGCAGAACTGTGTGAAGAAAGTGTGGAATGGGCTGGAGACCATCAGCGGCCACAAGCAGGCTGAAAATATTGTGGTAGGAGGGGGCATGGACAGAGCTAATGGGCTGAATCTGGCCTTCAACAGATTTGATTCTCAGATGCCAGTCCAGCCCTCCCACAATTGAGCTTCAGTGCATCAGCTGAGCGGGTCTCAGGCCGTTAGCACCATCCAGCCTTTCTGACTTGGGTACAAGCTCAGGACAGTGCAGCTTGATGACCCCACAGGTCTCCTAGATCATAGACAACTTTCCCAACAGATGACAGTTTCTAGGGCTCCTGGGCCGGGTGCTGGAGATGGTGGTGAGCAACACTCAGGCACCTCAGGGAACCGTCCTGTTACCTTTCCTGTTTGCCCACAACATGTCAGACTCCCAGCTCCTGCCATCTGAAGAAGTTCTCAGACAACTCCACCATTGCAGGATGCCTCAACAATGGGGATGAGTCAGAGGACAGGAAACTAGTGAAGGACTTTGTGTTGTGGTGCAGGGTGAACAACCTGCAGACCAACATCAGCAAGACAAATGAGGGGGTGGTGGACTTCTGGCGTAGCAAGGAGCCCCTGAGACCAATCACTGTCCAGGGGGAGGATGTGTGGGTGTTACAAGTACCTGAAGGATCACCTAAATAGCACAATGAACTGGTCTGTAGTGATGCTCTACCAGAAAGGTTAGAGAGGACAACTCACGTCTTTGGATGTGTGTAGCAAGCTGCTGAGGATGTTTTACTAGCCCACAGTGGCCGGCGTGCTTCTCTGCACTGTGGTCTGCTGGGGAAGCACCATCATTTAAGGTGCCAGCAGCCACCTGAACAAACAGTACGAAGGCCAAGGCTATCAGGACGGTTCCAACGTAGATCCACCCAATTACTGTATGTTTCAATGTTTTTTTGGGCCCCTGTCACTCAGAAGAATCATCCCCCCCCCCATTTTACATCATTCCTGTTTATTGTGTGGATAGTAATAATTCTTTATGAATCAACACAAAATTCTCCAAAATCGATCTTCGTCGTAGTTTTTAGGGAAGCCTGCAATCTATCCCAGGCAGCATAGGACACAGGGTTGGGTTTATGCTGAACAGCAACCAGGTCATCAGAGGACACATACAGACATGCACTGACACACATAATTATCCTTTATGGGCAATAAAGATATGCCAGTTAGCTTAAGGGCTATGGACTGTGGGAGAAAACTCGAGTACCCAGAGAAAATCTGTGTGACACAGATCATCAGGGAGAACATGCAAACTGCACAAGCATACAGCAAGGCACGAGACTGCAGGATGAGAAGGTGGAAAGCATGTTTTCAGAAATTTCTTGACTTTTTATGAATCTCCGACTTGCATAAATATTAATGACCCTTTGATATGACCCCCCAGCTGCAAGCCATTGCCTCTGGAACTTAGCTATAGTCCACCTGTGATAGATTCACTTCAGTGGGTGTAATTTAAAAAGAGATACACCTCTCATTATAATGTGTGTGGCAGCTCCTGGGGTGTGTTCCACTAAGCAAGATTTCTTGCGTAGCCGGATAACTTGTAGGATTTAAGGTAGTCTGGTCTAAACTGGACTTTAACTTCGTTCACTTACATTTAGCTCAGATTACAGTACATTAAATCCAACAAATTATCCAGCTAAGCAAAAAATCCAGCTTCTTGGAAGATGCCCCAAGTTCTTTTCATATAAATTCTTAAGTTTTATGTTTATCCAGAAATGTTATAGTAAATAATTTAACTAAGTTCTTCTAATCTCCGACTAAAAATAAATCAGACACTTATGACCTCTCCAGTTTGTTTTATTTTAATACACTGCTATTTTTTGTTAATACACATACAACACAATGATTTCCTCCACTTATAAGTCACTTAGTCACCACCATTGTCAAAGTGTACTTCACATGAACTGTGCCCAGTTTTAAAAGTCTACAATGCCAGAGTAAAGAAAGGATTATTGGGATATCTACCAACAGAATACCACAGACCAGAAGGAAACATTACAATTAAGTCACATTTCAGATGTGTCTTGTGCCTTTAATGGAATGACAAAGTTAATAAGTATTCAGGGACAAGAATTAATAAGGGTAACATTTTACTTAAGGCCATGCTTTTAGTAATTTATAAACATATTCATAACAAATAATAATGCATTCATGAAGTAGTATAAACATGGCTATAAATATTTATCAGAAGGCATGACACAGCATGTGTATTATGCATTATGAGTGCTTTATGAAACTGTCAACTATAATGCATTATAGAGACTGTTATAATGCATTACAAAGGTTGCCATAAGCATTAATGATGCTTTGTACTGCATTATAAAGGTATCTATAGTGCATTATAGATAAGGCAGTTATAATGCATAATAAACATGGCTATAATGTGTTATGCCTTTTTATAAATATGCATAGGCAAGTTTATAATGCTTTATGAATGCATTATAAATGTGTTTATAAGTTACTAAAAATATGGCCTTAAGTAAACTGTTACCTTAATAAGTTTCCATGGATTAGGTTTCCCCGTTAAAGTCTTTGTTGGGAGCGCTGCCTATGATTGCTCTCACTGATGATCTGGGAAAAGGATAGAAATAATTGATAATGCATTAAATGTTCACAGGTTCGGAACTACCAAGTCTCTTCTAGCCACTCCTGAGACCTCTTCGGAGAAAGAGGCAAATGAGAGCATGCCAGGAGTTTAACTAATTTGCCAAATTTAAAAGACTCAGAGCATAAGGAAAAAGATGCTTTGGTTTGATGTGCCAAAAATTGAAATGAATGTCTGGCGAGATCAAGGTAGCACTCATCAGCTGGCTTGCCCCACCCGTACAGCGAATCATAGCGGTGACAGCATTCTGCTGTGGGGGTGCTTCTTATCAACAGGGACTGGGAAGCTGGTCATGAGGAAAAGATGAACAAGACCAAGTACAGAGAGGCCGGTTCCAGAGCGCAATCAGCCTCGAACTCTAGAAATGGTTCACCTTCCAGCATGACAACAAGATGAAGCACATAGCCAAGTTAATGTTGGTTCTTTATTATGGGACTATGTGTATCAACTGATTGCTAAAAATAATCAGTTTAATCCATTTTGTAATATGTTTACAACAGTGTTTCCCAAACTAGTGCTCAGGGACACCGGACAGATCCACATTTTTGTTTTATCCCAGTTTTCAGAACAGCTGACCCAAGTAATCAGGAGTTACAACTTACAGGTCTCCTTACAGATTCAATCCTTCTTTGAATGCCATCATACAAGTACTGAGCTGTATGTAGAAGGATACTGGACCATTATTCCTGAATAGCCAGTTATTTCATAGATGAACAAAGCGTCAAATTAACTCACAAGCGGCACTCAAACACTTCCAATGAAGGTTGTTTAGATTTAATGACAAGCGAGGTCATGGAAGCCATTTTACTTCATCCTTGGTGTACATGAACCACTTCTGAACTTGTTTAGCTGTGTTTATGGAGCCATATCATATACATGGGACTGTAAAACACCGTTAAATATCTTGGTCATTATCCAACCATGCAGAGGAATCACCAGGCCTAAAGAATCCTGGCTCCTTCCCATTCTCACATTCACCTGTTCAAAGTTGGATGGATGAATAGATGCATGCATGGATGGATAGACAGATAGATACTTTTAACCCTGAAGGAAATTTAGGGTACGGAGTTGGTATAGAGTAACTGCTTTAATATGCTTATAGGTCACCCAGGATGTTCCCTGCCTCCTGCCTCCTGCTACGTTTGTTCTTCGATGGACTTCAAGCTCACTGCTGCCTTATACTGGAGAAAACAGGCATGGAAGAACAGACGATGTTAACAGCGTAATTTTCCCTCTTCCAATACTTTGGCCTCCTGTTTTCTGACTGATTTTACATGTACGTTTATATATTTGGCAGACGACGTACAAAAACGAGACAATTTTCATACTCTGGAAGTGTTTGAGGCCCTGAATGAAAGTGGCCGATTTATTCCAGAGGTCTTTTAAAAATAACATCACAAAGGCTGTCAACGGACATTATGTTTTCAGGGCCGAATAAGTCAATGTGCTCATCAGACTGGGTCTTAATGGCAGCACAGATAACACTTAACATGGGATGTTCATAACACAAAGTTAGCTTATTTGTCAACAGTAAATTCAATAACATTTAACAGCAGGACCCTACTGTTATCATATCAGTCCCACATACTGGGTTCATATTAGAATGGACTTGCTAAGTTACGCCCTCCTGCAGTGGCCATAATTAAACACAATCAGATCCAGCACAGAAGCATTAACGCTACAATAAAGTTACAATTAAGCACAATTATAATATTATAATATAGATTAATTTCGGATTATGTGAAATCACCAACCAGTAAGGCAATTCAGATTGAATTGGAAAAAAGCATAATATAAAAAATCACAGATAAACAGCAATAATGTTGACTTCTCCTGCCAGTCTGCCCATGTTTGAATGTGGTTACACAGTAAATTGTATTAGAAACAGATTGCAGACAGCTCCCAGGGAATGGCTGACATTTACCCTGACTTTTAAAGGTAAACAAATTATCTGACAGAATGTTAAACTGATTCAAAAGAGAAGACAGAAAAAGCAGTTGGACAGTGAGCCTTTCTGAGCAAAGCCCCCCCCCCCCCCCCCCCCCCCCCCCCCCCCCCCCCCCC
>JAODJW010000001.1:42470058-42503109 GCA_026777045.1 Hyperopisus bebe | reverse complement strand
TAGCACACTCTCATGTTTCTGAGAAAAGTGATTCCAAAGTGAATCTTTACTCACTGAAACAGTTTCACCACATTGTTCTTGCTGTACATTACTGTTATCTATTCGTTTGATAAGAATAGTACACTTGTATGATTTATCAGTTTCCTTTGTGAAATATTTTACGAATTCCATCTCGGCCAATTTGTGTAACAGTATTGATAATTGTACAGATGAATTCTGGGTAGATTTGGCCACGCCTCAGAATCGTAGTGTGAGCGGTATCGGAGCGAAATTGGAGCGAGACAAAGCGACTGCTCCATCCTTAATTAAAAAACCGCTCCGCGCTCTGACCAAATTCCGCCCGCTCCGCTCTTCGCTCACATGCTCTGGTTCAAACTTCTGACTGTACTGCATAAAACGCAATCAAAATCACTACTACAGTTCATATAGCTTTAATCATTTCCAAGAAAACCATCCTTCTAAATCAAAGAATATCTTTCTGTCATACAATGGTTGAATCCTTTGACACCTAATAAAGGAAAAACAGTCTCTCTAAATGGCCACCATGCGTAATCTCTTACCTCAAATCTTTAAATTTACCATTATAATAGCACCGATGAGTGCTCTTATGAATGAATTAAAATATAAATCCCAGAGATTTCACTTCAGATTGAGTCCTTGTCCACCATGCTCAATCAAACACTTATTCTGTTCCACAGTTACCATGGGAACCAAGAGTTGCTATCACACTATTAGTAGTTTTTAGTATTTTTAGAATCTATTCCAAAATAAGAGAAATAGATATACTTTTATTATTAATATTGTATACATGCCATAATTAAGTCACAATGTGATATTTCGTCACAGTTATGATCATTAGCAGCAACTGCATATATATCTGGCATGTTATTAATGAAAACACTAGCATGGAAGTGCTTATGATTTTTTTGGAAGGTAGATATGCTACATACACTCATTTGGGGATTTCAATGTAAACTTTTCCCCAGAAAACAGTTTTCTAAGAAAGCAGAATCTTTTAATTTGCCATAGCACAAATCAAACAGGCTTAGGGCTTTGGTTGGCAATCATTTTCACGTTGTAGTTTTTTGTTAAAAGAATTCCATTCCACTTTTAATTCACAAGCCTACAAATTATAAGCAACTTACTCTGAGAAGCAGTGAAACCAGCACAGCTAAATTCCTCAGCATTTTAGGACAGGTCACATCCTTCCAAGGTATTTTTTCCTGAGAAATGTTCATGAAGGACAGCTGGATGCTCTACACCTGATCCTGAAGGGCTGAGGGCAGCACATAAGAAAGAGGAGTATGATGATTAAGTCACTTTGGACAAAAGTGTCTGCTAAATATGTGGATGTAAAATGGAAACCTGTGCAACAAACACAGATGGATCTCACTGTCCAAAGAAAGACCTACACTGCCATCAATCTGCGTTGCCAACCAAAAAGACCACATCCCATCGCCCCCTGTTGAAGACGTCAGCATATCTCAGGATCTAAATCTAGAAGTAAATCTACATCTCATTCTGATATTCGCTCTGACATTCTGGCCTGTCAGTCTCATCATCACCTTCCTATCTCGATTTCTACTGTAATAACAGGGACGAGTGGAAAATCCATACATTTCTTACATTTATTTCAAGTTTCAAGTTTTATTTTCACATGTGTTCCAAGGACAGGTGCAGGGGCTACTATTGGACAGACCGCAGTGAAGTACAGGACAGGAGCAGTACAATAAAATACTCTCATGTACAAATCAAAAGGGTCGACCATGAAAATATTAATGAATGCTTAACAGAAAGCCTTTGCAAAGCTTTAAAATTCTATTACATAAAAAATATGCTACTGCCTCTTGACCCTTTGACTGTTTCCCATGGGACTGTGCGCTTAACTGTACACTCGGCCTCCGCTTGCCCACTAGCACTTTGGTGGGTGGTGTAGGATTGAGCAAATCTAACTTTGTTCTGTTTTCACTTGGCCAGGTCAGTTTCTTCTTACTGAGGACAACAGTGCAGCTGGGGATGTAAGAGCTTTGATAAATCACCTGTCAAAGGAGTTCGTGGCTGTTTAAAAATGCCTCATATACTTCATCGTTCATAAATACATATTAACGCACTACATTAACGCACTATAGTCATCATTTCTAATAGAGGTGACTGTTCCATTGCAATTGTAATATGCGTGCCCGTCTCATATACACAAAAGCACATTTCCTACATTTCCTTCCATTTACTACTGTTTCATCATGAAAATGTTCCAAAGATCATGAGAATAAAACGGATATTTACCGATGCAATTATCTGCGAAATATACCTTAAAATTTAATACCACAGTTATCCATTTTCATGAACCTTTCGATCATATGAAATGAGAGCTTTCATAAAATTAACTGTGTACATACATTTGAAAATATGAAATATTAAATGTTGCACATATTATTATTTCCTAATGAAATCCCAAATAAAAATAAAGTGGCACAAACTGATTTCTTTCTCAACCTGGTCTGCAGGGACCCTCAGACAGTCCATGTTTTTGCTCCCTCCCAGCTCCCTGTCAGACAGTCCATATTTTGCTCCCTCGCAGGTCCCTGCCATAAAGTCCGCATTTTGCTCCCTCCCAGCTCCCCGCCAGACAGTCCACATTTTGCTCCCTCCCAGCTCCCTGTCAGACAGTCCACATTTTGCTCCCTCCCAGCTCCCTGCCATAAAGTCCGCATTTTGCTCCCTCCCAGCTCCCCGCCAGACAGTCCACATTTTGCTCCCTCCCAGCTCCCTGTCAGACAGTCCACATTTTGCTCCCTCCCAGCTCCTGGTGTGAGCAAAACCATGGACCATCTGGAGGTCCCTAAGGATCGGGCTGGGAAACACTGCATTATGGAGTGGGAGGCCAAGCCAAAGATACTGCTGTCGGACGTAACGTGACACTTCACTTACTGAAGTGTTCTCAGAGAACTTTGTCACCGGGTGATATTTTTCTGGGTACCACCTCCTCTTTATAAGTTGGCTCCCCATTGGCTAGTGGGTGTAGGGTGGGGAGCCTGAGGAAACAGTGAGGGGGACAATCTGCCTGCCTCAAGCTGATGCTCTTTCGTGTGCAGCTGTGGAGGAGGCAGCTACGTCGGGAGGCCACCGGAGTGACTCATTTCTCTGTGATGTGCCACGCCGCTTTTAAGCACCCTATTCCTGATTCACCACTCAGAGGTTATTCTATATAGCAGCCAGTTCCAGCGGGTAATACTGTTCCTCCCCGCAAATACACAAATCAGAGTATATACAGATTTTAACCAACACTTCTCCACGGTTGGGAGCTGTAGTCTCTAAACGGGGTCCAAAGAGGCTACAGACACCTATTTTTCCTCTTCCTGTTCATCTGTTACTTTCTGTGATGTCATAAAAAACATGCAACAATGTAACAATACATTACCAGAACAAAAACACTCATGTTTTATGGCCAGATGAGGTTATGAGGAAATAAGGATAAGATGGAAATTACTGCAGTGGTTATTATTTTGGACAAGGTTCTTCATCAGCATTTTACTGCCACAATAATTCCCTACAATGTTCCTGTCTTCTGTCATATGGCTCATACAATTGTAGGTTGTCAGATATAAGGTGTCTGTCATGCTCTTCTGCAGAAAAGATGTGAGTCTTGGACAAAAAAATCTAATCAAATGCACTATATTGGGAGTCATGTTTAATATTTGGTTCAGAAAACAAATTCTCTTTAGCAACAAAGTTGCCTTGAGATAGTATATTAATTATTATGGCTAAAATCAAAGGCAGAGCTGGTCCTTTCATAGTTAAATGCTACTGTAAGGTCATAGTTCTATGCCTTATATTCTTAACTGCGGATTTTCTGTATTGGCAGTGTCTTTAAACTGGAATATGGATATGCTCAATTGTAGATTACATTTACATATATTACTAGCATCCTGTCCAGAGTGTCCCCCTGCCTTGTACAGTACGCTGCTTGGGGCTGGCTCCAGGTCCCACTGCAATCCTGATCTGGATTGGGGGTTAGAAGACGGATAGATGGATTTACATATATTCCACAAAATGTAAGCAGTGTATTTACAACAAAAGCAAGCATTTCCAAAAACCACCCATTCATATAAGTCAATACTTGCTCCACCAACACGAACATGCAGCTGCAAGATTTGTGAAAAATGAAGATTGGAAGAAAAATGAGCAGGAATGATTACTGACTGACAATTATAACAGTCTTAAATGCAAATACATTTTTACAACAAGCTGTTAGCTTCGTATATTTATAATGCTCCATACTGACAGATGTTGTCAATGCTATTTATCATCATTTTGCATTGTCTTTATTTTACAGTTGATGTGTTACGTGGATGGTTGTGTCGCACTGGGTATCTGCAAACCGTTGACTGCATCTGCAAAAGACATATGCAGTGTAAGTGTTGTGTAGTGTACATGTTGCGTAGTGTAAGTGATGCGTAGTGTAAGAGTTGCATAGGGAATCTCTTGCAAGATATGGAAAAGGTGGGAATTTCTTACGACCTAGCAAAGTCTGGTTTACAGTCACTTCATCTACATTCACCTGTGGCCGGTTTGTAATAATATGACAGACTTTCTTTTTGTTTCTTGGGCCTGATATATTTACCAGTAGAAGGGACCAGACTAGATGATTTATGGTTAGTCTCATTTATCTGAAACTTATACAGTGTTTACCAGGTCCCCAGCATGCTCTACAGTTCACAAACAGAGGTACTTTGACTGAGGCTGAGCACTCTCCCGTCTGAAGTCAACTGCACTGTGACAGTGACTTGGAATGTGCTGGAAGGCTGTGGGTTATTTGGCACCTTTCTCTGGACCGAGATGAAAGTGAGCGAGCTGGCAGGGGTATCAAAGCAATAAAATGGAACCAGAGACAAAGCAGAAAGAACACTGAAAACGTATCGCATTACGAGAAAATACAGCACCACAAGCAGTGTCATAATGCTCTAGGCTGCATTAAAACACAAGTCTTTATAGTTGTCAATATGTAAATCTGCCCCATACAGGCTTACTCTTTCTTTCCAGTATGAACAAACACTTCTGCTCAGCTTAGACCTACAGTATCATGCTGCAACAGTCCCTAATGTTAACTACTCACACAGTGTGGGGGGGAGAATTTCTGTCTGGGACCTAAGCAGGACAAGTACACAAAGCAGAAGAGAAAATTAGTGGGTGCCATTTCTGTGAGTGCATTGAACTTGCGTCACAGATCTGCAAGAGCTACTGAGATTACAGAAACAATACAGTAAGTACAATATCAGAATGGAACGACATGTAATTGTAAAAGAGGTTATAATCCAATACCATTTTGACGTAATGTTTAATGGGAAAATTATTTTATAGCAGAATTGCTTTTTATTCATAATTCTCTATGGATCATAGTATTACATAGTATGTCAGTCTTATTAGGCAGAATAATAACTGTTCCTTCCATTTCCGCTCTTCCACTGAACAGCTGTAAGCTGCATTCACCCAAACAAAGTCCAGCAAAAAGGAGTAAATATGTTTCTTGGAAGTTAGTCACCATATGAAAATTTAATATCCCATCCACAAGTCACCATTAAAGTGGCCCGACAATATCTGAGCCCAGCAAATCGACCTCTCTTCCCACCTCTGGGCAAGTAACAGGCAGGGATATGCTAGACTCCTGGCAAGAGAGGGAGTATTTAACATCTCAATACTCCAGGCACTGATACAAGAGTGGCGGAGCCAAATTTTCAGTGGGGTGGCGGGGGTGGGATGAAGGGTCATTTTTGGGTGGGACGTACACCTAAATATGAATATAAGGCATCTAGAAAATAAGGGAATATTTAAGGTGCCTAAACATTGTTTATAATTCAGGCAGTGGTGGATTTATCAAATGCACATTTAATATATCAATTTGTTCTTAGGTAACAAGCTTACATTGAGTACAAGATTCCCAAAGTTCTGCATTACTGCTGTTCTGAGGCAGATGTTTAGCTCAGCAACACTATGAGCAACACTATGAGACCCCTGGTCTAGGGTGACCACGGCAACCCCTTGCCACCCCCCAGATCTGCGTATGGATACAAGGCAGGGGCCCAGAAACCAAGAAAGAAACATCAGGTGGAGCAGCAGAAGAGATCCATCCTTATGACTACATAGACGTCAGTTCAGAACAGCTTAAAGCAAGAGTTACTGCACCTAATCATTTATACATTACAGTTAGCCATTCTGGAAAATCCAAAAAAATTACATTCATTCAAAAACTGTAACATAATCAAAGGCGTAAAATAAGCATAAAAATTCCAACACAAATGTAAATGTTATACTTAAATTCAGAGCTTTGTAATGTAAGAATTAACAGAGACTACATTTATCTCCTTTATATCCAATGCATGATCCATTTTATTTGTATTATCATCAATCTTCTACTGGATATGCTGCTCAGGGTAGCTGAACAAGGCACCATCTTCAATTCTATCTGAGTAAGAGCGGAACAGAAAAACACATTTACATATAAGGAAGTATAATATACACCGCTACTGGTCCTGGTTTTACTTCACACCTTTATTTTAGTTTCGTAATATGAGCCCAGTTCAGATAGTAAATGGATGAATCATTTTAGGTGCTTTGGATATCTCCAGTCTCATTTACCAAGAAAGCTGTATTTTTGACAACACTCAACTGTATGAAATGTCTTCATTTAAATGGTAAAACATTTCTAATTCCAACCGTTCTGTTAGTTAAATACTATGACTGTGCATAAAGGGAGGAACAGTCGTATGTTTTTGGTTCAGTTTTTTAGTTTTTTTCCAGTTGAAATACCTATTATTTTTCATGTTTTTCCTTTGTTGGTCCAAAATTGAAGTTGTATCCCTAACCAAACCTAGCCTCTTCACTGCATCTTGTGGTTCTGTCAGCAAATCACTGTGTTCTGTGCTCACATTCTACAACAGAAAAACAAACAATGGCAGATTTCTCCTTATTTTGTCAGCCAGACCTCAGAAATTATAACCTTTCATGCTCACTTTAAACAGTAAGTATCCTAATAACCAGATTCCCTTGTAAGTGTTGCAGGGCCATATCGTTGCTATGACTACCTGTGTGCATCATGAACACTGAGAGTGAGGTTGTCCCTCGAGCTTCACAAAGCAGTATGCTGTAGCCCCTTCTCTTCATCACACGGTATTTGTCAGCTATACGTGGGATTGTTAAGTTCAGAGAACCAGGCAATGTCAATAACCAGGGGAAATAGGGTCCAGCGGAACCATAAATAACAGAAAGATTCCATCAAAAGGGAATGGAATGGAAATAAATTAGCACAGACCCACAGCAACCCAAGTCAAAGTAACTCCCACAAATATCTTAATGAAACCATTGTAGCCCCCACTGGGAATAATACTGGAGGGAAGTAGCTGATCCATTTTAGACATGCATTATACAAAACGTGGGTTTTACTTTGTAGAATTGGCAAAAGATGATCATAGCTTGCCTTTGGCATGAAACTAAATCTTGTGCACCAAGAAGTTACTTTACAGTCGCATCAGTGAATAATTTGTTTTTCAGTAGTCCGACATGCAAAAACTTGTCTGTAACACAATTTCCTAAAATTGTGTTTTTTTATGTATACCTTTATATATGCTGTAATCAAAAGCAAGCAAAAGCTGCCTAAAAACAAAAACATAAAAAGAAAAACACTTTCAGAAAAGTATGTTGTTTTCATATTAGTGTTGCAATCAGTCACATTATGGAATAACCTGATGCATGTTTTAGAAACCAAAGGGAAAGGCAAAAAATACTATTCATTGACAATGAGAGAGAGCCGAGTATTAATTTCCCATCAAAACATCAAAGGGAATATGTAGAGTATAATGTATGATGATCAGAGGTATAAGAGGCCTCTTACACATGAACTCTAACGTTGCACGCCCACTGCATTTAAAAACCATATTCAATATTTGGTTTTATACAGTCTACTCTAAACATACTGTTGTCTGGTCAGTTTAAAGGGAATGTTGCGTCATTATTTTTCTTGTTTGGATAGACTGAACAACAAAGACAACAAAGCAAAACATATCAGCCTATCTACTACCAGGAATAAAGGAAGCGGAACTAATTAATCACTGAAGATTACAGTCAGAGAGAAGGTGCATGCCACCATCATACAACGTGCAACACGCCTTAGCATTGAGTCTAAACCTGGGGTGCGGCCAAGAGTATGCAAATGGAACCCCCTCTTTTTGTTTTTTTGTATCGTCGGTGCCTGGGGTGGGGGAGGGCAGGGGGATCTGGTTGGCATCCTTTGTTTCTTCATATCAGAACTGGCAACCCTAGCCATAAGGTAGCACTAGTCATAGGCTCGGCCTTTGAGAAATTAAAGCGATGGCTGTTACAGTATGAGGTGGGTTGCCGATTTAGGTTCATAATGAAATTATATAGATTTGCCGTAAGATTTATTGCATGTGCATGACAGTCAGAAAGCATGAGTGTCAGGCCAGACGCGTGACAGCTGGCAGCCCTGTACGGATACACATTACTTTATTCTGCTTGAGCTCCTGAACACCTTGTATTCCCATTGTGCACCCAAAGTCAATTTTCTGGCTACACTACAGGTCTAAATATTGTCTCATAACTTCCCTATGACATACAGCACCGAAGACATTGCCCACAGAAGGTTCTTTTTTTGCAGAAAACGAGCCTGGACAAAAGCTCAAACAAACCTTTTTTACACTTCCTCACTCTGAGGAAAGGTGGTAATTGTTTTTGTGCACAATTCTAGATCTCTACTGAGGAATGTATAACAAGGGTATTATCCTCACAGAGAGAAGCATGGCGACCAATTAACAATGGGACTGGGGAATAGAGACACTGCGAAGGGTAGGGTGTTAGTAGTCTTCCTTGAAACGTCACAGGGTGTCCTTTGGGGTGGGAATCATCATAAACAGATACACACAAACAGATCTGGGAAACCTGCCTGTAGGTCATGCTGGGCGTTTAATCACTGTGCTCAGAAATGAGGCTTCAGCTCATGTAACATCCTGCATACAAGGGAAACAGTGATGACCTATCAGAAATGCCTACTTTATGGAAAGATACCCAATTAACACAGTCACAGGCCTACTGGAGGAGAATCAAGTTTTACTACCGTAAATGTCTCCATTAATATATAAACAATATATAAACAAAAGGCATGGGTTCGTTTCAATGGCGATACATAATTAATACATCAGAAGTGTTGCAGAGTTGGAAGTTATGTCCATACACAACTCATTTGCCAGGGGTTTCCCATGCATACAGTCCATATCAAGCTTTCACTGTGACCAATGGAAGGTATGTTAAAAAGGTATCAAATCATTGGAAATTTTGTATCAGCTAGTATGTAAATATTATGCTTACCTTGTAGGAAATCTATCCAACACCGATCATACTCATAAACACATTGCATGGCCTGCTGAGTTTATGCTTTTCGTTCATGATTACTATCATCGCTCTCCCCCGCATTGCTGCGCCATTTAGTAGAAGGCAATGTGTCATTGTCATGCTTCGCCTGTTTGACATTTGATTTTAGAAAACACGCCTCTGGCCATTTCATAATTCATGGTAGGTAATATTTCAAATCACATGCTCCTCATGAAACGTGATGTTACACAGGGCATCCATGCGTAAGAAATTTAGATGATGCCATCAAAAATGCAGGGCTCATTGTGTTTGAAGTGACATTAATCAACACATGCATCACAGAGAGAAAGTGAAACTTCATTCTCTGCTCTTTGCACAGATCTCTACCAAGAGTCAATGCTAAAATTGACGCAGTCCAAAACACTTTTTCGTGATGTCTCCAGTAGAGCTTCATATGGATTTTGCTTTTAAGATGATGGATTTCTTTGAGAGAAAGTTAGGAACAGTCAAGAACATAATGTGAAAGCAGCACAGTCAGTCATTAGCTAGCCTGGGGTGCGTTTCCCAAACAACGACAGATGTTAGCATTAACGATGCATCGTACTACTTAAGTTTTGGGAAACGCACCCCTGCTTTGCTTTGGCAGGAGAAGCAACATCTTCGCTACCTGCGCATGCTGCATTAGCCCTGGGTACTGATTAATGCATCTAGGACATCAACATTTAACGAGACTTTTGGGAAAAGATACACCCTTATAGAAACTGAAATTACTTCCAGCTCCTGGCTTCTGTATTCTGGTGTTCAGGTAAAGGAAAACATCATTCAATAAAACCTACCAAACAAGCCTTGGAAAAGTGACAGCATGAGGCATATATGGTATCTGGTTCCAAAGAGGCTTTTATCTCGCGCATATGCTAAGTAAGTGCTTCTTGGACTCTGAATAGTTAAAATGGCCCAGGGAGAAAAGCTTCCTTCTGCTTGTGTTATTATGTAATCCTGAAGAACTTCATGCTGTTTCACAATGAATCCACATAGGGTGACATGAGAGTTTTAAAGGGGACAACTCAACAGAAAGAAAAGATACAGGAATGTATTTACTGTCCATCATTCCATCAATCCAAGTATCTGTCTCCTAACGGCTTATGTAGCACATGGTTGCAGGTGAACCTGAAGTCTCTCCCAAGGAGAACTGCACAGATATTTCTTAGGTTGATGATTTTCGATGCAGTGGCTCTGTGGCTTAAGGTTGTAGGTCTTTAATCCTGCCTGCACTCTGTAAGGGTGCAGTTTGCATTCCCTCCCCATAATACACAGGGCTCCTCCCGCAGTCCACGGGCATGCAATGTGGATTGACTGCTGTCTCTAAATTGCCCATAGATTGTGACTCTGTGTGTGTGTGTGTGTCCTGTGATGGATACGATCCAGACCTTCTGCAACCCTGATCAGAATAAGCCCTATAAAAAGGATGTAAAGTAGCTTCAGAAGCACACAAATAAACAAGGCATGATGAAGGGTGCAGAACCAGAGCAAAAAGGTAGAGTGATGCATGGTGTAAGAGTGGGAATAAAGGAGGAAGTGGTTCAAGTAGGAGGGAGAACCAGGGAATATGCAGGAGGGACAAGGGAGGTAAGGAGGGAAAACGAGGAGAAGCAGGAGTAAGGGAAAGGCAGAGGAATCATACTAAGGAACAGTAGGGGGAAGGTAACAAAGGACAGCCTTGTTCAGAAGAACAGTCTGGTACCTTCGGTGCTAGGAGACACCAAACATCTACTCGTCTTATTCTGGTAAAACCAGAACATATTCCTTCATGTCTCCTCCACGTTACAGTTCACAACATCCTATTTCTGATCAGGTCAGAATTCAATAAGAAAAATCTTTCAAATATTACACATACCATCTCTCATACTCAAAATTAAAGAGCAGGATAACATGTTTTCAGAAATACAACCTGCACCTGAACTGACCCCAAGGTTAATTGTGATTTTTGTAGAAAATCTATATAAATAAACAGTCCTTTTCTTCTCTACTGGGGGGCCGGGCTGGAGCCTTTCCAGCTGAAGGCACAAGGCAGGGGAAGACCCCCAAAGGGGTGCCAATTCATCACAGGACACATACTGGCAATCATCCACTACAGGAAAACCAGTGCAAACACTGGGAGAGCATGACAATTCCCATCACAGAGCCGGGGGTGGAATAGAAAGCACTAGCCCTGTAAATGTAAGATCACCATGCTGCCTCAAATAAACAAACACTAACAAACAAATAATAAACCATGTGCGACTACATTTAGCTTCAATAAACAACAAATGTCAGGATGCTAAATGGCATCTGACCATCCTTTTTCCCCAAGATGTTGAACGGTCATTCATAAGTTTTTACCTTTTACAAAAGCAAGAGGAAGTGCAGTTCTCACTGTTACGGCATGCTAGGCTATGGGGCACTTGTCCATGATTTCCAGTTACAAGCAAGCCAGTAATATCCAGTCATGTTCAATTTACATGTGTATAAGACAGTGTTTCTCAACCCGCTCCTTGGGGTCCCCCTGACGGTCCATGTTTTTGCTCCTTCTCAGCTGGACCATCCAGGGATCTCCGAGGACCAGACTGACAAACTAGCATAAGATACCACAACAACAGGAACAAGGAATTTATTAGGTATTAAAAATAAACATAAGAATAAAATCTCTGGAATTACCCTCTTGTGACATAAATGGCCGTCTTTGAAAAAGTTGATTAGAAACAATGGCATCCCAATGCAACTGCCCTGTGATTTACATTTGTTAATAAGCAACAAGTTTCATTCCATTTCCATTTCATTCCCTCCAATCACTCAACTGCTGGGAGCAATAGGCACAGGAATTTGGTTTGTACCATCCAATTATGGTACCATCCGCTTTCTATAGACTCAGGTGACACCCTAGACAGGATGCCAATTCATCGCAGGTGAAACAGCTAAATTTAAATTGATGCTGCAACACGTGCTTTCGGAAAACCACGAAAAAAGAAAACATAACTGAAAAGCAAATTTCCAGAACTCAGTTTCCTTAAGTCAGGTTTCCTCATTATATGTTACAGTATTGGGAGTCAAAACTTACTCTGCCTTCATGTAATCCAAAGAAGCGGTAAATTTCCAAAAAGTCCACAGAAATGGTACTTATTTATGAACTCATCCCATCCATATATCACATGGACGGAGAGAGTTTTTTCGAAATTTGCTCTTCAGTTATTAGTAGCATCGGGGTATATAAACCTCCTCAGCTGCCCCTTGTTGCCAATTTGGTCTTAACAATATTGCATTTGTAGATAACACATTTAGACATTGTTATCTACATCCTCAGTATCCTGTTGGTTTGATGTAATGTCTCTTTAAATAACAACAGTCAGTACTTTTATGACATCATCATCTGGGAGGTGACATCATTTATGGTGGGAAAACAACAGCAGAAACATTAGTCGGTATTAGCAATGGGATTCATTTATTTTGTGGTTTTACTTTGATAATAATAGCAGTACCAAATTTTACAAACACTTTGAACAAGATGATAAAATTAACCATTTCATCCTTATTTCACTGTAGATTCCTCACTGGGAAACATTAGAAGTATGCTTTAGTCAGCTATAAACACCGCTACATCTTTCCAAAAAGTCTGTGACACTACAGCCATTACGTACAGATAGCCTGGTTGATAGCATTGCATTCCTTTTGCAAATTTTGCCAAAGTCAGATATTAGATATTATATAATACAGATATTATACCAAACACAAAGATATTGAAAATGGTCAACTGAAGCGGTCACAAACCTTTCATAAAAAAAGAACAGAAAGAAAGAAAATGGAATGAAAATATCATAAGTGAATAAACACAACAGCACACAACCGGCCAGTACCATTATCTGTAACAGTTCCTGGACGAATTAAAAACATCTTCACCCATGTAAGTGAGTTACTGTCAACATGAAAAAATATTTTGACTGCTGCTTAATTATTGCACTGCCATCAAGTAACATACTTTTTTTAGTCTTCCCACAGTTGTTTCAGTTTGCACTAAAACTTCTGTTCTGCTCCTAAGAACCAGACTGAGGCATTTCAAGAGGGGCCATTACTTAAGAGTAGCCAGGTTCAATTCAATTCATTTTGATAAAGCCCCTTTCACAGTAGAGTCGCCCCAAGTTACTTAACATGAGTGCATGGTGATACATTATTAGTTTAAGGAAACTAAATTGTTCATGAATCAGGAAAAAAAAATGGGAAAAAAAACAGAAGACGATAAAGGAGAGGAAGCAAAGACTCCATAGTATGGAGAACAAAAAACTCTCGGGTTCCAAGGTTGACTGGCTACACAACCCAAGCGGCATGGAAACATTACGGGATGCAAAGAAAAGGTCACGTCATGCTTTTATTAATGTAAGGTTTTTACAGGCACTAGCAGTGACATTGCATAGCACAACCACATCACAGCCCAACAATCTCAATGGGGCTGCTTTGTATAAGCAATATATCAACCCTCATTGTGCCGTCAATTGGAGGGAACTAAGAGGTTCATCATTGTGGCCGGTGATGTCTATGCAATGTCTGAATACAGCACCATCCACACCACTCACAGTTACTGCAAGGCTTCTCATACTAGGTAGATGGCTAACTGTCCAGTCTGTGGCACCATCCAAACAAGTGTAGCTGAATTTCTTTTCAGTAGACAGTTCGTTTGTTGTATAATTTGACAGACTCAAGCAGTAAATTAGTGCGTCACATTCGTACAATGATACCTTTGGTGAATGTGGTTGAAATGCAGTTCACAAATGTGCACAGCAACTTTGCACAGCAACACTTTTGTACGTGTTTCCTTACATCATTATACATGTAAGGAAAACCCTTTCATGAGTCTCGTTTGCATGGAAATAAATACATACGCACAAACACTTAATGTATCAAAACAATGGTGATTACATTAAAGTGACAACGCCAATAGAAATAAACCCCCACCTCTTATCAGAACTGCAGAGCTGGAAAGTTTGCATTTAAAGTAAATTCAAATGCTTTCCAACCAGCAACATTTTTATTGCATACTGTGAGGGCACTGCATGAAGGGCACTGCATGAAGACCACTGGAGTTCAGTGACTGCCGTGCCTGCTTAACGTGAATCACTTCACCTGACATTCTGGAAACCAGCTATACCTTGTGAGCAGCTGACTGGCTGTTTATCTCTAACGATGTCGAAGGAGGTTCTTTCGCTATGCTGTTTACATGTACATTTTAACTGAGATCATGTATAATTATACACAATGCAAAGCCCTCATCGAAAGTTGCACCTTGTAGAACAGATCTATCTATCGATTCGTTTGTTTGTTTGTTTGTTTTATTTTTTGTGTTCTTGTGTATCTAACTTGCCATGTAATATGTTTTTGAAGTCTAGGACAAATGCTGTTTCATTTCATTGCATGTCTACTTATCTTGACATGACAATAAAGTCTGATTTGACCTGAAGTGGATAACATCGCGTGCAAAGAAAATTTAACAAAGTTTAGATATCTGAAATATAAAATTACATATTTCACATACGAGGTGCACTCAGACACAATACTAATAACTTCAGTAAAGTATTCTGCATATGCATACCTATTTATATGGGAGTACACACATTACCAGAAACATATGAAAAAGTACTCCAATTCTGAAGTAACTAAATCACAATTACAAATGCAGTTGGAAAGGTGAGTCATATTAGGTTGGATGCCAATTGGTAGTATGCGTCAGCTATGAAAATGGCCTGATATTCAGCAGTCAAAGCGTCAGTGTCCAAATTTCAAGTGCACTGGTCTCAAAAACAAAATTACGTACAAGGGAAACACGGTGACAACATATATACAGTGACAACATATGCTAACATACAGATAAACTGTACTAGCAAAGAGAAAAAATAGTCACAAGATCACTTTCAAGAGGAGATAGACATTTAACAGGATATTTACTAAACATCATAAATTACACAATTCAGAATTCTCTATAATTTAACCGTATCCTTCACAATGTGTAATATCTATGTCCACCGGGCACCCTTCCAGTATGTATGTTGATATCCCTGCCTACGCCTACCATAGCCTTCAAGAATTAGTGCTACATAATCCTACAATTGTTATTTAATCAGAGAAAATAATAATGGCACAATTAATTCCTGAGACTGAAGCGAAGATTCTCTCTGGTGCCCGAATGAGGTTCCATCCTAACCTCTGTTTATTTCTCTAAAGGAAAAATCCTGATGGACCCATGAGAAGGATAAACATTGAGGTACGGTGTGACTCACTGAACAGAGTTACGTCCAAAATTGTCACGCCCCGCATGCCTTTTTTCCCTTTGTTCTCCACAGTGTGGCGCTAACGAGCCACACCTTTTCCTCGTTTAACTCTGCCTCTCATATCAGCCCTCGTGTGGATGATCTCAGGTGCCTCTCGTCTGCTCCTCACCTGTGGTGTATATAGTGCCTCCTCGTCCTGAGCTCCCCAGTCTGGTCAAGGTATTGTTATGCGTGTGATCCTGCTGCACCCTGTGTTTCCCCCCTGCCTTGTTTTGACCCCTCGCAGTCTGGTTTCTTTGCCCTTTTGTATTCCGTTTTCCCTGACGCCTGCCTTTGCCTCCATCCTTCCTAGATTGTAACGAAATGCATCTTTTGAGCGTCTTGTCGGACGTTGAAAAGGCGGCCCCTGAGGATCCAGACTGAGAGTTTTTATGACGCCTTCTGAACATTCAGCCCAGTGCCCATCTTGCGCATTCACAGACGTCCACAAAATCTCCTAGTCAGACGTTCAATTATTTAACTGCATCCAAGAGGGTTCGTAGTCTGATGTCCGAATACGGAATCTGATTTGCATGTCATGAAGACATACAGAGCTGGTCTGGGAGAGAACAATGCAATATAGACATAATCTACATGTCTGGCAGACATCTCATGCTTGCTAGGGAGATGTTTCATAGAATTCCTGTTCTATCATTAAAGACTTTCCAAACACTGACACATTTGATTTGAGAATATTTGATTCTGTGGCAGAGTACTAATTTCTTATGAGTATTAATAGAGTACTTATGAATTCCACTAGCATTTGTCCTTGTGGCTGCTGATTTAGCTTGTCAGATCTGTTTAGTATTCTCTTAGCTGTGTGCCTGGGATTCCCAGGTACCTACACATCACTCATGCACTCAGCTCCATATGCAGACACACCACATCTCCAGTGCAGGAGTCCTTACAACAAAATTACACCCTTCATACCAAAACATACTTCATATATTATTATCCATTTCAATGATAAAGTAATAGAATATATAACTGCAACACGCTGCCGGCAAACCTCTCATTTAGTCACAGCCAGTCTGGCGAGGCTCCGCCTCACTGGAATTTTAGCGAACCTGTGGCCCCATTAACTTGTTTATCTTGTGGGGAATTTTAGTACCTTGTTTTCGGTCACCTCTTTCACATCATTACCTAGAGCTACACTGTGTATGACTTCCTGCCAGATCTGTCAGTTTTCATGCTTTTTGTCAAGTGTTTTGGGTTTCTGGGTTTTTCTTGTCGGAACTGCAATCTACTGCCTGTGGTTTGACACCGGGATCCTGTCTCCTGTGCCGCTCGAAGCTTGTGCGGCTGGGGGGGTGCAGTGTCCCATTAGCCTGTGTGGCCTAATGGGCTGCCCGGTGCTACCTGTCTCTCATCACTACGTTACAACATACAAAAAGAAAAATGAGAATGTATCCCATTCAAGTCACCAGCATCATCTCGTCTACACTGCCACTAGCCAGATATACACCAAGAACTGAACCTTATCAGTCACGCCTTAGTTATATATCACAAAGATGTAAGAGCCCAGGATGGACAGCAATGGACAGAATATTCTTTATTGCTCTCCAGCAATGATCTCCCATCCGTGAAATATAAACGTCGCACAGGAATCATCAGACTCATCCATAACCACCTTGTGTTGGAGGGACATTCATTCAATATAGTGACTAATATCTCATTTTTCAGTGCAGAAGACTCAGCTTCAGAGAAGCTGGATCACAGGACACAGAAGAGTAGAGTATTAATCATCTTTTTACTTGCACCCAGTCTGGTGTTATCAGACATGCTACTCACAGCACATCTGGTCTTTATGTTCACGGGTTTCACAAGATGCTTCCTGCAGGCTTGGTCACCTTCTGCCACCACACGCCCTCTTGGTGGTTCTAGCAGGGTGTTTCAAATTGTCATGATGGGCAGATACTGGCAAGGGCAAAATGGGCAGTTGCCCCAGGTGACACCATTTATGGGGCCCTGAGGTTAAAAGGAGTGAGAGAGAGAGAGTGTGTGTGTGTGTGTGTGTGTGTGTGTGTGTGTGTGTGTGTGTGTGTGTGTGTGTGTGAGAGAGAGAGAGAGAGAGCGCGAGCGTGTGTGTGTGTGTGTGTACGTACTCTGTGATGCGTTGGCCCCCCATTCTGGGTTACTCCCTGCCTTGTGCCCCCAGGCTGTGGGATTGGAACCCCCTCCCTGCCATGACCCTGAATAGGATAAGGATTTACAGGAAATGCATGGATGTTCAAAATGGGACAGCGTTAGAAAATAAGTTTGTTATGTGTTATATGAATTTTCTATGTGCGATCCAGTAATATTAATCTATTTTTAATTATCTTCAAAGGTTCTTCTATTGGTCCTTTAGATAATTCTCTAACTGCAATACTGACTCCAAGGGCTGCCTGAAATCAGCAATGACTAGTGCCTTTTACTGAGTAATATTAGTAATCATTTAGTAGCATGACAAAGTGCAAGTGACACAAAGACTCAAATTTATATTCAAATTTAATAAGCATGTAATGAATTTTCAATTACGGTTCACCAACATATTTAATTGAGCATTACTATATGCATTCTCCATTTATGTAAAATGTTATAGGTGGACATTAAACTGTTTTTCAAACAAACCAGTTTAAAAAAAGAAGAGCATACCTGCCACAAGGTAGAGAAACTATTTCTTGTTTTATGTCTCTATATCATGACCCTGGAATAAAGCTGAAACATTTCATGCCCATAATTAATTCCTTTCGATTTCAGCAGATATTTTCCAAATTTATATAAAGAATTATTCCGGCAATGCAAGAAGACTTAAACAATAAAGGCTAAGAAGTGATAGCTTTGACCTTGCTGGTTTATTGAGTGTCTCTGTCAGTTACTTTTACCTTTTCTCACCATCAATGAGCTTGTAAATCTACCGAGAGCTTATAAATCTACAGCATAATCAAATGATCCCTGAAAATGAACAAGTCTGACAGCAGCTAAGTATAGATTTACTGAAACCTCGCTTCAGAACATAGTTACAAATTAAATTATCTTAAATTCACACCCCATCATCACCAAAAGATTTGTTGCAAACATGTCAAAGCCATGTCAGATAATTCAGTCTAGCTCCCCATCATGGGTCTGGATAGCATATCTGGAGTTATCACTCAGAGTGTCAACATGAATCACATTCCACACACAACGTAACAGTAGTAACCAATTTCTCTTTAACTGCAATATCCCCATGCAGACATAAAATAAAATGCTTTATATTGCCCTTTGGCTAAAATATGCATTTTATGATTTTTTTTCTGCGGCTCTGCTGTCAATGTATATCGCATTACTGTACCTTGGAACTGGTATATCCCCAGTCAGCAGACATTGATCTATTGAAACGCCACACAAAAGCTAAGCACTTACCACTTTTAAAAAAGCTGACTTTGACTTTACAAAGTTGTATGCGGCTTTTTGCCTTAATGCCATTAATTCTCAAAATCAGAGAGGGACTGTATTTCTCCTATGTAGTTAACCCTGCTATTTTTGAGAGGAGACTGAAGATCATTTCAGTAATCAAGGAGCATTTGAAACACAAAACGATAGTGCTCAATTGTCACGCGAGATCCAGTTTTACTGACTTGTTACTTTTCATGCAAACAGAGATAAGAAAGTTGCATTCGCACAGAAAACTGATACAAAACGGACTCAAGGAGGGAAAACATGCACCGCAAACAGAATTTTAACAAGGCAGTTCCTAGCAATGGTGATTGGCATTCTAACTCAGGAGAGACTTAACAGATATTCAAAGGTGAAATGAACTGCATATCCTATAGTCCACATATGACTGATCATGCAGTGTTTCATTTACAATTCCACTTTGAATATAAATGTACTTTTCATTTGCTATCATTTTTGCTGTGACTTATGGTAATTAAATATTGCAGTTTCTCCTTGTATTATGTGTCGTTTTACCAAACATACTAGTCCCGGCCATAGTCATATATCGGAAGATGATTTTTTTTCCTGTCCTCTCCGTTTATACCACACAGTTGCCCCATTTTGAGTAAATTGCTTTTTTCTGCATTAATTAATCAGAAAATGTCATCTCATCTAACTCACAATAAGACAGACACATGGTTTCAACATTCACAATTCAGGCTGGAAAAAGTATGTGAACCCCTGCAATTAGTAACAAAGGTTTGACTTTTTCCCAATATGTCCAAAGAACAATCTCTCAGGAGCAGGCCCAATGTCTCAGGGGGGACAACTGGAGAAGGGGGGGGGGGGGACGGGCTGCACGTCATGAGGCCCGGTTGAAATGAATTTTGTCCTACGCTACAATGCAGGGCAAGCGGGCCCAGAAGTATTGTGGAGTATCTCGGAGGCCATTCACAGTGGATTCCTTTTTGTTCAGTATTTTATACTGAAATTCTGAGGGTCCTTCGCCGTTACTCTTTGGGACTCTTTCGCCTCCTTCAGCATTTCATGCTGCACTCTCACTGTGATCTTTGTAGGAGGCCCACTCCTAGGGTGAGTACTGAGTAGTAACAGTGCTGAATTTTTACCATTTATGTATCTGCCCGATTACAGAGTAACAGAGGTCCTAGTTTTCGGTGTATATCTATTATCTGACACTGGCAATTGGAGTAACAGAAAGGTCTAGAACAAAAAGTGCAATGGAATCAGATCAGACAGGTGTACTTCCTACCTGTCATTGATGCAGTATCTGTGTTTTTCTTGATATGTGATATCTTACTTGGAGAAAAAAACATGTAAATGCTCAAGGCTTCTTAATCACAGATAATATTCAGCCCTCTGATACACAAATTAAAGCCCTGTATTTGTTATATAAGCTAGAAGCATGTAAAAAAAGTATAAGCTACTCTATTTTGTGACATGCATTTCCACAGTTCACATGCGCGAGGCAACTGCATTGATTTCTCTGGTATATAACAGCAACAGCAACAATGAGCATGTAGCAGTGATTCATCTATCCATTCATTCATACTTAAAAATTACAAAGTATCACTATGGTACATTGTTCACAGTTCACCGTATGGTACCCAGTCACAACTTTAAAATGGAAAATAAGCTTTTGACAAGTTTCTAGGTACATTGACACAAAGAGTACTCATTATATACGTTTTATTCTTGCCAAATTTTTGCTACTAAATATATTGTCTTTAGAGACAAAGACAAAAAGAACAAGCCCTAGTCAGGGAAGGAAAGGAAACAGCTCTTTCTGTAAATGGTTCCTTTAACGAGAATTTAAAATACCAGTGACCACATCCCACCGATATGTGAAATTGGTGAAACTGCAATTTTTAAAACTCAGTTTGAGAGACTTACAGAAACTACTAATACTAAAACTTAAATGGTAAAATTAGAAATTAAAATGATAGAAAAATGGGTATACTGAAAATTAAGTACAACTGCAAAATAAAAAGGAAAAGTGAGAGAGAATGAGGGTGATGGAATCAGGTGCTTGATTACTGTCATAAAACACTGGCATTAGTTACATTTAATGGTGCTGTTTGGGAAGGTAAATTAGATAGTATGTTTAAGCTTGTTCAGCGCTGGACGAATGTGTTTGTGTTGTCAAAGTGTGTCCGACTTGTGCTACCAAAATTAGAACTACTCACTAAATTAATGAATCTGGATTTCAGATTTTTCCCATTGATTTTAAATTACTGAGCAGGATTTGGCAGGAGAGGAGAGCGGGGGTGACTTGAAAATCTTCCAAAGCAGGGTGTAAAATTTTCTAGAAAGACAAGATAACCTTCTTAAAGATTCGTGCAATACTCACGTAGATCACTGGTTCAAAAATTATGTCAAGTCTCCAGTCCATAAACAAAAACCATGAGTCACATTTAGCACTGGATCTGGCATTATTCCTTAGATAAGAAGTAACAATGATGATAACTACAGCATCTGAGTGTGGCCCATAAAGGGCAGGCTCTGGCTTGATATAGATTTTAAAGAGTAACTACATTATATGCTATAGTATGTGTTGGGGAGGGGCGAAATCAGGTGACGACCCTAGTCAGGTGACGACCCCAGTCACCTTCCCCTAATCAGATAAGTAGTAATTGTTTTATCTCAATGCAGTAAAAGCACAGAGACCCTGAGCCCAACCCCAGGTTTAGTCCCTTCTGTCATCTGACACCATTGGTTTTTGTTGTTGTTTTCCTCCACCCTAATGGCTTTCGTTTTGTTGTTCTTCTGTTTCGTTTCTGTTGTTCTTTCTTCTCATTCCTTACTAAATCCATCTCCACTCCCCTCCCTAAAGGAAGACGCTATCCTCTGCTCCCATTCCATATTTCACATGCCACCCAGCACAAGAGTTACAGTGACTTACTTTATGCGTATGAGGGACGCTGTGGTGATTCAGAACGAGAGATCTAAGGTCACTTCTGTCATCCCCAGACGTTCGAGGCAGATTTTCTGTCACTGCCTTCCGCAGCCACAATGCTATCACAGCTTACCATCTTATTAAGGTTCCTTTTGGTTCTTGACTGGCCTTTTTGCCCCCCTCTTTACAGCGAGTACACCTTTAATGTCACTAGTGATTATAATGCCAGGTCAAGCTTTAATTGGAAACTGGCAGATCTCACTCACCTCTAGAAGCACAAATTGAAACCTTACTTTATATGTTTTATCACATCCACACATTTATTTGGAAAAAAAGCTTTTTGAAGATAACTGGGCGAAGCACCATTTACAAAATCACAGTCTTTTTGCTTTACTCTCATTTACAACTTTACATAAACAAAGCATGTCACAGCAAATAAATCATGCAGCACACATAAAATGGTGAACACATTATAAGTGATACTGAAATTAATCCAAGTCACATGCTCTTAAATGCTCTTTAAAGGGCACATAACTGTGTAACCATCTCATCTATGTAGCAAAATCTGTCATCCACAACCCACTGAGCTATTATTTGTTCTCTGCTTCCAACCTATAAGCTCACACAAAACAATATATTTATCTCTGCGGATAACTCCTCATTATGGTTTCTTATTGGCAGACTGACTAGCACCAGGGGAAATCAGAGATTAATATTATCATATTATGATGGCATCTTTGTCTCCCTGCCTTTAAGGCAGTCCTGAAGGCAATTAGACACTTAGACAAAGACTTAAAATGCTTATTAATTATACATAATGATCAAAGGGGAACAGAGGATTATGCCGCAGGTTGTATGTTATTTGTATCTTGGTTACGAACAAAGTGAGCAAGTGACTATTAGGAATTTAATTTTAGCACTCAATTAAGATGAAACGAAGCTTTAATTGTCTTTTGCTCAAGTACATTGCGACCTGTTAGCATATACCGTCGTGTACTCCTGTTTAAGACATGCACAAATAAACAGGTGAGAGCAAAGCTGAGGCCCAGCAGAGATGTGCCAATTCTGCCAAGCACAGGATTTGAAAAGGCAACCATCAGGCACAGAGCTCTGACACACAGAGCCACACACTGATCAGATATGATATGTATACAGTATATGTATGTCCGGGTATCCATCCTTTGCAATGACACTTGTAAATATCCAATACAGTGAAAACCTAGAACCAATAATCTTTAAGGATCACATATTCAGAACAATGCAGATTCACAATTACCACACCGCTGGGTCATAAATTCAGATGCACTAAATGCTACCTTCTTCGAACCACTTACACTGTATAGGGTTATAGGTATTAATAAATCAATACATTGATTCAGTTGATTTCCATTTATTCATAAGTAATTCGTATATAGCAGGATGGCATGGTGCCTTGCCTGGTTACCACAGCTCCATCGCTTCGACTGTATGGTTTCTTCAGGTTTGCTTCAGGAGTTCCTACCACACGCCACAAACCTGGAGATGAATTGATCTTTATCTCTAAACTGCCATTATTCTGACTGCTATTTGACTGTTACTACACAATATTCCCTTGTAAATTACTTGTAAAAACTGCCACACTGCCCAATTCACCCATGTCCTCTTTGCGCCGGTATATATGATACTCTTTTACTTATCTAACGAAATGGCATTGAGTTTATCCTAGAGTACATGGGGAACAGTATATTCCCGATGGGATGCCAGTCCATCGCAGAACACAAGGCAGGGGTACACCCTGGATGGGATGCCAGTCCATCACAGAGCACAAGGCAGAACTGCCATGGTCTTCCCAAAAGAATCCCGGATATTGGAAATTAAGTGCTGCTACCAGTCTTGCTTCTGTAGTTTTTGTGTTAATATATATAGGCTTATTGCACTGGGTATTTCAAAGTATTATATAATAATAAAAAAGACAGAAGTTATTTCTGTAACATTATCAAAGTCATCCGTGGTTCCAATGACAGGGAAAAAAATCTAACAATGATTGGCAATGTATAAATCATACCACTCACAAATGGTGAGTCAAACTAACATTTTCACTATGAAAAAGGCCTCCATTTCAAAATCACTCTAAAATTATGTATTCAAATAATCAATTTTCAATCTTAAAAAAAATCAGTAAGCCTACATCACTCAGTGACAGTCAGAAATAACAAAAACTTGTAAAAGCTGGGTTATCAAAAGCATTTCAAAAAGGTCCAACTTTTACATTAATTAAAAGCGAGCATTGTGTCAGTAACAAGTGGAACAACAGCTTATATTTAATCAGTCCCCATATTAATCTGCTACAAATTTTCAGATGGCAGTTTGAAAACTGGATTCTAGACTCATTAAACAATGTCAACTTGACCATAAAACAATCATACATTTATTGCACATAATAAATTACAGGCTGGCACTCATGCAGCCTAAATTATATCCCCAAATGTAGTCTACTATAAACTATAAAGTTGTGATAATTGCTCTGCTTGTGCTTTAAAACAGTATAAGATTTAAGATTTTTACTAATGCATATAGAAAGACAGAGAGCAATAACCACGGCAATCTTACTATTGCACTGGTCTTTCCCCTGATGTATATGTGCATTTTCCCCCACAATTAACAATGCAAATTATTGCAAATGAATCCAACAATTTCAGGAAAAGTATTCTGCTACTATTTACTTCCGTTATAGTAAACTGCATTAAAATCACTATCTTGGCAAGAAACAACGCAACTTGCAATGAAGCTGCAGTTGTAAACTGACAACACAGCTATATTACTAGAGACAGTCCACAAGACAAGGTCACGTCATGGTTAAACAGTTAAAAAGTGAAAGTTTTTGACATGTTAGTAGCCCAGAATATTCCTCCTGTTTCACCTTTGAAGAACACCATGAGCTGATTTAACAAACATACCATACACTATAGTATAGCAGTATGACAAATAAGTTAAGAATATACAGTATAATAGCTAAGACGGAAGAAACTCATTTTACTGTATTCTGTTTCTTGAAGTGCACTTTATCAAGGAACTGCCACCAACAATAAATGGTTGATCTTTTTTTCATATGAATTGCACATGAAGAGTCACCAACGTGGCCCATTGTCTGTGTATGAGCAGATTTAGATGTATTCAGACTCTCTTTCTTCACAGGCAAGACTTCCTGAACTCGTATTACGCCCCGAGGAATGACTTTAGTGTGATGTGAAGTCAAGCTGTTAGGTTTATTTTTCTCAAAACTCACAGCCCCTGTCCTTCTTGACAGATCCAGCTCTGAGTGTATCTCACATTTGACTCAGCCCCAAAATTTCAAAGACGCCAGACAGACTGCTGCCTGATTATGCGGGCTCTCTGGCATTAATCCGATATTGTATGTTTGTACCTGCTCCGCGGAGTCTATGAGAGGCTGCCTGACACACTGTTAACTGATGATGCTTGGAGCTAGAGGAAGTAGTGACTGAGATTGAAGGAAGTTTGCAGTTTGCTGCAAAAGGGAGTCTGATGAAAACCACCCAGGGCATCGCGACCGAATCAGCCCTGAACCTCCCGTCACCTTAAATTGACACAGTACTCCCACAAAATTAGAAGGGAGGTGTCCTCACCATCCTTGCCCAAATCTACAGCCTCGAAAACCACCACAGTTCTGTAGATTATCACGAAAGCAGCACCTACAAGTTGGTGGTCATGCCGCCCTGCAATGTGTAATCAAGCCCACTTGCCTTCTCCACGTCGCTATTACACATTCATTACTCTTATGAGTGGAGAAAGAAGCACAGAAGTATGAATTTAATATACATAAGAAATGTGTCTTTCTGTCTCATTTTGTATTAAAAAGATAACCGAGTAAAATGCATTAGGATGCACAACCTCCCGACTCCATCATCTGCAATGCAGTAATTGGGTTCATCTGTCTTACAAGAGTGGTGGACATTTTTTTCAATAAAACTTCCATTCATGCAAAACATGCTGGACATTATCCCCATTCTGTCCATACCCGCTTAAGTAAATCAGACGTAAGAAACTATGGACATATTTTTGTTGCATCTCTGCGCTGCTTTGAATATGCATCACACACTCCGCTCTGTCATACTGCTATTTGCATATGGAACAGCTCCTCAGAAACTGTATTATGTAGGGAATCATGTCAACGTTTCTTGCGTTTGGGTCGTATAAAACAAACTGCACAAGCCATTGGGGCTGCACCTGTTCTCAAGGGCAAAGAGAACCAAGCAAAGTCTTCCTCTACTTTATGGGGGGGGGGGGGGCATTTACTTAATTTTTCCAGCGGTCAACTATTTGCCACTACTTAAATACACCTACTTAAATGCAACTATTTAAATGAAATAAAATTGCAAAAAGGGGCTAGAAAACAGAGTAGTCAGCAATGATAGATTCAAATTCTGCACAAAAATAAAAAGGGAAACAGTTTGTAGTCAGCGACCATCCGAGAGACAAGCTATGAGCAACGGGAGTTTAAGAATATTTAACTTTACTGACAAGGCACAGGACAAGGTGCACCAACACATGAAAAGGTTTATGCCCCAAAGTATGCAAAGCCCACATGGTCAGGCCTCCAGCTTTTTAGGTCTCCCTTTCAGCAGCAAGCAGGCCTCTATGTACACAGCACTCAGCAAAGCCAGAGATGAGGTCATACATCGCAGCTAAATAAGATCAGGGGCTCAGCAAGCGAGATGCTGAGAGAGAACCAGAGAACAGCCTGATGGTCGCAGCAAACCCAACAGAACCACTTTACAAACCCCACGACAAGCAAGAAGGATCATTCCGAGAGAGTTTAAATAGACTGATATAAGGAGATGGTGGGTGATTACAGACTGGAATCAAGGCCACGGAAGATGACCTTGCGGTTCCTTTTGTGGGACGAGGGCTTTGATTAACAAAATATCCATAGTAAGAACTTTAATTATGTATTTATAGGTAGCATTTTATTGTAGTGTAGTATTATTGGTTTAAAAAAATGCTGCGTCCAATCTCAAGAATTTTCTCAGTGTAAATTGAAAATTCTCTTTTTTGCAAAATAATAATTGAGAGTAACTGAAGTGCATGGTTCTGGAAATGCTGATAAGCAGTTGGACTTCACCCAGCTTCTAGGTCAGTGTTTCCCAACCCGGTCCACAGGGACCCAGAGACAGTCCACAGTTTTGCTCCCTTCCAGCTCCCAGTCAAGAACACCTAATATGGGTGGACTGGGAGCTGGGAGAGAATGAAAAATGTGGACTGTCTGGAGGTCACTGAGGACTTGGTTGGTAAACACTGTTCTAAGAACTTATGCTGGTCAGGAAGGAAGAGGGGCCTGGAGTCTATCCCAGGCTAGATAAGACCCACAACAGAGGTACATCCAGAATAGGATAGCAATGCATCACCGGGCACAGACACACACTATGATAAATTTAGTCACCAGTTGAAGAGCAAATTTCCAAAACTCCAGTTGCCGAGTTTTGGCTGAATGAAAGTTGTTAATTGGATCACATGAGGACTGAGTTCGTTCTGGTTCCCAATACTGTAATATATGATGAGGAAGCCTGACTTTAGGTTATTGGCAGTCACATCTCAAAAAATAGACTGAACGAGTTTGGGAACTTTGTTTGGTTAGCGGTTTGTCTTCTGACCTCGGGAGAGAACCACCACAACACAGAGGGATCAGGCAAATGTCACAGATACACAGCAGAGATGGGTTTCAGACTGCCATCTGAGGTATAAGAAAACAGGACTAGCTGCTGAAGCACTGTGCAGATGGACACATGAAGTACGTTACGGAATTCAAAATGAAAACGTTTAAACAATATACCTGCTGTCATCAGAACAGGCAGCAGAACTACATCACAGTAAAGAACATGGATAGTCTCTTTGCTTTATACAACTTTATACCAGTATGGTTATTTACGTGTGATCCCCAGGCAATTTTGCACAAGTGATATAATGGTCAGACTTGGTGAACAAAGAAAATCACTGTCATTTTAAAAATACGTGTGCCTCAAAGAATTATGCAAAATTATTTCCTGTATAATAGGCAGGTTTTTTTCATAATAGTTGAAACAAAGACACCCTTTGTACAGTTTTATCACACATAATTTTAAAGCCCTGCATAACTTGTCATGCAATCTTTATGAAAACAGAATCTTCTAAAATAACCATTTCTTTTTGCACCACTACTGATGGTAGAGCCCAGTGTGTGATTTTGCATTGATGAAAAACAAATATCACCAAACACTATGGAAAAAGTCATTTACAATGTTTCCTTCCATGAAGCACTGAGTGTGACATCGGCAAGGACTCGGATTAAACAGAAATGTCACAAAATGGCAGTAGATCTAAGGTCAAATCACAGGGCCAGTTGTTAGATTCTGGGAAATTAAAGAATAAGGTTAAATAAATTGAACTAGCAGCAAAAAATATCTCCGCAACCATGACACAGCATGCAAATGTCCTCACCAAGGATACAGAATCCAGGTTACAAAGGTACATGTGCATTGACTTGTTGCATCCAAACTGACAACATTTTGCAAAATACTTAGCATGACTTAGGTTAGCATGACTAAATGTGTGCAGAAGAAAAGGATGGAAATGTAGGTGAGCAATTATAATTTAATAATCAGTGATGAATTGGAAGGAAAATGTATTTATTTTTAATGACAGGAACAGAGAGGACCACTGCTAACTACAATATTCTCCTGCTGCACCCCTCCAAAATACAGGAAGCTCACCGGACCACCCTCATTACAGCTCTCAGAACGGAATGAAAGATATGCAGCCACTTGTCTGAAAATATACAGGTCTGATTTAGTCACATTCCAATGCATCTTACTCATGTATATGTAACAGAGCACAAACATTCACCAGACACTGCTACAAGGACACTTTAGTTAGCTAAGTTTGCATTTTTGGTTCGCTATTTTTATTTTACTATTATCCTGAGCATAAAAGGGGGCCAGAGCCATGATTACTGCAGAAGATCCTCCCGCAGCTTCCATTACAGGGGCAATCATTAGACTGACCAGCTACAAAAGCATTTTATGTCAATGGATAATGATTATAATGGTGAAATAAACACAATTCAGACTGCTAGACATAAACAAATTCAGGTTAAGTAATGTAGTTCTGTAACTAACCAAAAAGGCAACTATATACACTCCCTGAATACTCCCTTTCCAAGGATTTAAATGGTAACACTGTGTTCATTGATTCCTATACACATTTATAACACTATAACGCATTCGTAAACAATTATAAACATGGCTATACATATCTATAACACATAGCTATGTTTATTATGCGTTTATTATGCGTAATGAATGCTTTGACGCTCTCATGTATGCATAATGCATAATAGATACCCTCATAATGCAGTACATATCATCCTTAATTCTTATACTGACCATTATAATGCATTATGAGGGAATTTAAAGTGCGGTATAGATGGAAGCTTTAACTGTTACCACGTAAACATTAAAATTCACAAGATCTACTGCAACACTTGTAGACCTAATATGACCACAAATGGAAGCCCAGATACATGCTGGGAGAAGAATATTCTCATGTATATCCAGAAAGCATTCCTTGGGAAAAGTGCACTGCGGTTTGACAGATTTTTACATGATCCAAAAGTTCTTGCATTTAAATGCTTTGGTTGGTGGTTGTATACTTTAAGGTCATTCATTAGCATTCATGACAAACATATGTCTCCGAAGGTAATTTATAAAAGAGCGGCACAAAGAGCTGGGAATATTTCTGGCTTCATTAAACATCTTAAGCGTTCTTCAGCGCAGCAATTAAATGTTATAAAGGAAGCAGAATTAGAAGACTGCAACAATGGAATGTAAAAATGTTTTATTGGTAATTTTTTAAATGCATACAAATAAGCTACTATTAAAGATAGCACATCATGCAACTACCTTAATTTGATAGATCCCTCCATTTCATTGAAGTCTACCACAAATTAATCATATCAGAATTTTCATGTTGTTATAAAGAACAATTGTAAAACATAATAATGTCGTTGTTGCATTGACATCTACTTTAGGTGAAGAACAGAAAGAAAAGTTTATTTAGATCTCAAATGGGTAAAGCATTATGCAAAAGAAAGAAAGAAAGAATAAATGATCTTCCTGCCAGTATAAAACAACGATTTTTGTCTGTCAAACACCTCCTAAAGTCACCCCAGTACTTGCAGCAACCATCCAACCCACCAGTGTATTTCTTGACTTCTTCACTACCCACATAGCACACATTCATTTGGCCAGTGTCCACCTGATATACCCATGATGTAATACTCAAGTCATTTGCTAATTGGCACAACATCTATTCGACGTCAGTTTTGGATCTGCAGTAATTAAGACCTGTTTGAGATCTTCCCACATTGCTTTTTAGGTTGCCTAATACATGTGACCTGAAATAGCAAACAACTTGAGTATTACATCGTTTGGATGTATAACTTGTGCACATCAGGCAGATGTTTATGCGCTATGAGGGTAGCACACCTTGGTTGGCTAATCAATACCTCATTGAGTTAACTAATTTAATTAACCAATTAATTGGAGCAGCGTGTGGCTCAGTGGGCTAAGCCTGTAATCACATGACCCAGTCTCAGCACGTCTGCGGGTTCCTTCACAGACGACTTACTCTACAAAATAGAGCAAGTTGAGGGAGGTGTAAAGACGATTTCCTCAAAGGGATCAATAAAGTACTAATAATAATAATCAATAATCAATCAATTTCACTGGTTGTGAAATTTAGGAGAGATTTCGAATGAAAGTGTATAAGAGTTTTATCGTTACTCTTAATTTGGACATGTGCTAATGTTAAATTGCGTTGTTTTTTTGAGCAAACATATACATACTACCCAGAAAAGTAGGTTTAAAAATTTTCTTTATCTGCCTAAGACTTTCACACAGTCCCAGGCACAAGGAAGCGCAGCCAAGCGGAAGGACTGAATAAAAGCAGAAGGTAACTGCAGACTAAAGCCTCACTTGATCTACTCACAGCTGCGTTTTTACACAGCGCACACTGAATAAGACCCAGATGAAAGGATCACTTTGCCGGACATGGTAACAGGATTCTATCCACTTCCCCAGAACTGCTTATCCAATGCGAGGTCACAGCAAGCTGTCTCATCAGAGGACACACACAGCCATAAGCTGTCATTTATTAATTAAAGCCAGCCACACATTAAGTCACAAAATCAGTCACCACCAGAAACCTGGAAATGCAAAGCCACGACTGAGCTATCATGCCACACAACATATAATGAAGATACTATGTATGTTGCATGATGTGACACTTGCATCTGTGGTATGGAAATAATAGCCTTTCGTGGGCACTGGTGTATCACCCTAATAACAATTGTAAGTGAATACACAGAGGATCCCTTCCTTTGCACATTAATTTTACAGTAATTTAAGAGTTATTACTCGGCATTTGCTATTTTTGGCAGTTACTATTGGGACACGACAAGTACACTCTTTTGGCTTCCTCCATTCTTACTTATACATGAAGTTGTGACGATGGTGCTTCTGGGACCTACCTATGCCCTGCTCTCCGACGTGACAGACGGGTGGCCGCGTGGACTTTCCAGCACCTTGGACTGTACCCACCGGGTCAGGAGATCAGGACCGGTGTTTTGGGATCGCTGTCTCGCACACAGCCACAAGGACCTGACCCAAGAAAAAGCTGGCCGACATCACACAGCTGGAAAAAGCTACCATTGCCCTCCCAGGATTCCCGTCTCCCGTAAAAGCTCTCCCTCGATCACGCTAAGGAGAAAGCTTCAGATGTGACTGCCAGAATCGCTGGCTGTAATAGCCATTCTCCCAATAAAACAACCTCTCCGGGGTTTTAGCTTGACCACCCCCGTTGCCCGTTTGCCACTCTGTTATAGGATGCAGTCTGTGAGCCATTTTTTGTGAGATTTTTCTTTCCCCCCCGTCACCCCTATCTGTGTGTCCTGCACTTTGCTGTGCCATAATCGAAAAGTGGGCCGAGTTCTTGGCAGAACAGACAGCTGCGAACACTCACAGAGGAAGGGATGAAGTAACAGCCACTTGCAGAGGCGCACAGCTGAGGATGAGGTGGATATGTACCCTGGACCCTGGAATGGACAAACATCCTCATCCGTTTTTTGACCTGGGATGCTCAGTATAACTACTATATCTACTAAGAATTACCGAAAATGAGGCGGCAAAGCGATCCACTCCTCTACTCAAGCCACATATACCATGTCTCTGCCTCATCAAGATCATCAAAATGTCAAAGCTGTTACAGATCACACAGCACTGCTCAAGACCAGGAGAGTCCAGTGCAGAGTGGGCAGAGACGCAAAGTGGCGGAGAAGAGCTCCATGTCGTCTAGCAGCACCACCTTGCAGACAGGCTGGTGGAACTTTCCAGGAGCCGACTCTGGAACAGACAAGCCAAAAAGGTCTCTGGAACGTGGAGCGGAGAGCCACAGACTAGCCAACTGGTCATCAGAACCCCAACAGTGAAACCCCAAGGGACGCAAACTCCACGTGAAACACCTGTGGACGTCAGTCTACTACATCCAGACCTTGAAAAGAATGTTGTGGTGGATGGTAGGCAAGGACAGGTGCAAACGGGGCCTCATGATATCCCATGAGCTCTTTGCTCTATGCCCAGTGCTTTTTCCAGCTACACCCCCTTCAAGGTCCTGGTTTTCTGGAGACCACACAGGCTGCTGAACATCCAGGTGAAACATACCAGTACTCATAACTCAGTGGTTTCAGGAGTTCAGGGCCAGTGTTTTGGGACAGCTAGCAAAACACGCAGCCATGGGGAGCTGCCCCAAATACACATGGTTAGAAGCTACCCCCCCAGGAATCTTTACCCACATTTTTAGATGATGACATTAATCCCTAACCCTAGCCTCAGAATGCTAACCATTCACCTTAGGGTGAATCAACAGGTTGTTGGAAAGTAGGCAAAATGCTACTAAAGCATGCTGAATTGTGGTTCCCTATTCTACTGGCCAGCAGAACTG
>JAODJW010000001.1:42433344-42469958 GCA_026777045.1 Hyperopisus bebe | reverse complement strand
AAAGCATGCTGAATTGTGGTTCCCTATTCTACTGGCCAGCAGAACTGTCATAAAAGCACAGGGTGATGTCTGGATATGGCATACTTTTTTAATCCCAAACCCTAGCCTCAGTATGCTAACCCTAACCCTAATTTGGGGCCTTAGGGTGAATGAACAGGTTTTTGAGAAGTAGGCAATATGCAACTAAAGCATGCTGAATTGTGGTTCCCTATTCTACTGGCCGGCAGAACTATCTTAAAAGCACAGGGTGATTTCTGGATATGGCATACTTTTTTAAGCTCCACTAGCCAATGGCCATCCCTGTGTTACAAACATTGATCTTATCTTAGTTTGCTTGTCGCACTAACCTTCAACTCACGCGGCCCTTCATTCAGCACTTAGTTAGCACTCTACATATAATTATGTCAATTAAATTGCATAATTACTTTCAGTCGACTCATAATAAATACCTGTTACTCATAATACATAGTGCCGCTCAGGGAAGTACTAGCAGTGTTAGCCATCGTCAGAGAAGCTTAGTAGATCTTCAACCCATTCTATTACACTTTTGAAGGTTTATGCTCATATGGTGCATGGCTCTTTGGGGTCAACATTTAAAAAGGGTAAGAAAGTGAACAGAGGACTTTACAACGGGAGACAGTCCCTCAGATTTGCCGTCTCTTGTTACTACCGGTTTTGTTGTCTGTAACTTATCACGTCCTGTTGTACCATCACTTTGGTACAACTACATCATTCGTCATCACTTCACGATTGAAATATGCCAACAATCACATTCCAGATTACAGCTGCACCGGAAGATCTGCTGAACCATTCATTCTTCCAGCTATTGATCTGTATAGTTTTGTACACATGAAGTTTCTAAAAAAAAAAAAAAACTATGTCGTGTTTTATTGGATTTTTGGTTTACGTGGTTCTTTTCCCATTGTGCCTACCAATGTTACTGTCTGTATTAGGCACCTGGGAGACGACACACAGTTGATTGACCTTCTGCACAGTTGACCACCTTGATGCAGGTTGTTGCTGACATACAAACTGCCAGCACTGCATAGTGCTATCCTGCAGGGGAATTCAGTTTCCAAAGTTCGATCCAGAGCATCATTGACATTTGAGGCACAGGAACAGTTCTGGCATACACGGAAGACTGAAATCTAGTAAGAGTCTTGTGGTATTTTTAAAGAGGTTTTTCTTAAAGCTTTTCTGTCATCAGAATTTAAGCCAGAACTGGAGATCCAGCCCAGACAAAGGTTGCAGTGACTAGAGCACATCCACGATTTTGCCTGATTATCGGAGGATGAGCCATCTGAAGTGACAGCCCAAAATGGCGGAAACAAAGATTGTGCCTTGGATTCCAGATGATATTAATTCTCAGCTCACATTGATGAGGGATACAGTGAAGTCTGGATCCCCCATTGAAAAGAATCACACAAGTCGGCAGGTTGTGTGTGTCATCCGCCCAGGCAGAGGCGTTGAGTAAACCAAATTTGTGGGTAGGCACCCGTTCAAAACCACATACAAGACATAAAAAATACACATACGCAGATATTTACTGCCAATGAGATGTGAGTCATGAATGTCACGGCGTGACAACTCGTCGATGATATGTGGAGTTTTCAGTATTAGAATAATGAGGGATGGGGGAGGGGATTAAGAGATGCAATCTGATGGAGGAAGCTCTCTCATTGGCCAAATTACCCTGGGAATGATGAGGGATGGGGGAGGGGATTAAGAGATGCAATCTGATGGAAGAAGATCTCTCATTGGCCAGATTACCCTGAGAATGATGAGGGAATTAAGAGATGCAATATGATGGAGGAGGCTCTCTCAATGACCAGATTACCCTGGGAATGATGAGGGATGTGGGAGGGAATTAAGAGATGGAATCTGACGGAGGAAGCTCTCTCATTGGCCAGATTGCCCTGAGCTTATTGTTACAACTTGTAACAAGTTACAAGTTGTTGTGTAACAACAAGTTTACTGTTTACATATTTAACAACATGTCATTCATAGTCAACGTAGTCACATTTATTTACATGTTACATTTTTACAAAGTATCGTGTCGGCACATGCCTACCTAAATTGATTGGCACAATGTCACTGAGCCCAGGCGTCATAGGAATGACTAGAGGCAGTAGAAGCCCTTGGATACCAGGACCCTGTTTTTTCTGTCTCCTGACTTGCATTGATGATAATCCCAATATGAGAAAATGGGAGAAATGATTTGGCCCTGCTAGACAACAGTTTCTCTCTTCCCCAAGCAATGTACCCTACAACAGCTCATAAAATCCATAGCTCACTCCAGTATTTTCATGCCAGTCTTCATTCACAGATGGGTTTCAAAATCCAACGCTAGGTTTAACAAAACTTATCACCCAGTTTGACCACACCACTAATCTTATTTGTTCTTGCTGATGAAGACTACCCATCCATTCATTTTCTGCAACCGCTTATCCTATTCAGAATCTCAGGGGATCCAGAGCTTATATTGGCAGAAGGCAGGAAAGAACCCAGGATGCGGTACCAACCCATTGCAGGGCACGCTCACATGCCAGTCACTCACACATGCAAAGCTATGGGCAATCTGGCAACTCCAGCAAGTTTTTGGACCACTGGGGGAAACCAGAGCACCCAGAGGAAAACCCATGACGACATGGGGAGAAAATGCCAACTCCACATACATAGAACCCTGGCAGAGACTCGAACCAGGGTCCCCGAGGTGGCAAGTGACAGTGCTAACCACTGTGCCATCCCCAGTGAAGACCAGCAATATTTGGCCTGCCTGGCTAAAAGAGCATTTAATATTTTCACCAACCACACTAGAATATGTCAGCTTTCTTTTACAAGGTAACCTGGGTTGAGGCTTTCCAGAATATGGGTGACCTCTCTGTCCTCTGGAGTAACCGTGGTAGGTCTGAAAATAGATGATGGCCTAGTGCATCCTGGGCCAACAACAGTCTCACTATCTTAAATAAAGCTCTTATAGTTCCAGAAAGCCCTACCACCTGAAATTGATAACCGGCTTAGCATACAGACCCTCCGAATCCCTTTCAGCTGGAAACTCACAAACTGGGTTTCAGGGGTGATTTAGTCCCCTGATTTGAAACCAGACCTACACCTTTGCTTACAGATTAGATTAATGACTAGAAACTAATGACTAACACTTATGGATCCCTTTTATAAAATGTTCCAAAATGTACATGCAAATTGTTTGTGGCGATACAGACGTTGTTGACACATGCTTCAAGTTCAGAAAAAAAACAAAATATATGCAATGCATACAAAATATAAGGGTAACAAACCTTTTCTATGCAGAAACGTGACATAATTAATAAGAAAAAAATGCAAAATACTGTGTCATCATTCTTTTCCCTCAGATTATGTCTAATCAAAATAGCTTTTACACTCTGCCCTTCATCTAAATAAATTGGAATTTGATTCATTGTAGATCTAAAAATGGCTGCAGGTCCCAAGACTGTCACATGACCAACGCTCCAGTGCCCTAGCCGTTTCACGCATTAGATAGAAATTACTTAAACTACTCTAAATGCATTAGTCTTCTATTCCAGAAGGTTAAATCAGCATGTAGAAAAGTTATATGATCATGTAAATATTGCCTGTCAAAATATTTAGCGACCAAGAACATTTCTGAGGTATTTGCTTTGAAAATAAATCAGAAATGTTCGATTGTTCTGATATATTAAAGCTAAGGCTAAGGCTATTGAAACAAAACTTCAATGATGATTCAATGAGGATACATATTCATACTACACTGCAGTATACTGAGTCTTTACTGGGGGGTTGAAGGCAAACTATTCATGACTTCAGCCAACAAATATTTGTTTATTTGTGGGACTAAAATTTTTTAGGGGGCTAAAGCCCCCCCCCCCCAAATAAGCCTAAAGACACCCCTGCATTGCAGTATTATTTTTGAATTTTTGTGCAAAACAATGTTGATTACTTAGATCGCAGTTTCGATTATATGTTCGTTACTGAACTATAACTACATTAGACATCTGTTTTTAAAAAACAGAAACCCAAACACCTCTACACACTTCATTAGGCAGTCCGCCAATTGATTATCAATGCACAGCACACAAGCCCCTCATTGTAAAGGTTATCAGACTCACTGAACGTCTCTTTATTTTCCATAATTTCCAATCAAACAGAATACTTGACCCACAACACATGTCCCTATCTATCTGCTTCAGCAAAATCTCAATGGATAAAACACCTTCCGGCATTAGAGAGCTGACACAAGTCAAAAATACAGAAAAACACCAAGGATAAAGACACAACAACAACTAAAATTGCTTTACTGCCGAAGGGATGCTTGTATTATAATTACACATCAGTTTTTAGACCTACAGAGGTACCCAATGACATTTAACCCAACAGAAAACGAATCCTGGAAATGGTATTGTTTGATGTTATTGGTTGTCATTATGCATGTTATTTTTTATATTCTTGGTTTTGTGTATTATTATTACCATGATTATTTGTATTAATTAAGTTAAATCATTATTCTTAATACTATTGTTATCAAGTCCATCCATGCCAAGATGCGGAATAACACTGTGGATCGACAGAGACTTGGCTCTGGCATTGAAATGAACAAGCTACAAGCAGACGGTCCCCAAGATTACAGGGTTCAAGGCATTCCATGTAATTAAGAATCTAAGATAATTACACAACAGTTTTATAAGAGAACAACTGGGGAATTGCACAAGCAAACCATACAATTAGCAATACTTAGGATTCTTTATATTTTCTCTTTAACAAGTCAGTTGACCTAAATATTGAAAAAAACATTACAGTTTTTAACGTTAGACTTTTGCCTGTGGCTGTTTTGTATCACGGCTTTTAATGTGAACATTCAGATATAACCAGCTTTCCTATGGGGAAACCAACCCTAACACCAGTCTTTAGACGTACAAGTAACATAAGTTGCAATGGATTTAGGAATATTAGTGTAATATTCAAAATACAGTAACTGAATGTCTACTTTGAAATGCATGTCCATTGAAACAAGGAGGACAAATATGTGTGGTTTATAACTGTAAATCATACCAGGTTTTGGCTAACAGCAGCTAAGCTTTTCTAATGATATGAGTACAATTTTTAGAGAATATTTCAATCAATTAAACAGCTCAGTGTTTGGCTGTAAAGTGTAGAGAAAAAAATGGGGCCCTTGTCCCCTCTGGTATTTCACTGTACATCCATACATTGGGGTCTTTTTAGTCATCAAATGCACATGGACTACAATCTAGACAGAGAGCCTGTACAGATACTGCCATTTAGTTTCAGTTAACAGGTGGGTTTTTTGCACATGAAGGTGCAAAATAAAAAATAAATACATAAATAAAAATAAAATTAAAAAACTGTCTGGGTCCTCATTGAAATATCCTGGTGAGTCTGTTTTCTATTACTTGTCATATAGGCTCAGGGCCGGCGTGGGCTAATGAAGCACCCCCAGCAAAATCTCAAGCACCCCCAGCAAAAACCCCCTCCCGACCAAGAAAAGGAGGGTCGCAGGTGACGTCACACTGTAGCACCCACACTACGCAAAGGCCATCATCCGCCATGTTGGTGCAAATTTTCCCATCTGCTGCATGATACGCTATGGCTACATCCGAAATCACACAAAATGCAAAAAAAAAAGAGAGAGAGAAGAAATAGGAGGAGGCTGGGGACAGAGAGGACCAAAGAGAAGCCCCGAGACAGACACAAGTGCTGATCAGTTAAATTATTAAAGTTAATGCTCATATTACAATATTTTGCAAACACAGTAACTGTGTCAAGTCTCGAGTCACTGTCTATCTTTCATCAATGCAAAAACCAGGGAATGCAAATTAGGACAACTATTCATTAGCGCGCAAGGTCATTGATTAATACAATGCTGCACCAAAACGAAGGGTGCGACCAAATCATGTGCTGGTGCGACCAGTTGAGAAAGCTGGTAGCACTGGAAGAGTTAGGCTGGATCTCTGCACAAGCATCAAGAGAGGATCACAAAAATAAACAACTCAGATGGTCCCTTCACCTAAATGAAAGCTGCACATGCAGAGATGAAATAAATCAATCAGCAATTTACCTTTAGAACACATTCACTTATGTGCAATCATACCAGAATTGTTGCAATAACAACTGGCACAGCACTGCAACATTAAAGCTTTACAATGACATGATGAAAATAAGATAATGATAAATAACAATATATGATGAATAATAAGCAGGCAGATTTATATTTGTACTTACTCATGAAAACACTGAAGTATTTCGTTCACACTTTCCCTCTGCAGTTTTTGTACCTAGCCAGAAATAAATTAATATTCCAGATTTCTAGTCACTTTCATTTTCTTCGGTATTATGACACTTTTAAAAACATAATTAACGATACCCTCGTAATGGACAGCGAGTGGCTCACAGCGATTTTGCTCTCCATGTCTATGGGTCACATACAATGGTATCTTTTCTCTTTTTATATTGTTCGCTTCAATAACATTTTATATATTTTGCTTTTATGCTTTATACGTTATTTCACATCACCATACGCAATGTAATGAATATGATGGTATGACAGTGAAGCCATACTTGACATGCTTGCATTCACACGATCAGAGTACTCCATTACCATGGCTGTTTATCAATATCTAGAACACAAAGAACATATTTGCATTATTGGTGTTCCTGCTAACTTGCCTCCCAAGAATAAACTTGACACACAATGAATCAGGGGGTTGTTCTCTTTGGTGAGGGTGTAACTGATGCATTTTTGATATCTAGGGACTGGCAAGAATGACGTCCATGGATTTTTACCATCCATCATAATTCTGTTCTTGAGTATTGGAACGGTACTTCTCCAATGGAAGATGACATCAAACAAGTTTATGAAAACACAAGAACTTTCAAGTATGCAGATTGAAGAAAACCCCATGACTGACAATGCACCAAGATATTGGCACAAGGCAACTGTGTAATACTATTATAACCCTCCCAGTGCACCCCTAGTGGTATGGTGTCCCCAACAAATGGCAGGTTTGCTTGGGCCACCCGCCAACCTTGCACAGGCCTGTCACTTTGTGCTATCGGAAGGAGAGTCACCCATCAGCAGAGTGTGTTGGGACAGTTGTCCTTTCAGCACCATCCCAACCAAGAAGTTTAATACCACCGACAGCGGCCCGTCTTGCCTGCATCACTGCATCACTGGAGCGCAGTGAAGCCATGAATACTGCAAACAAACATGTCCTCCACTGACCTTAAAATAATTGTCCAAGACTTTTCTTGGGCAATGTTTTTTGTTTCTTCTCAATCTAAAAAAGGAAGCTCTTTTCGGTGAAAGTTTTCTGTTAAATGAAATTTACAGACCCCAAGCCTGTGACTATTTGCCACATTCATTACACATTCATACACAATCACACTGATTGACCAGTTAATGAACCACATTGTCTGCTTTCAGTGGAAAAGCCAAACGCCCAGATCAAGTTTCGGTTTTAGCGTCTCTTCTGAGTGAAATGGATTAAAAGCTGCAAGGTGCTGGGAGCACATGGATGTCACAGGGTAAGGTGAGGTCAGGTGGAAAGCTTCTTCATTCACCTGTAGCCTGTTGCTAATAATACAGACTTCTGCTGCTCTGTATATTATTCAAATGCAGCTAATTATACCAAAGGTAGATAGGTATGACAATATGCTTTAAACTGTGGTCTCCAACCTTTTTTTTACAAAAAAAAGTGGGGCTGAAGTGAAATCATCCTGGGTTTTCACATTTGGATCAAAGCACTTTTTTTTTAAACAACCAACGCAAACCTACAATACGACAGAGGGAGGATGAATCAAGAGTCAAGAAATGTCCAGCACGTTCTTCTGTAAAGCCAACATTAGATTCCACTAGTACTACTACCAAAGGCTGCTTTCTTACCAACTTGCAGAACGATGACTGTGGCCACTGACCAAAGAGAGGATGGCTGTATTAAAATCAAGGAAGTCAAATTTATTTTGGAAAACAATAACATCCATCCATCCATTTTCCAACCCGCTTTATCCTATTGGGTCGCGGGGGGTCCGGAGCCTCTCCCGGAAGCAACAGGCACGAGGCAGGGGAAAACAATAACATACAATTTAACTATGCAGTTTGACATGAAAACTGGTTTTGTCCTCCTCCAGAGAGGGCATGGCTTTCTTGGGACATCTACCTCATTAATCCTGTCCCCCGTCCGGGGCACACTAGTACTAATGCAAAAAGGAGTTTCTTGTTCTACTAGTTGCTGAAAAAAGTTTAAGTACTATTTTAATTTATAATGAATGATGAATGAATAGAAAATAAAGGTATTAATCAATTCAGAGAAATGAAAAACATTTTTAATCCTTTACTGTGCGCATAAAAATTCTCTTACTATATTATGTATTCACCACTTACTAGGTAATGTCATGTAATATTTTGAGACCCATCTGTTGAGTTATTTATATGATAACAAAATAACAGTAGATCCCAGGAAAAATTTTAATGAACAACAAAATTGTGCACAATGGTGCAGATTGCAGGTATTCATAAATTAAAATGAATTGCATTTTACATACCTTTGAATCATGCACTTTAAGCAGTTTTTTCAAAACAAAGCTTTCATTTTTCATGTCTGTCCTGTCGCTTCATACTTGTTCTTTGTATTTTTTTTTTTTTACACGTTGCCATTAACTTAGGATTTGTCTTTACAACAACTGAACCGAACTAAAAGGAAACATATTTCAGTGCTATATTTACTCTAAAAGTTTAACATCAATACTGATACAGAATCTGTGATAAATGGTAACACCAATTGTTTTTAATGCATCAAAAGACTAGAAAGGATTTACTGCAGGAGATCACATACATTGCAAGTCATTGGTTTTAATTAATATATTGGCCCAGTTTTGGTTTATTCTTATTTGACATGCCTACATCAGGGCAAGATGTGAAACTAAAATAACCTATCTCTATCCACTTATTATATTTATATTGTATATTATTGTAACTCCAACATCACCCAGGATAGATTGATGAATTAAAGCGATTCAACTATGATATATATTGCTTTGTAAAGTCAATAAGAGAAATCACAGAGTTCAAACACAGTCACCATGGGCTTTTTCACGATGGTGAGCAAATCCTCTCATGGGAGCCTTGTATCAGTCTACATCAGTGCATCTGCTCCAGCTTTTGAAGCTAAGTGAAGAGATGTCCTTCCTTAGTGTTGAGTAGTAACCTCAAAGTCAACATCCACCCCCTGGAGTCCTGTTGTGAAGTAATGCTGATAAATATAATTTATATAGCTACAGTAGTAGTGAAAAAACATGAGTTGGAATGTTGCAAAATTATCATTCAAAAATATCTTTCACCACCCCCACAATTTGTTGATTCCATTATGAAAGTGTGCTTCTTGACCACATGTAGTCTTAAGAATATGAAGGACACCGTTATTTCCACTGCGTTCAAGCAATTCTATGCAAGGTTTGAATATTTTCTTACGTATAAAAGGTTAATGGCTATCTATGCAGGAAGCCCTTCTTGAATTCAAAAAATTAATAAATTCTGGAAACTAACATCCCATTCAGGGAATACCCCAGCATGGTGCACAGTGCGGTACTGGGACAGGGGAAGTGGTTAGAGGATGGATGGATTCCAGAAGGTATATCGTTAAGAAATGGACATAATTATAGATACTTCTGTTGATCCCTGTGAGGAAATTCTCTTTTCACCTCCACCAACTTGCCTTCTGTAGGTGAGAACAGGCGGCCCACAAAGGGCACCTACCTGTTGAGGCATAAAGGGAGCTGGGGGTTAAGGACCCTGCTGAAGGACCTGCAGACGTACTGAGGTCGGGCACGATCGAGCAAACTGACCACAGGCGCCGATCCTGAGCCACACGCTGCATTTCGCTGAAGAACCTGGTCTGTGGTTGTTTTCAGCATTTCTCATATAAAAGGGCCAGAGGTTGTGAACCAAGCTGCAAATCTTCAGGTCAAAGGACAGGGGGGACAAGGCACAGTGATCCAGGCCCAACATGCATTTACACATAGAAACAGGATAGCTTGAGTTTGCCACTTTAACAGCGGGTGAGAAGCTTCTGGAGCTCATTCCACACAACATCTTAATTACCTAATCAAATTAATCATGTGCTCATCCAGAGTCGCCTTTTTACTACTTCCCTTATTCTTACCAGTAGTGCACCATTTGTTGGCCCACGCTCTTATAATAATCACCACTTAAACAAAAACATGGGACAGGTATATGATATGCAAGATCAAATTTAAGGTTTCATTTAAAAGCCCTAAGAAAAGAAGAAGTTATAAGGAAGAAGAATTTATTATGGATTTCAGATTAAAATGTTATAGCTGGGAAAATACAGTTGTGGCAATGGTCATATTTATACACAGAGAGTGCAGATTAAACGCCACAATAAACATGGGCATCAAGACCGGCAGTTACCCAAGTTTCTTTATTTCCCCTCACTCTGTCAAACAGCTAATGCTGCTAACAGTGTGTGTGTTCTGTATTCGGCAAACACATAACAGATCAAAGGATCTTGTATTTCTGTATACTGCGGTAAGAAAGGCGTGTGCTACAGTTGCGAAACATTGCCAAGGTAAGGCGGTTCCTGACTATTCAAGGCAATGAAGCTAGGACTTTTGTATACAGTAGGTTAGACTACCGGAGCGCCACTGTTGGGGAACACACATCGCACATTAAACACCTTAAAGTGTTATTCAAATTGGAGCAACTAGAAGAGTTACCAGGAGTTTAAAGTATGATCGCATAACCTCTGCTTAGTTCCCTTCACTGGCTTCCTATTAGATACAGGACTTCCTGATATCTTTTACTCACATATCAAGCACTCAAATGTCAAGGACCTACCTACCCACGGAATGTATTATCCTATAAGACACATTGTACTCTCAGATGACATAATGCAGGCCTCCTTCTTATCCCAAATACGGTATTTATAAAATAACATTTAAGGCTAAAGCTTTTAGCTACAGGGACTAATTTATTTACAGGATGCTGAATTGGTCTCAGTTTTTAAATTTTTACCGAAGGCCTTTTACTTTAATCTTGCCAACCCGGACCTTAAAAACATAACACACTGTAACTATGGTTGCTGGTGCTGCTGCAGGTGCCCTCAAGGTCCATTGTGTTCGTCCATCAAAGTCGGACCACCCATGCTGAGCTGGAAATGCTGGTTTTGCTGGTTCAGTCCCAAGGAGGTTTGACATTGTGGATGCAGCCTATGAACAGAGATCTGCATAGAGACCCAGCTCACTAATGGACTGTGACCACAGCTTACACCTTTACTTTTACTACAGCATGATCATTTTCTTTCCATTACATAATATTAGTGGGGGGGCAGTTAACCTCAGACCCCCCCCAGAGGTTTCTTGGCTCCTCATCTCTGTTGTCTTCTGGCATTCATTTCCTCTTCCTCTCTTTACATTTACTAACCATTTAGTAACTACAGTATGAACTAATAACGGATCGCAACACTCTTATCAAGTTCTTACAGGCATCTGTGTTGGGAAAGGTGCCATATAAAATAACTGGAAATGAACTGATGTGTATGGAGTGGGGCCACGTTGGTTAGTGTGGTTCCCCCAAGCCGCTGAAGATCAGGGTTCCACTTCCTACCCTAGCTCTATGTGCGCGGAGTTTGCATATTCTTCCTGTGGGGGTTTCCTCTGGGTTCTCTGGTTTACCACCCACAGTCTAAAGAAAACATGCCAAGGTGAACTGCAGCTGCCAGCCTGTTGGCGTGGGTATCCGGGGTTATCCCCTCCTTTGCACCTGTTGTTTCCAGGTTAGACTCTGTGACCCTGAACAGAACAGGTGGTATAGAAAATAAATGAACAAACATATGAATAAATAGCACATAAAATAAAAGTACTATGACCAGCCTTCTACCTTGGTTTGTCTCAATGGAAAAACACTGAATTTTAAATAATATATAGCATAGCTAGTATCTGAGCCATGAAATATAAAAAGCGGCAGAGTGCAAACTATTAATCTTACACTGGTGTCTATAGGTGCCACTGGAGAAATATCCACAACAATAAATGATTAGACTTCTTATATGTAATATGTCACTATTTCAGTTTTATACTGAAAACTACTTTTTCAAAAGAAGCTATTTTACCAAAAAAAAAAAAAAAAAAAACATTGTGTAAAACAATCTTTTATATCTAACTTTTCAGGACGGTATTAAAAAAATTAAACAACATAAATAAGTAGCAGAATGGCTAGATTTGTGGTGGTCATGGGGTTTAAACCAGACTTTTAAAAAGGCACAATTTCTCCACAGCTGTTTTACATGAAATATATGATTTCTAACAATGCATCAGTTAGAATAAAGTTTTCAAAATACAAAATAATATAATACTTAAGAGGCATTTTTTCCCCACAGCAATTAACAAAATTGAGAAAACAACAAATGTTATATCCTTATTTTTAATATACTATGTATTTATGACTAACCAGGACCAAAATTACTCAAATAAAAACGTGTCCTACTAACCAATTTACCTAAAACCCTGCGGCTCCAAACAGCTACTGCAAATTACTCATTCCACCTGTAGAATCAAATGAAATTTACTCCTCAATTAATCTACACTGAAGCCAAACCCCTGAACCACTTAAAATTTGCATGTAATAACTATGTCTGAATATCGGGTACACCTTGATTACCTACTAGATAGATGTTTATTTTCATACATATTTCATGACATTGTGCCTCAATGGAAATTACTCTATTTCAAACAGAAAAAAACAGTTTTTAATATGCAGTGATATGAATCAAAATGAGTTTTATAATTTTGTTTTTACTACTGAAAGGCTAAAGTGGGGTCAAGTAATTGTACCTCCTCTAATTCTTCTGAGTATATTTATCTTTATAGATGAATATCATATGAATATATATATTTGTTTAATTATGCCAAATCAATCATTTTAGCTTTCAAATGGCAAGGACAAAATTCTTTCCTGTATAGCCAGCTGGGCCCCCCACACACGGACTGCAATAGATAAAACAAGTTACTTTTTAGGTACGGCCAGAGGTGTACATTTCAGGTCCAGAAAGTAAAAATCCAGACCAGGATTTTGTTTCAACCAACCACTTGAGTGTGACTCTTTATGCTCAGCTGCTTGGTTAAAATAAAATCCTGGTCTGGATTTTTACTTTCTTGAACTGAATTGTCCATCTCCGGGTACTACCTCAGCGTTACATGGTGTTACATGGTTTCTTAAATGTCACTTTAAAGACAGATGGATAATTTCAGTTCTCTATGGACATACTCATTAGGTTTTACACTGGCACCAAATTTCAGGTCATGTGCTTCTCCATAGAAGTTCAACTAGTAAACAATTATGATCATATGACAGAAAACCCCAACACAACAGAACAACTGGCACTGACTATTCTCAGGTTAACATAGCAGATCATCCCACACATCTACATGTAACATCCATCCATTCTGGAAACATCCTTTAAAAAGTCAGTGTGTATATTTCCGAAGCAAGAGAGCCAAGTACCTCTATCCTTGTTTTTCTATTAATACAAAAACACATAATTTGTCCCTTAAATATCTCATTTCATTTCCATATGGACCAAATTTCTGAATTTTAGGGAACACCGGTTTTGGACATTCATTTTTGTTCAGTCAGTTGAAACCAGGCCCATATTTACAAATATATCAACAAAAGCCCTTAAAAACTGCACCGTCAATACTGGACTTGGTCTCTGTCAGAGAAAAATTAGACGACCAGGCTATCAGAAACTGCCATCTGCTGGAACATTAAACCACCTCCCAGACTTAACACTTTAGCTGGTGAGAAAGCAGCACCACTAAAAATAAGCAACAGTTCCACAACTGTTTTGCATGCCACTGATGATGTCCAACATCCTATCAGTTAGAATAAAGCACTGCAAAATAATACAATACTATGCTTTGGCAGGGTACAGTCATTTCAGAGCACACACTTCTGTTATTGAAATCGAGAAAAGTTACTCGGCTTGTCTTCTGAATCTTAGCATGTCATAGGTATTGATGACAATCCAGGATGAAAATTATTCAAAATGTGTCATTCAAGCAAATTTATATGGAAAAAGGTGCTATCTGGAACTGGTTACTGCTTATTATTCAGTTCACTTAAATCATCTATTTATCAACACTGAAGCCAAACTCCGGTTAAATTACAATCATGATTATTTTAAACGTTACCAGTATTACCAATAAGCTTTACTTTTTACCTAAATGCTACATTATATCGGATGACACTTTTTTACAATGCACTTAAGATGATTTTGTTGTATAGTACGAAGTTAACTGTAATAACGTAACCAATTTTCTTCTGAGACGTCATTTTATTGCTCTGAATTGGTGGTATATTCCTGGAGTGCTACTTCTGGAACTTAGTGTCTCACTGCAGTATATTTCTTTGAGAAAGGTCCTACTAAAATTCATACAGTTGCTTCCTTTGTCTTGCCATCTTTAGTGGCTTCTGCTAAATGCAGCTAGTTGCCTTCACACAATTTAAGTTCGACTGGACGGCAAATGTTTTTCCTCATCAGTCATGTGGTGTCAGCAATGCAAAATAGCTGTGATCTACTACACTGCAGTACCAGTGCTGTAAAAGAAGCATTTTTACTTCCAAGCCACTAATTTCGAGTATTTACCTTTGATCTAACACTGAGTAACAATCCATTAAGCTTTTGCAATAGCCTATATATTTTCAATTAACCTCTTAAAACAAATATTTCTAAATGTGTTGGGAAAGTTTTATTATAATAATGATTTAATTGGTATATGAACCCTTAAATATATTGCAATTCATGACATATCACTGTTCATACTACAGCTTCCACTCAAATTAAATGCAGAAATGAAAATGAAAGAAATTTGTCATAACACAACTGCATGCAAAATTGTAGATCATACCAGGGCATTTCTCGTATTTATAGAAAATAAACCCCAGGTGATAATCATAAGACTGATAATGGTTTATTCTGCATGTTAATGTGTCATTTATTCAAAGATATACGAGTGTATAAACCCAGACACACAGAAGCATATATTCTATGCCTGACCGTACAGTCTGCTTCCATGAAACACAGTGAGAAGTGGTGCGGGGGAAAATGCCGCTGCAGCGGCTGCCAGGATATTGAAAAGCTTACAAACCGACAAAACCTGTATCCTTCTAACCTCTTCATAACGTCAGAAAGTGATATACTTGCGTAGTGCTGGGCCCAGTGGGCAAAAAAGTTAGAAGCACAACCATTAGCGTTGCTTTAGTGATGCACGACGTCTTTTTTTTCCTTTTGGCTGCAAGGTTGAAACGCGTCTGGTTTGCCAGCACGGACACTATACAATAACTTACCCCCCCCGTTCCCCTACATTTAGTTACTGCACACATATAATTGCAGATGTCGCACCATTGCAATAAACAATGTGAAACAGAGCAGTCCTCGAGAAATAAATCAAGGCACTTAGGGCTTACCACTTGGGTTCTTGTTTTTCTTAAGACTCTTGCCACAAAGACACTGCAGCATATGCGTTCCTTTGCTGAAAATGTTCCAAAGAAACCACATTGATTTGGGGGATGAGCAATCCAGCAGCTTAGACACCCTGATAAAGAAGAGATCCTTGCGATTGCATAATAATACAATTGGATCAGTTCTCCTGGACAGGACTACCAATAGTACCATAGAAAAATATGTAATATTCCAATTCTCTGCGCTTTGTTCACGTGATAAAATATATTACAAGACTTCTCAACGAAGGTTATTTTTTTCCAGCTGTATACAAATTGTGGTACCACCCTAGGTAGTCAATAATACAAAATATACTTTATAAATAGCATGTGTCGGGCAGAAGTGCAGCCAATAGACAAACAAGCAATGCGAAAAAAAACATTAAAACGCATAGGATTTCCGAAGAAAAAGCATTGCTGTTAGTACATCACTCTAAGGAAGGGTGGAACTGCACAGCATCAAAAGCCAAGAAAGGTTTCATCCCAGGCAAAGACCGCAACGGTAGCCACAACGTAACATAACCACATCAAACCTGTTCGCTTCAAAGTCGATAGTCGAGGTTAATTTCCTATAACCTCCTTCTTCATTGTTTAAAAAAAATCAACGTTTGATGGACAAAAAATGTATCATTCCTTTTAAAAACCAGATGGGTATCCGAATGCTTTCTTTTGCGCTATTCCCCCGCTTTCTGCCTTTCTTATTAGTAAAATCGGAGCGACGAAATCCCCGTTTCTTCCAAAAGTGCGCTGCGTCCGGGATACCATTTGCATGTATAAAGCTTTTTCCTTTAGATCTATGTATTAGAAAATAGATGTGGAGGAGGGGTTGAATTGAAAGATTGGCTTTCCATTACGTAAACACGTGGTTTGAGCACCGTCACAAATGAGACGCTTTGGCGTTACAGGGAGAGACAAAATATTGTCATGGATATGATGAATGAGTGTGTGGTGTCGGTGCAGTGCATCATTTGTTTAATTCGGAGCGATATAATCGACATTTGTGAGACAGCAGATCAGTGATGATTTTCGTTCACGGCCAGCAATTTTTCACGCATCCAACACGGGGGGTTGGGGGGACCGAACCGCACAGCACCGCAAACTGCTGCTGCTCAGAGACTCACCGCATCAAAACTGTGTCGAAGCACTAAGGTAATATGCTGATGTCAGGCGCTCCACACTGCAATTCAACAAGTTAGCTTTCCATTTTTTTCTATTTTTAGCCTGCATTGACGGGGTATGTTCAGAATAGCCTACAGCATGTCTGCAATAGCGACGGATCTTTCCCCAGTGAAAGATACATCCTTACAAGATAGCTTTGGGGAGGAAGAAAGTGATCATATCTGCCAACACATCGCGTCTGTCGTACAGGTGTCTATATACGCCTTTTAGAAGAAAGTGCCTTTAGGTCAGGCCTGTATAGATTATGTGGTGTTCGTCTAGTAAAGACAGTGCGCAAAACGTTTGATGAGCATGACAAACTAGACTCTGAAGAAAGATATACACATAACTGTGCAATATTATCCTAGTTAGTATAATGACGCCAACGCAAAAATTAAATGTTATTTGCGTTTTAAAACGTTTTAAATGTTGACTTACATTACATGCGGGTAAAAGTAGTCTACGAATGCCTTTTTTTCCTGCGTGCAATTTGGCCCTAGTGAGTAGCTTATCTATAATCATGTTCTATACTGCAGACCTAGATAAACATTTTATTAAAATCCTACAGATATTCTCCACATTTGTGAAGTCCCAAGTACCTCGTCTCCCACTGTTAATTGTGAGAACTAAACCGAGAAGGTTAGTTAACAATTTGAAGGTAAATCAAATGGCAGAACCTTCACCAGTCTAGTACGATGTTTACCCTAGTTAATATATGGAGATTTTACTAGGACCAAGTCCTTACTTCCTAGTAGTGTTCTTTTCCCCTTACTGTTAGTCCTACGGCTTAATATATATCCACTGGACATGTTAAACCACTTAAATGGTAATGCCATAGAATGGTGAGATATAAAGGAGTATTAGATGCTTGTTGGCATTAAATGAACATGTCCATGTCCAAAACACTGACAAAAGGTTTCTGTTTTGTTATTATTTTCACTCACTACGTATATTATATATCAAAGCTGTTACAATTCTCAAACCTCACATTTTTATTCTTATATAATTTGGCTCAACCATAACTGGATTGGAAGGTCAGGTGAAATCAGTTACAGTGTTTCTCACACCATTCCTTGGGGACCTCCAGACGGCGCACGTCTTTGCTCACTCCCAATTTCCTGGGAGTCGGGCTCTGGGGATCCCTTAGGGCGGGTTTGAGAAACACTGATCTAATGTGTGTGTATATACCTAATGATCTAACTTCCCAAAGGTGACCAGACCTGCTTCTGTTGCTTAAGGCCGCTCTGTTTATGATCTGCTGCTCCACCTCCACCAAGGCACTCTGCTATTGTATTATCTATTCCGGATCATCACAATATTTGACCAAAACCACAGAATTATTGGATTCTGAAGGCTGCCACTATTAATTGTTGTCTGTTGGCATTAGTAAAAGCAGACTATAAGATATTTAAAGGGATTCATGAAATTAAAGTTCTAATGAGACAAACAGGAATGTTAAATATCCTGTTTTTTATGTACAACGTGTTAATATGTAGTTAGGGTCTGTTTCGTATCAATGGAATATAGGCATACTTTCATATGGTAATGTGCTTTTTCATAATGGACTAGAAATGCTGCCGTGGAACTCTGCTGTATGACCTCTCCCAGGTTTTGGCGTAACCTAAATTGGCAGCCACATCTGGGAATAATGGCTGTCTTGTTAGTCACGGTAGATAGTACTGAGTACACCTTTGAGAATAATGGGTTATTCCCTGAAACCCCCCCAAGATCAGAATCTCGAAAACAACTGTGTTCTGTGGCAGTCTTTTTTTTTTTTAGGATACTTCAGTATACTGTCACAGAATTTAGATACTTAAGAAATGTTATAGATTTAAGTATATATACACAATGATATATATATATACACACACACACACACACTTATAGTACACTATTTATAGTACTTAGGTGGGTACTTTGATTACAATTTAACTGATAATAAACGCAGAGCTACTTCAACTGCGATATGATAAGTGATTTAAAGTGCTTCAATGACTCATGTGTTGCCTTGCAGCATTTGTGCTGTATGCTCGCACCTCCGGGACGGAGGGTTCAGTTACTGTCCCTTTCTCTGCCTGTTGTGTGTTCTCCCCATATTTGCCTGGGTTCTGTATTCGGGGCTGGTGTGGCTCAATGGGTTAGGATGCCAAGTAATTGAATGATTGTACCCATGTGCCAGATTGCCTCAGGGACCGTCTGACCCTGCTTTCTCCAAAAATAATGGTGGTCATTTTGGACCAAACTGTCCACTAAATAAAAAATGTAAACGTTTCATCCAAGTACTATAGTATGAATACACTTCTCCTTCTGGATGGCAAACATCTACAAGATGCAGAGGCTGTTAATTATAATGGAGAATTTGATAGGTCGCACTAGCACACAAACATGTAGTCAAATAGCCGCTGTTCTCACTCAATAAAAACAAGTAAACCAGATACACTTGAGAGTCCGATCACTGCTCTGAATTTTCCTCTCACAAAGCAAAGACTTACTTTATGCCTCCAATGTTGATTAGAGAGGCTTGTCCCCTGACCACACTCCTCTCCTGAAACATCCACATCTTCTATGCAGTGCATTCTCACAGTCCAAAGACAAAAATAAGGTGAATTGTCTCAGATATCCATAGTGTGTATCTGCCATGAGATGGGCCCATATTTCATCCAGGGAGTCTCCTACCTTCTGCTTCCTAGGAAGAACTCTAGACAAACTTCAATCCTGTCCTGCAGAAGTGGACTAATTATCAACAGACATGATGACCTTTGACTGGTGTGTGAGTGTGCCCTGCGATGGGCTGGCCCCCCGTCCAGGGTTGTTCCCTGCCTCGTGCCCGTTGCTTCCGGGATAGGCTCCGGACCCCCCGTGACCCAATAGGATAAAGCGGGTTGGAAAATGGATGGATGGATGGATGGATGGATGATAACCTTTAGAAAAACTGTATGTGAAAGATTTATCCACATCAGTGCATAAAATAATCCATAAACCTATAAGCTCTCTTTATAGGTTACAGCAGGGGTGGCCGATCTTATCCGCAAAGGGCCTGTGTGTATGCATGTTTTCACTGCAACTCCCTAATTAGATTACTGATTAGAGGACTGATTGGCTGAAGAGTCCTCACACCTGGGTTTGAACAGCTGACCTACAGGTTATCCCAAAAGCCTGCATACACACCGGCCCTTTGGGGATAAGATTGGGCACCCCTGGGTTACAGGGTTGTCTAATGGCTTGGAATTGTTACAGAAAATCTGGGAAGTTGTTCTGTCTCCCTGTTTGATTAAGACTCAAAACACCAGCTGTTGGTTTTACTTGAGCTGGATGACAACTCATTACTGTATGGGCTGCATGTGCAGATTATTAAAGCTCAACATTTTTAAGACATTGAAAAAGGGTGTGACTCATACCCTAGTAGTATTTTAAAATGCATATAATTTAAGTTGGTCAGGTCAATATTTCAAAATATATTGAGAGTCACGTATACAGTATTCCAGTGAAACATGAAAAAACTTATGTACAAAACATGTGATTTGTTTGTAAAATTACAGTAAATTTACAGAGCTAAACTGAGTTTGCATTGTCTGGAAAGACATTATTCTATTGTAAGATGACGCAGAACAAAGTTCTGGGAGTAAATGTGAGGAAACAGAAAAGAGTATTTACTGAATTTCCGCATTGCCATGATATCATGGACAAACACTGGTCTGATGTAAACCCAAGCAAGCCCTGCAATAGTGCATTGTACAATAATACTCTATTTGCTATTTGTACAGGTACATTGTGTATTTTTCCTACAGTTTTCACATTTTCCACCTTACCCTCCTATGAGATGTTCAGACACAAAAGAGAGCAAATCACGCTGCCAGCAGCAGGATGGGAATCGGCAGCCGACCAATCACAGACACTAGCCCGCTGAGCCACACAGCGCCCCCAAATGCTGCAGTATATCTGCCATTCTGCATAGCTCAGCCTTTTTATTGATCTGCTTTTGTGTAATGTAAAGCCTTATTGCGCCCTGGAGGATATCATCTGACGGTTGTGTTAGGAATAATTAAAATATTCTGTAGCAGGAGCAGTTTCTCCCTTCCTGACCTGTTGGTAATGCCAGTGTAATATTAGAAAATCAGGTTCATATACGTAATACAATCTGAATTATTTGACATTGGCTGAAAAAATTATTACTGTAAAACTGAATATAATATAAAGATGCATATTGTAGTATTTTGTAGTATTGTACCATTCTGATGTGGAAAGCTTTTGCAGGACAGGATACATTTTTGTGCAGACTGATAGCCTTTAGTTATGAAACTATGGTGGATACTTATGGTACAGTATTGTAGCCCCTGTAATCTAGTTCACAGACCTTCTGCCTTTTTCACAGCTGTATTATTAATGATTATTAGATTATCATCTAGGAATTAAAGTCAGATCACAGACAACTCATTTTCTTTAAGAGGAAGGAAAAATGTGTTACCCATGTTCAAATTTCAAATCTCATACTCTGATTTTGAAAATCATCAAAACATTTTTGTTTCAATTATAGAATATGCCTCTATTTTCAAAAGCTTTTCGTAATGTTTTTAATACAGTTACATATAAAAATGACCCTGAAGACTTATAAGTAGGTGGCATCTACAGTAAGTGTTGGGTAGAGAAAGGAAGATATGGTAGATGGCTCTTTCCCTACAATTTAACACACTTTAAATAGCGTACTTTCGCAGTTCAGCAGAGGACAAAGTACAGCCATTTACCAAACGAGATATCAAAATACAATTTGCATGCTAGGGAGCCGAGGTGGAAAGTTCAGGCCCCAAAAATACAAATCCAGTTAACGTTTTTTTTTCCCCCTCAACCAACCAGCAGAGTACTCTGACTGTGACTCTATGCTCAACTGGTTGGTTGAAACAAAACCTTGGTCTGGATTTGTACTTTCTGGACCTGAACTTTCCTCCTCTGTTAGGGAGTGAGTGTGTATAACAGCAGTTGTTTCCCGTACATCCTCCAACTTCCAAAGATGAATAATGATGGGTCCCATGCTCTATAATTTTCTCAATATGGAATCTTGTCAACCCATGTGACAGAGTTAGAGGTAAGAGCAAAATATCTATCTAATATTTCTTTTTCTTATGTGTCCTGTCTGTATAGCTTGTGGAATAATAGCATTGACTGGTTATTTTTTGTCACCCTTGTAGTTCCTAATCAGGCTTTGATTAAACTTGACATGCTCTCTGCTCTTTATAATCTAGTAATCACCATTTCAGCAAAGAAATTCTAATTTTTTTCATTATAAAGTGAGTTTATTTTTCCTTTTTTAACGGGCAATTCAGGTCCATTATTTGTACGGATACTTGCCTGCAAAGAAACTGCAAAACCCAAACACACCCACACACGAGCATGCATGCGCTATTATCTTATTCAATTTTGAAGGAGAAATTACTTAATTACATTTGCAGTATATTTTCCTTAAAGTAGGAATGATTCCCTCAGAACAGGTCAGAGAGTGAGCAGGTGCACTATGCAAAGGGAGCATTCACATGAATTCCTATGATCTATTAAATACTTTTCCTTGGCTGGTTGCGCAGATTGGATTAAAAATGCAGTGAGACTTACCTTTGCTGGCTACGGTGACCTGAAGCTCAGCACTTCTGCAATGAACACACTGAGAGAAAAGCTGTGAGGGAAGACAGACACTGCTTGGCTTTATATGTTCCAGCACAAATATTTTTCACTAACAATATTCCCATGTATAATTTGGCCTTCAAAAAAACTCCAAATTAACTTTATTTAACATGCTCTGTAATGTAATGAAATATGTTCTTTGGAATTAAGACTGGATTTGAATAAAACTACTGTTAGTGCAAAATGATTGATATTGTATATATATATAATCTTATTATATAAAAGAATACATGCAGAGCTGATGAGAATATGAATAGATAACAAAGAAATTGAACAAAAGAAAAGAAACAGCCTCTGTCTATTTACAGCTGGAACCCCTAGAGAATAAGAGTGCTATGCCTTCATCATCGATGGTCCTACATTCTGATGAGAGAAAATCCATCCATATATCTTCCAATTATTTATCCAGTATAGGGTCACAGAGAGCCTGGAGCCTATTCTAGGAAGTATACGGTAATAGCCTGAGGAATACACTGGACAGGATGGCAGTTCATTGCACGGTGTACATGTAAACTCAGACATTATAAACAATTCATAGGTGCTAAATTACCTAACCCCATGTTTTTGGCCTGCAGATGGAAACCAGATGACCAGAAGAGAACATTAAAAAAAGTGACGGTGGGTTTTGATTCCTCAGCCCTGGAAGTGTGAGATAGACGTGCTACCCACAGAGCCAGCCGTGAGAGAAAATGCCATTGCATAACAGATGTGACCTTAGATGAGATAAATATACTTGCATCCATAATTATCCATGGAAGAGCATACATCCATCCTTTTCTATACATACTTTGTTTTGTCCAGATCCTGCATCAGCCTCATTACTGACACCTGCCTTTTGTCATGGACATCAGCACAGCAGGATTCTGGGAGATTCAAGAGATTTTTTATATATGTGGGAATTATTCATTTCATGGGAGTTTATTGAATGAAATGTTTGCTTGTGGTTGTCCCATACTTACACGCGGAACAGATTCCTGTTCAAGCTTTCGTTTTCCAGATTAATTAGTGCAAGACTGTGCTGCTTCAGTTGTTAAAATGGCCATAGTAGATGGGGGACATTCAAAACTGCCAGCAGGTATGGAGCTGTTTGCGTGTGTCAGCTGACCGTCCACGTTCTTGCGTCTTACTTGGGTAATGTTACCCCAAGGGGCTTTTGTCCTTTAATACTGAACGCTCGCTTCCATTTGTCACTGACCCATGTGAAATTGCATGCTTTTGATAAACATGAGTTTGGGGGGGGGACTTTTAATTGTTAATCCCCAATTGAGTGAATATAATGTAAGAAATGTGAAAACTACTTTTAGCCCACTCAGCATTTCCAGTACACATCATTTTGTGTGCGTATGATATAAGCCCTCCATATCCCCAAGGCGTCCACCGGAGAATCTGTGGGATTTTATTACATTACTGTGTAACACCACAGCTACAGAGTGTGTTATTAGGAAACTGCCCAGTCCACACCTGTTGTTCAAATGACAATGTGCTTTGCTACATAAATACACTTGCAGCAACCAAAGGACTGAGCAATGAGGATGTCAAAAGGCCAGACAATCCATAACGTTCAGTATTATCTTCTAAATCCTGATCTCATTATCTCGTGGTTCCTGACTGACTGTGAACAAACATCACCCGTTGTCTTAAGTTCTGTTAAAAGCTCTGTAACTAACAGAGGAGACGTTTGAGAAGACTGTGTATAACACTTACAGCACCAGGAACATCATCTGAAAATAATCTCCTTCTTCCCAAAGAGAATACCTCTAGTTCATTATGTTAAGAGTGAAACAAAGAAATCTCACATAACATTGATCTAATGTTACCATTAGACCAACACCAAGCTGACACCTTTCCTGCGTATAAAGATTCTCAACCCTTGTTTAATTTTAACTTTTAATTTGGGTGGTAACCAACAATCAGGTGTAATACATCCAAATGTTAACAAAGACATAAACATAACATAAAATAAAAGAAGCATGCATTTTAATTTACAGACTGGTTTTCATGGTTTAGATTTATTCTTAAAAATTCATATCATGTTTTCAGCACTGTGTTTTGTACGTGTTCTGGGACCTGCACCCACCTTGTTACCCCTCCAGTCTCATATGCCCTTCGCCTTCCGGCACCTTCTGACTTACAAATTAAGCACTGCTTATAAGCACCGTTCAGAAAAAACATATGAATAGCTATTCATCTTTAGCCTATTATGAAAGCACATGTTCTATGAAAAATGGAGTTAGGAACTAAACCCATAATATCCAATATTTGATATTCCCTGCGATCCTGACCGGGATAACCATTGGAAGATGACTGGATGGATATACCATATCCCATCAACACTGCACTTTACACAGTTCTGCAGGTTATTACCAGCTATTGTCTTCATGCACAGCAGCAATAGCATAACATTTTTTTAGAATATTAGGTATTTTTGCAACCTTTATAATAAAATATTTGGACTACCTGTCAGGGCAATTGTCATACTGGATTTCAGCAGGCAGTTCAAAATAAATAACAGTAATCGAAACAGTCCATGCAATCCTTCATGATAGTTCTGCATAAGGATAATTATTTCGATGTTGTATCCTATAAGATCATTTTCTGTATTAAATACTGAGATAATAATTACTATATACTACAAATTCATTATCATTTAACCAATGCTACATATTAGCTGCACTTGAGAGTCGTTACCTTCGTCATTTCACGGAAACATTAAACAGATCGCCATCATCTGAGATGTAAGCCATCATCCTCATAGAAGGACCTGTTGTATTGAACAGAGTGGAAGCATGAGGATATTAATTTCATCTTAGCTTCTGTATGGTTTTCATGGAGAGGGTCCTAACATGATTACACATAATTAATTTAGCATTATCAAAAAAGCTTTAAAGTGACCTGCCTTGTACCTTGTGTTGCCTGGGACATGCTCCAGTCCCACCTATGCCCCCCCTCCCCCCCAGCCCTGACAGGATAAGCGGTTAGAATATGGATGAATGGGTTCATTACTTATAATAAAAATGAACTGCAAATAGGAATAAATAAGTAATATGGTTTAAGAATCAAACGCTGCTGCTTGTATTTATGCTATCAGACGGTTTCATCAGTTTACGCAAAACAAATAAGCATTGATAAGCAACTACAACAGAAAAATTGTAGATAACCGTGAATTATGTTTGTTACTTAGCCTTTTATCTTTGCAGAAAGAGTGCAATGTCTGTCAAAGCCATTGATGGGTGAGTAATGTCTACTTGATGCTTGCACAAACTCGGGTGAAGGATTCACGCGCAAGCTGTGGTCAGGCTTTCTGGCTGAAAGGAAACGCAGCACACCAATCAGCTTATGGGAATGAGGGGAGGCTGGTGAAATGTGACGGTAGCGCTGGGCGATACGGTTGAAAAACAGTATCTTGATATTTTAGGTCAGTATTCGATATTTGATGTATATCGATATTATTAAAATATCACGTAAGATGAACAACAAATCAATTTAGAAAAAATAGAAATTGATTAAAAATATACAAGTACCTGATATGTAAACAAATATTGTTAGTATTTAACAAATCGAATGTTCAGGTAAAATAACAAATTGTATAACCCGATCCCCGATCCGTACCACCTGCCTGATTTGTATCTCACACGTCTGCGCACGCACAGCATTTTTGAGCATGCGTACACCACATTACATTTTCCGGCTGGCTGTGCTTACATCCCGTTATTTTTTCTGACAATGCCTAATCTGTGTCCTGCCATTTTACGGCAAACCATATTGTCTATATTTACAATAAATAAATGAAATCGATTTACCGATACATTATTAGGCCACTTCGTAAAAAAGTATCGACTCTAAGATAAAAATTCAATTTCATTCGTCAGTCCCCAGTGCACGGTATATCATGTAAGCTACTGTAAACTCCAGAATTAGAGATAGACTATACAGGCTCTCTAGCATGGAAACTAAGCGTTAGGAAAATGAGGAGACAACTCCTTTTAAATACCACTCTTCTTTTATGTATGCACTGGTCTGGGTGCATACAAAGATAGTGTGGTAAAAGTTTGAATTCACACTGTATTTATGGGTAGTTTGTTCAGTATAAACAAAGTCATCCTGCAAAAAGCATAATTTTACATATATAGCACATATAATGCAACTTATAATAGCACCAACCCCAAAGTGGTTGTGCAGGGATTTGCCTTATTTTTACCATAATCAAGCATTTCCAATTAAAAAATAATCAAGATTAATTACATGAACCTCAGGAATTTTTGGCAGAGGATTAAGAAAACTTTAAGTTTATACCTAAGAGCTAACAGCAGGCATTTAGACATATGTACTTTTTATAAACCATTTACTAAACTTGAATTTTTCCTAATACCATTTTGTTATTTTCATATGTGTATTGATCGATTTGATATGTTTGTTACCAGAGAAACCTTTGAGCTCTGTAGTATCATAAATATATGTATTGCATTACATTGACATATGCCAATGTAAATGTAATTAATATTATTTTATATTACAGTAAATCTAGTATGTTCAGATCTCAACAAAGAACATTGAATGATAAGCATGACTATAAGCAGTTCTCTATTCAAAATGTATGAAAATAATGATATGAATGAAAAAATGAATTTGCCCTTGTAGAGAAGCTATACACAGTACTAGGAGACAGTACTGGAGACTGGAACACGCAGTTGCACAGCAGTGTTACCAAGCAGCAACAGACTCCAAAGCATGACCTTTCTAGAAATGAGCTCTTCATAGCTACATCCCTCAAAGGCAAGCAGCTGTGTGATGCTGGATTTGGCTCCTTTGCCTGGGAAAGAAAATGTGTGGCAAACAAACGCTGGTCAAGGTTTCCTGTAAGGGGGTCAGAAACTTGTAAGGATTTCTGTAATGAAATAAGCAGCAAAAACAAATGAAATTCATTCATATATTCTTCTACACCGCTTGTTCTCTGCAGGGTTATGGGGGTCCAGAGCCTATACTGGAAGCAATGGGTGCAAGGCAGGGAAGAACGCAGGGGGCAACCTGCGAACCCAGAGGAAACCCCCTGATGACACGGGGAGGACATGCAAGCTTTACACATATAGATCCGGAGCAAAGAATCAAATCAGTGCAAGCTGATGGCAACCATGTTGACCGCTGGTCCACCACGGCGCCCCATCCATCTTCTGTACTCGCCTGCCTGAAGCCCGTCCACAGGTCCAAGGCAGCTATTAACCCAGGATGGGGTGCCAACCCATCACAGGACACAATCACACACCACTCACTCACATCCACACCTTGACAATTTGGCAGCTTCAGTTCAGCTTAGGCACATCTGTATGCCACAACACAAAATTACCTAAATTAATTGTTTACAAACTGTATTAATAACTATTTATCCCAATGGAAAACAGGGGAGATCATTGAATTCTTATCTTTGTTGCACCTATTTCAAACCACATAGACCACCAAAGCTAGTTCCAGTGGACTGCCACCATACACCAAAAGTCCCTCCAGAACTCTGCAGTTTCCACCTCCTTTCATGGTTTGCCTCCCCTGTGTTACAGCCATACACAGAAGGTATGCTTTTTGGCCCTGAGAAATGGCCCCTAAATCTTGGACTGATTCTATTTTCTAACCTGGACAAGCAAAGCCAGGCCAGTTCAATGTACCATGCATTTAAGAACTTGCTTTGAAACTGATTTGAAAATCTGATTGTTACTACTCTAATAAATTCAGTTCTCAAACTGCTTTTCATATTCTTGTATTTTTTTAATCTGCATGCTATCTTTATATATCTTTAGCTATTGGTGTGAATAGAGACATAGTAAGTTTGTATTAAAAGGCGCATTTTGTTTTTTTGCTGATGATGCATGATGGTATATAGTACAAATATTGCATTTCAGCATCTAACACATAAACACAGGTGATGTGGTTGTTCGGTCTTTCACACTGCACCCTCACATCCTAGGGGTTGTAGGTTCGAATCTGGCTCCTATCTGTGTGTATGTGGAGTTTACACATCCTCCCTGTGTTCTGTGGATTTCACACACAGTCTAAAACATTCCAAATCATACATCACTGCTGGTTCTACTAAATAGCCTATATTGTATGCGATTGTGTATGGGAGTACATGCTCTGCAATGGATTGATATCCAAGCCAGATACATGGCTATGGTAATGTGAGTGGGTGAAGGGAAATATGAAGCAATACCACACAAAATTACCATATTTACTGATTATATGTTTGTGATGATGAAGGTATACTCCTTTATAGTACTCTAATTGTACGAATCTGGAAAAAGTGTCTATATAACAAATACATGCTGACTAATAAAAGCCTATTTATTTAATGTATTATTATTTTAGTAGCAGAGGTGGATAGTTCAGGTCCAGAAAGTAAAAATCCAGACCGAGATTTTGTTTCAGCCAACCAGTTGAGTATAAAGAGTCTCAGAGTATTCAACTGGTTGGTTGAAACAAAATCTTGGTCTGGATTTTTGCTTTCTGGACCTGAACTATCCACCTCTGTTTAGCAGTGTAGTGCTGTTGCTTTTAGAACTGAGAAATTAATGATCTGGGCATTGAAGTGTTTTTCCTACTGGTAAAACATTTCTCTAATGATTGACTGTATTATTGTGCTACACTGACCTTGTAATTTATATGAGGTATGTAAAACTAAGGGCTGCATGCAATGTGTGGTCCTACGGTAGGACTGCCTGTCATCGGAAGGTCACTGGTTCAAGTCCCATGGTCAGCAGAGTAATTTCACCACTGGGTCCGTGAGCAAGGCCCTTATCCCCAATTGCACGAGTAACTTCTCAACTGCTTTGAGTAAAAGTGCCTGGCAAATAAATGTAGTATAAAAATGGTACTAAAACTTTATTTTTAATATTACCACTAGATGTCACTTATGTGCACAATTTTAAGAGTATGTTTTTTTGACATTTAGGATTTTGTTGTGTTATCACTGCAGCAGTACGCAGCATCACTTGTTTGCTGGCTGAAGTCACTGACACAGATGTATAGTTAAAAGCAAGTAAGTAATATCAATTATTCACATACACCTTTCCTTCTATTGTGTAAACTAATTTTGTGATTTATAATGTTATTAAGATTACTAATGACAGCATCATTGGATTTGGTTACCCATATGACTGCATAATCTGGAATATTATGTGCTTGGATCCAATGGAACGTTTTTGTATAGACATAGAAAACTTAATTAATATCCTATATTGTTTAAAAGTAAAATACTCAGTACCCTTCTTTGGGACTGTGCTCTATTATGTATTGCAAAGAGGTATATGTTTGTTTATATAACCTACATACTGATGGTATTTTAATGCAATGCCTTTTTCCATTTATAGTGTCATCTAATGTTTTTTCTCAGTATTTCCATTGTCTGCAGGCCGGTTTCTCAATAGCTTCTGAAGAATTGCAAAACTAGCAGCAGAATTGTTTAATCATGCACTAGTTATTGCAGTAATACAGGCCTTTTTAGACTTTGAGAGTCACAAAAAAAAAATCCTCATTCACTTCCTGCAGGCTCATTTCACTATATTAGTGAGCCGCTTACAGGGCGTCTCAGAGCTGGTTGCAGAGCATGTCATGGCCACGTGGAATTGCTCAAAAATAACTGTGACCTTGCAACAAGACAGACAATCATTTTATATGAGGACAAAACCTGTCTTAAAGCCATAGTCCAAAATATAACAGCATAATCAAAACTGCTACTACACACATATCTAAAAATGAAAGCAATTTTTCAGTCACGCTTACGTTTTTAGTAAATAAATTGGTCTGTATCATTATAGTTTTCTTAAATATCAATATCCTGACCAACTGACCAAGCCCAGTCAAAGTTTATTGTGAGATTTATGTGTGATTTATAAAAGTATTTCCTACTTTTTCATGTCAAATATAACACTTAATTATACCTTATTGCATGATAATGCTTGGTACGCTTAACGGATTATCATAAATTTATTTTAATTAATGTGATGACCATACCATATTTCATGCATAGTATTTTAAGGTTCTATGAATGACAGTAAGCGTACAGTTCTAATTATGAGAGGGATTGATCATTATCACATAAATATATCTTGACTGCAAACTGGGAAAATTTAGACCATTCCTCCAACAGAACTTCCCACACTGAAAGATCGACAAATAACTACAATACTTCACATCAAAACTACCGTTCACTCTGAAATGCAGCAACAGTACCTCCTCAATACTTAAGCAATGTTCACTTTTTCCTATAGACACATACAATATTTAAGGTAGCACTTACCGTTAGATGCATCCACATTGACAATTCTTTAGCCCAGCAAGCTGAGCCAGGAATGTGGTCCAGGAAATGGGGTAAAAGAAGCAGAACTGGTGAGGTGGTCCGCCCCTCCTTTGGGGAACAGCACAGAGGGAGAGCGTGAAGGTTGCCTTTGCAGTGCAGCCCAACACAAAAATGGAGTATAAGTGCACAGGGATGTGACAGGCCCCTGAAATAACTAGGCCGTTTAAGTGAACTTGCCTGCAGTCCCAGCTTAGCCGTGACGTTTCAGGACTGTCCTCCTCACTGCTCTGTTGGCGGATCAACTAGCATGTCCTTGAAAGGCAAAAGCACCATCACAGCAACAATACCAATGGGTGCAATCTCAGTAAATGTAGCACAATGAAGAATGGAACATTTTGCTAAAGTATGACTATGGAGAGAATGCGAAAATGGTCAAAGCCATTCAGAAGAAATACACATACAGGACTACTCCCTGACATACATTAAATAATGAGAACGACAGATGTCATTTATAACACGTACTAAAATATTAAAGATGTATACCGATATCCTACATCACAATCATATTTGCAGCCTTATAGTGAAAAGGCTGAAGGTCATCAACTTCATGAAAAGGTATTCGGTATTCAGGTACATTTCATAAAGTTCCACCAGGTGGCAAATTTGGTCAATTACACTGCTAGCAATTAAAAGCTAAATAAGTGACTTAATTTTACTGAGGGAATAATTTGAACTTTATGCCTCCTTGGATGCAGAGAAGGGATCATTCATAGTTAGGGTGACCAGAAGCATGGCTTCAAAAATCCAGGTTAGATGTCGCTTGGGTCAGAGATCGAGATGATAATTCGAGAACAACCACATGCTAAATCATTAAGAAATTGACACTTTGAGTCTATTTGTTGGTTGTTAATATGAAGTAAAGGTTCTTACATCTTTCAGTTGTGTCCAGTTGCACTGGAGCATTCCTTAAAATAGATTAAACCATACAAATTAATGTGTTTCATAGAATCAAATTGTAGGAAGACGCTTTAGTAACAGGCTATTTTTTTAGGGAACAAAAATGTCATGACCAGCATATGGCATTTAGTTTTTCTAAGCTAAATGCTAACATAGAGGCTACAGGGTGATTTGATGCAGTCTCTATGGTAAATAGTGCAATTATGTGTCACATAACCCCCTGTCCAATTTAAACATAAAAAAGTAGAAATAGAGGGCACTGCCCAGTCTTCCCTGTGGAAGCAGACACCTGCAGCAGAAATACTCATTATGATATGAGCAAGAAAAAGCTAAATAAATCATTTGCAAATAAATTGCGACTTGTAATTAAGTTGTTAACCGATGCCTTCCTCTTATTTTTTATCAATAATTTAGCCATGTTCAAAACTTACATTCTTACTTACATTTTTACACATCCATCGATCCATCCATCTTCTAACCACTTATCCTGGTCATGGAGCCAATCCCAGGGGATGGCACATTGAAGTCCTTTTCACACATCTATCAGCAAAGCAGAAAATCTAAAATATCTGATTACTTAAAATGTTTTCCCTTTTTGAAGTTAAATCTGTGAAACCTACAATGTCAACTACATTCCAATCATATGGTCAACTTAGCCTTAAATTGACAAAGCTTCATGAAAGGGTATTCAGTTTTCAGATACATTTCATAAAGTATCCACCAGGTGGCAAAATTGGTCAATTACACTGTGTAAGATTAAATAAGTGTATGACATAATTTTACAGAGGGAACAGAAATACAAATACACAACATCAACAGTCAACAAACGCTGTATCTATGTCTGTCTGTCTGTTTGTCTGTTTTTGCTTGTTCCTTTCTGAGCCTTTGCAGTCAGATGCACCAGGAAGACCTACAGAATAATCAGGAAATATTTGGACATTTTTCTCTTGTGTTAAGCAATAACACAAGGTTTTAGAACTAATAAATACGGGAAAATATCACACCCTGCCCTCATGGGGGTGTCCAAAAAGAGGTAAATGCTACAGAAAGTAGGTACATACATTACACCAGCTGCTCCATACTGCTTAATAATTATGAAACATTGCAAGTCTTTGGGAGTATTTAGCTCACAGTACGCTGTCTTTCTAGAACTGGGGATATTATGTGCTGTCAGAAATATTGCCTAAATTAGCTAAATTACCTTAGTGTAGGGGGTCCCAACCCTACGTTCACTGCCCGATAGCAAAATGTTGTTTTTTTTCCCCAAAAATAAAATACAGAATATAAATTAATTTTTGTATGACCCCTCATCTTAGCATGAGTTGTAGACGTCTCAGAGAAATGGTAACGATTCAACTTAGGAAGTCTAAGATCGATATCCTGACCGTTTTACTGACATTAAAAACGTTCCGCTGACATTGGAAGGTTTGGAACCCAGCCTAGTTGACATTATTTTACTGGTTATGAGTTGTTGTTTTTTTATCTGAGTGTGGGCCCAAACTTCTGGCCTGTAGTGTACATTTTCAGTCAGTAGGTTTATTGTAGACATGAGGTATGATACCGATTCATACTGTTTGCAGGGTACTGAATATCTTGGACCCTCATTGTACTAAAACTTAGGGTTGGTGAATAACTGCATGTGAAAGTATCACATTGGAATTAACTGTTTATTAAAATAAGCTATTCATTCTGACATTTAAAAGTATCAAAAAGTAATCAAATTATGTTACTGAGTTTGAGCATCCCCTTGGAAGACATTTCTGATGAGTTTTAAACAGGCAAGTGATCCATAACACCTTAAGTTACATTTGAAGAGAACTTACCTCAAACCTACTTTCTCTGTTCTGTGAACTCAGTAACCCATGACCGCAAATGAACTTGAACACTTATTTACCCTAAACAATAGCCAGCCCTATTTTCCTTTGTGGTGACACATTGGAAACATGCTATTTTGACTGACGGCTTCAATACACTTTCAGCTAGACATCACATCAACTGCGAATAACGTTACAACAAATAGCATGTTATTTTTAGTCGTGCAGGGAAAGGTGAACTGCTAATATGAACAATTAAAATAAATGTTTCAACTGTCACTGCCGGGGAACTTCCACTTTACATGCATACTCCCTAGCCTCGTTTTGGTTTTCAACATGGTCGTACGAATAAGGTGATGAATAAGGTGTGAATAAGGTATGAATAAGATGAATAAGTGCCTTTGTACCTTTGGTGTTTGGACCCTAACAATAGTGAAAACCTCTAACAATTACAATAGATGCCTTGAACCTTCAATGCTTGATGAGAGTGTGCATGTGCAAAGGGTGTAGTAGGGGTGTAAAAGGGGCACAAATATATAAGAAAATGAAAAAATCCCATCCTTTGTAGCACCTACACACAGTACCTTGGTTGGGAGGGCCATACAGCTGCCCTTTCATTCATACCTACACACCTTGTAACTACTTAACTAGGGTCACGGGAAGGGAGAGCTATGGCCCAGGAACACCTTAGACTGGATGGCAGGGTATGTGGACACAAACACACACAATATGGGCAATCTTTTGATAGTCTAACCCTCCCAATTGCACAAACTACACAGGGGGGGGGGTGTTGGCTTTGAACCCCCAGCTCAGTGTGAGATAGCCGCACAGTGTGAAACAGCAGTGTGAGATAGCAGCACAATCCACTGTCCCACTGGTTAGAGAATTTGTTAGGCATAATATTATTACTATTACCAATTAGTAGTTCTGTGACATTTACACTCCTTCTTAGAGATATTTATGTCACCAGCATTTTTGATGTTAACTGCCTGTTGGTTTTCCTGTACTGTCCTTTATAAGATCAATCATTCTGTTTGTTGTGTGAGAAGATCTATGATGCCATAGTGAAATAGTTGCCATCCAGGGATGGCAACAAAGAACTAGACATTAGTATCTTTGAAGTCTTTGGCCTTTTCCCATGAGATGTTGACACATATGCACAAAGGCGATCGACTCATCCTATTTTCAGACTAGAGGTTAACCACTTAAAATGTAGGTCAATATTTTTTTTCAACTCAGTTGATACAATCACCCATCCATCCATCTGTGTATGCATGCATCCATCCATTTTCTATACCTGCTTAAAGACTGCTTTCCTAATCATTTGAAGCAGTCTTCTTTATTGTCTTCAGCATTGCCACAAGATAGGAAATCTCGTTGCATCTTTTGTCAGATAACATTTCCCTTCTTGTTCAGTGGGTACGAGGCAGTGACATTTTTTGGTGTTGCATGCATATGCGAGCGAATCGGCTATCATTTTCTAGATAGTGGAAATGTGCTTTCGATGCAGCATCCAGGTCATCACAGATAACAATATCACACCACAGTGACTCTTCCCCGCAGCTGTACTGAACAATATGCGTGCAACGAAGTTCCCCTTGCTGACATTATCTTGTGTATATTGTCCATGGAAGATCTGATGATAAAACCTACCTGATCCGATTAGGAACAGGTTAAGTGTTAAACAGCCTTCATATTAACATGTGTAGCATCACTCTGGCCACACAAACGCTGCAGAGTTAAACTTATACGACGCTGTACAGCACTTACACTGCGCCTACGCACACATTTGTCTCTGTGTCCTGCTGCTAATACACAGTAGATGAGCTAACATTTTAACAGTTATCATACGTAATATACATCACAGATGCTATATAGTACCAAGTGGTGACCAGAGTATGACTTTACTCAAAAAAAAAGTATAGGTAACAGGCTGCAGTTAGATGTAGATTTATCATTTTGATCATCAACTTTTTTTTTGCAAAATTCTTCATAAAACACAATATTTCCTCATATGCAGCTACTCATTAAAAGGACGGTTTTCAAAAAAAGCTATTAAGTTATTCAATAAAAGTGTCCATCCATCTTCCCATCCCAGCACAGGACAATGCTGGGGTACACTCTGGACAGGACTTGACTCTGTTACAGGGTACATACATGTACACAATGCAAACTCCACTGGCAATTTAAAAACCTAAAAGTTCTGAACTATTTTTAGTGGTTTATATAATTTTTGGTCAGAACTGTGCAAAAATGTTTGATTTACAAATGAAGATTTCCAATCGAATTGGTCAAAATTTCAGGTGCACTTTTCAATGCACTGTATATATTGTTTTTCTGTTTGCTCTAGCTGGGGGCTACAGCAGAGCCAATCACTCCTCAGGTGGTCTGACGCAACCCCTTTCAAGAACGGCGACATCACGCCTCCAGCTGTCTTCAAAAGCCAACCACGAGGGCTGAGTTCACAGTGGCCGATAGCCTTGCATCTCCAAGCTACAGTGTGGCCTTCCTCCATGGCCAGGCACAGACATGGGCTGCACGCCGTCTAAGTCCAGCACCATGTACACCCAAGAGAGGATATGCCGTGACCTAGACACCTGCTCTACTTTCGTCCCAAGCCTCAAGAGCTCCTTGTCCACACCTGAGCGACCCTCACCTAGGCTCTGTCTGGAAACAAGCAGTGGCAACAAGAGTTTTCTCAGCGGTATGTGTTTTATAACTTTTACTATAGTAGACGACCACATTTTATTTACTTATTGTGTACAATGACATAAAACAGTTCCATTTAACTAGATATATATATATATATATATATATATATACACACACACACACACACACTTAAAAAAATCTTTAAGAAATATGTTTAAGTGATCTTCATGTTCGTGTAAAACTATGATGATGACAATATATATGATCTGAAGAGGGGTTTGGGAACTGAAGTTCATCTAGCCATCCAAAACTGCAAATAAGTAACTTAGTAAGTAAGTAAGACTACTAAGTAAGAAAAGTAAGATTTTTGCAAAATACTGTACATGCAGGCACACACATACACACAGGTTTTTATTTATATCTTTGTGGGGACTCTCCATTCATTTCTATGAGGAAAACTCACACCATATCACAACATGACGACCTCAACCCCAACCCAGCCCTAACCTTAACCACAAGGAACCAAATGAAATACAAC
>JAODJW010000001.1:42359626-42379020 GCA_026777045.1 Hyperopisus bebe | reverse complement strand
CATGCCTGTTGCTTCCGGGATAGGCTCCGGACCCCCTGCGACCCAGTAGGATAAGCGGGTTGGAAAATGGATGGATGGATTTCATTAGCATCGTCAAATCAGTATCATTAAAGAATTTATGTAATGAGCATTGTGTTTAGTTGCATAATGTCTGTTTGGAAATTCTGTATCAATCTCTTGGCAAAAGGACCCATATTCTCGTATCCCATTTTGCCATAGATGCCTTACTTGTCCTAATTTGGAATAACCTCGTTGGATTAGTTGTGGCTACGGTAGAGACAGGTAAGTGGTCAGAATTTGGTCCCATTGGAGATTCTTAAATCGGTAAAATTGTCTGTCTGTCTATCTGTATCTCTGTCTTTCTCTCTTTATATCCATCTCTATACCTTTAAATATATGTATCTATATCTATTGTGCTTTAATTTTCTTTAATTTGAAAATCCCTTAATACTATATTTATTCTGTATAAAGCAAATAGGAATTGTTGCTCGTGCACATCTCTGCATTGTCGTGTGCTGCGTATGCGCGCTCATTGCCCCGTGTTCATTACAGCTGGCAATAAGAAGGAGAGGCAGGGGTCTGAGGCGCTGACCCTGCTGCTGCAGACCCTGCAGTCCGTGGTCTCCTCCCAGGCCCTTCCCACTAACCGCACCTTGGTAAGGCTGACTGCTAGAATTCCGAGGCTGCTGGAAATGCTAATATGCAAATAATATCTTGTGGATATATGCATACTGCGTCATGTAAATCCCCAGTGCAGTCCCAGGTTTATTAAAGGCAACCAGGCTTGTTTTTGTTTTGTTTTTTTCTTTGTCAGTGTTCCACAATGGGATTTGTACTCGTATGTAGTCGTCTTGAAATTGGGTGGGATTTAATTTGTCTCATTCGTCTTGGTAATCAGTCATAACACGAATGATGCTTCTAGGTTATTCTTGTTTGATTGTATCATAGGCTCTTCTTGAAGCTACAGTGAAAAGGCTTCCTCGCAAGATACTGGGTTCTGCTGCGTATCAGGTGGCCAACATGGATATTTTAAATGTATGTGTAGCTTTTTGTTCCACAAGTTCTGTCCAGTTTTTGTTACATGGATTTTCATGCAGGATGCACTGAAATGCTTGAATATGTAATGTTTGGATGCATAGCAAGTTCTGGCATTTGTTGACCGAGACCATGTCATGACCTCTGGGATACTCACCAAATAATTGGTATAAGTTGCAAAATTTTCTGAATATGCTGAAAAATGTATAATCTCTTGGTTCTCCTGCACCCCCTGCCCTGATATATTTGCTAATATAAAAATCAGGTAGTCTCAGGATTGGTTTGATTTAAAATCTGTTAGGACATGCCTGCCATTGTATGTATTGCACATGTAAATCAGTATTTACACCCAACCCTATCCTTTCAGGGTACCCCGGCACTGTTCCTTTTTGATTTGTTCTTTAACAGCTGCCTCTTGCCTTCGTTTGTGTTAGATGAGAGGTGGGTATTTCTGTTTTGTTTGTCTTCCTGCAGCCATAGTGTTTTTCTTGCAAACGAAAGGGCTCTGTAACATTACTGGGATTTGCTTAAGGGCTGGTTCATGTGTGATTTATAACTGATGTAACCACATTGAAAAGTAGAACTAAACTATCTCAAATGAAAATAATAAACTGAATAAATCAAAACTAATAACGTTGATGCAGAAACATACAGAGGTTTATGGCATTGCAGTACAAACATTGTATTTTAGTTTGTAGGCATCTGGGAGTCTTGATTGTTGTTCAGATCTCTAGCCATTATCATTCTGATCGTAAAGGGTAGAAAAGGTATCTAAGCTTTGGTCCGCCTGCTTAGACATCTGCTGCTTTTTCCTTTGGCCAACGAAAGATTGAGGTTCACTTGCATCACTAAATGGAGTAGAGCTACTGTGACTGGTCAATGTAGTCCATGACGTCGACGCTGAAAATGCTTCACCGAATGCTTATTTGGTTCAGACTTTCCTGTGCTTCTTGCTTACCTGAACTTGCTGTCATTTTCTGCAGGTTTTTCGTTTGCCTAGAGCTGTTGGTCAGCTGCGGCCTTTCGGGGTCCACATCCTCTCTCGCCTTCAGTGAGTCAGTTCTCCGGATCATAGGACGTGCTGCGGAGGTCGTGCCAGACAAGGAGCACCTTTGGAGGATGTGGAGCGTTGTGGTCAACCCGCTGACAGACACAATCGTGCAGGTACATTCAAGAGCAAAAAGACTGGACTGACATATCTGCAAGGCCCCTGCTGTACCCAATACACTTACGTTGTACCCCTGTTCCAGACCAACGAGGTAAACCAGGGTGATGCTCTGGAACATAACTTTACTGCGGTGTATAGTGCCTTGATGTTTCCCCTCAGTCATCTGCTGCCTGGCCAGGCCCTACCCCAGGTACGTTTTGCTTTTCCTTTGCCTCCTCTGGGTGTCTGGGAAAAGTGATTTGAAAGGTTTTCAAGGCTTTTAAGTTTTATCACATATGCAGCCGTACACTGTAGTATTGTGTAGCAGGATTCTTTCTGGATTGTGCTTGAAGGAAATTTGCAATGCAGAGAGATGGTAGTATAAAAAAAGTTAAGAAATAAATGAGAATTAAGCAGAATGATTGCGAAATGGATTAAAAACAGAGCATTATATCAGCATAACGTTTGCAGTGACAGTGTGAGATAATAAAAGAAACCTGCTGTGTTTATTTTGTGTGCAGATGACTCAGAAGTCCCTGCTGGGCACATGGTCTAGAATGTACAAAGCTTTTGCTCGCTGCTCTGCCCTGGTTGCTACTGCAGAAGAGAATGTGTGTTGTGAGGAGCTGTGCTGCAAGATAGTTGCTGCGTTAGACCAACAGGCACTTGCGGTGAGTTTCTGAAAGACAGCAGTGTGGGTTTATAATGGAGGCCGAATTCAGTGCTTGTGGTTTATTTCGAAATATGTTTGTCCATTTGCCATTTTTATTTCTTCCTCTGTGGTTTATTTGGATCAGTTTTCTTTTGTAGAATCTTTCAACGCTGGATGCAGTTGCAAATATTCTGCTGGTTATCATCGAATGTGTGGACTTCTCTCCTTATACTGCTAAGTTTCAGCAGAAGACTAAATGTAAGGCATTTCTGGTCCAGTACTTGTCTTTGAACCTGGTTTTATGGGGGTTTAGCAGTATACTACACAAAAATACAGTAATTAGTTCAGTAGGGGTGTTTCTATACTAACTTAAACTAAATTTTGTCTGTGCTGTCATACAGATTTTGATATTAAGTCTCACTTCCCTACTTTCAGCTCCCCACACACCGTTGAATTGGGGAAGAAAGAAGAATAAGTCTCTGGGGAACCTTGCCAGCTTTCAGACTCTTGTCGTGCTGTCCCTGGACTCCCTCCTCTCCCAAGGGACCTCTGAGACTGGGGAGAGCTCCCGGCCATCCCTGTCTGGGGCGGCCTCGGTTCTGTTCGCCGCTCTGTCCGTCCTCTTTAACAATCTGGCCGTATCCACAGCCATCCGGGAGGTCGTGTCCAGCCTTTCCGGTCCATTAGCTGCGTTCTTTGAGCAAACGGGAAGGTGAGCAGCCCGTGTTGAGTGAACGTGTCTTTGGGCTTCCTCCCTTACCCTTTTAGAATATATCTTTAATTATTTCTTATTTGTAGGCCTCAGAATGAACAGCAAGATTTCTTCCAGAGTATTGCTCCGAAGGTAAGGACTTCCATGCGGTGCATTTTTAATTTTTTTTTGTACATTAAGTTTTGATATTTAACTAAGCAATGAATACATTTATGGCATTACACACACACACACGCATCCAAAAATACACATCGGTATGTGTTCAATGCCTAGTTCATAGATGTGTTTGCATGGTTCACTTCTCACGGTGATTGTCTTCACTGCAGCTGGAGAAGCTCGTTGGTGAGATGCTGGCCTGTCTGCAGTCGCGAACAGTGATGGCGTATGACAGCGAGCTCCTCGTCTTGCTGGTGCCCTTGCTCCGTGTCCTCCTGCCCCACAAGAGCAAGCAGATCCGCACGCTTGTCACTCAGTTCTGGAATGCCACCTTTGGGAATGCCCCTGCTCTCACCTACCCAGAGGAGCTCAAGTAAGTGTGCCTGGGTCTGCTGGTTGTCTAAGTTTGCTGGCTTTTTTTTCCAAAACCAGTTCTCACAGAATGCTTAGTGGTGAAAAACATGGTTTTATATGACTACAATACTTGTTTTTAGTCTGATTTGAATGATCTGACTTAAAACTGAATCTTTACAAAACGTGCTTTTCCACCCCAGGAACCTTGTTCAGGCACTTGTCACACCGTGGGTACTCAGCCTTACTGTAGTTCCTTGATAGTTCCTGAACCTTTTTAGTCCATGTTCTCAACCAAGAACGGCTGGGTTAGGCTTATAGCGATAAGCTTTTCTGATTGGTTCACCACAAGCACTGGCGCCAACTTAGAAGTTATTCCGGAAGTCTTGAGAAAACAGGTAGAAGTAGTGGAGCAAAAATTGCGCAGATGGAATTATTTTTGTACCTTAATTGCTTTAAATGCATTAATGAATACTTTTTGCTTGGTTCTCCATATTTATGCATCAGGAAATTTTTTTCAATAACGGCTTTTGTTTCATATCACCGTTAACCGGTGGTGAAATTTACCATTGTTTATAAGGGAAATATGACATTGTTTATATTTTGGGGAAAACAAAAGATTGATCTTGTTGGTCAGATTTATTAACAAATTATAAATTCCACAGGCTGTACAAGACTGTATAAATAAAATGCGATGCGTCCTGTATTTTCGGACCAATCAGTTGTGTGAAGTTTAGCCTAGAAGCTTTTTGCGTCTCCCATGCCTGTGTAGCAAAGGTGACGGTGCCTGTTGTGCACGGGGAAAGTGACACACAAGTGGCCAGGAGCTGCAAAAGTTCCAGGTTGAAATGGCCCGACTCCAGCAGGAACTAGGTTACTGAACTTTTGTGAGAATGTGCCTGTAGATGAAAGTTCAGCAGTTTTCCCCTTGTTTGAAGGTTCTTCCCTTTTGACATACAGACATCCTCAATCCTCGTCATTAATTTTTTAACTGGCTGCCTGACTATAAATAAGCGATGAACAGTTCTATAGGCAGATGTTTATTTTGCTGTGGCAAATGCCTTGGTATTAGATCTGTCAATGGAACTCTTTCCCTTGGTCTATTTATGAAGGTTTCACAAAGATAAATGAAGATCTCTGTAGCTCCTGGCCGGTATTATGTATTGTGTGTTTGCCATTTGTAATCAGATATGACACTTTGGGTGTTTAATGTATCTAGTGCATCTTTGTGGGCCACGTGTGGCTCTGTGGTTTAGGACTCTGTGTACGCGATTGAAAGGTCGCTGGGTCAGATCCTGTATCTGGAGAGTGTTTTTGCTGTTGGGCCCCTGAGCACAGTTGTTAACCCCCCTTGTTCCAGACGCCGTCTGATTCTACTTTCAGTTGTAGTTTCCATCCTAGTCCAATTTGGCCATTGGGGACCCCCTCCCTCCCAGCTCCCAGTACACCTGAACCAGACAATCAAGAACCCTCAGTTCCTGGTACTCGTGTGTTGGGAGCTGGCAGGGACCACGATGTGGACTGTCTAGGGGTCCACAAGCAATTGGTTGGGAAACACTGCTCCAGAGGACTAGTCTATTGGTGTGGGGCATTATGCTCTTATTCAAGCTTTCTGACTGATGACTCGTGTCAGTTTAATTGGAGGTGAGTGGCTACATTGATGTTAAGCAGTCTTTATGTTGAGTCAGTCAGACAGAGTGGGTGTCAGTCCCTGAGCTGAATGTACCAAACTTAGTGAGATCTTGCCCGTTTGCCCTGGAGTCTTTGAAATTTTCAGACTGGTTTCATATTGCATCTGTGGATTTCATTTAATTGGCCAAAGCAAATCCTGTGCAACATCAAAGTCCGGAAAGAATGTTTTTTTTTTTTTTTTTTTTTTTAACTTAATCTAATCAGAATAACCTTGAATTGCATTAAGTGGCAGAGGGGAGACATCATCTGTTACCTTATGAGTGCACAGCTGGATTCGTCCAGGGAGTGATTTACTTTACAGTCGCCCTGTGGATTAAACCCCAGTCATGACTGAATGCTCTGTATGATTTGCAGGTTGATTTTGAGCCAGGTGAAGCAGAACACTATGATCATTTTACCTGGATTTCAAGCTGTAGATCTTAACGATGATTTCAGTGGGCAGTATTCAGTAAGTGCCTTCCTTCCCACAGACAGCTTTCTAAATCATCTCCACTTGACTGATCACTATTGAAGCTTATCTAGCATTTGGCTCATGCCAGTGACTATTTATACTGGTTCTGTGCGTTTGGCTGTGTAGGGTGAATGTTCTCAGCTTGAAACGAAGATTAGTGGAGTCGGGGTGACACCATCTGGAAAGAGAGACTCGCTGCTGGCCCGGGCTGAGGAACTCCGTCCAAAAACATCTTCCAAACCCCTATTGGTAAGAGCAAGATGTACCCAACCACTTTTATTTTTTGACAAGAAGCAATGATTGACAAATAAGTGGTGGTAAGAGAGTCAAATGAAGCTGTTGCCCAGAAGGTCTTGATGGTTGGTCTTCTAAGCCATAGGTAGATAGTATGTTTGAGGTTAGTGGGGATTGAGTAATGCCTGGGCACTGCAAGTAAATACCAGGGCACTGCAAGTAATTCATCGGAAATCCCCTTGGCTTTGTTGTTGATGGAATTTGGCCCTCAAGGAAATACAGTTCCAGCTAGACCGATGTGTAACTGATGGCTGATAACTTGACATTTTTGGTTTTGGTTGTTGCCCCAGGGTAAGCTTGATTTTGGATCCCCTAAGCGCCCTCGACAAGAGTTACTGGAAGAGGAGGCCTCTTTGGATTTTGTGTTTATACCCCCGGAGCCCAAGGAACGAGTGCTGACAGAGCATCAGAAAGAAGTAATGAGGAATAAAAGGTCAGGTTTGCTACACGGGCTTACTGAAGTGCTAAATTGCTCTACTTCACAACAACTTCTGATTTTTAGATATTTAGCTGTAAATTCCTATAAAAGTACCTTTTCATTGGCACTGCTATGGGAGAACCGGCACCAGAATCCCACCTTTGCCTTTTTCTGATTTAGAGTGAGATCCACGTATCTGCTATTGGAACTCATTTTAAAACTCAGTGAAGCAAGATTTTGAACCATGCCGTTTACGAGATCACTTGGCACCCTGTCATTGCTTGGTTTTTTACCTAGTAGGAGTTGAAATAACCAGATATGTCTCTTGTTGCTAATTCCAACTTTTGAGTAGTTTTAGTGAAGTTCTTGATTTGTTACAAATATTGATATTTTCAGTTTTGAAATGATACTAAAACTTCTGGTCAAAAATTAGATTTTAATATGTAGTAAGCTGGACTATGCTTCTCGTATATCTGTTTATTTATATTGAATGTTTTTTGCAGGGCTGATATTCCTGCTATGTACAACAACCTAGATGCATCTTTGGACACCACCCTCTTTTCTCAGTACAGCCAGTCTCAAGATGAGTTAATGTGCGTCAGTTGTGTGTGTTTCTTTTTGTGTTGCTTGTGTTTGGTGTCTAGTGCTGACAGACATGCCACTAACTTTACTCAATGTGTTTGTATTTAGGAGTAAGTTATCTGCAGATGACAAAGCTGCTGATACCCCAGTAAATGAGGTGCGTGTTAAATAGTAGTGGGGGGGATTGATTGTTGCAAATCGCAATTCTTCAAGGTGGCTATATTAATATCACTGTGACAGTTAAAAATCAATATCTAAGAATGTTTAAACATTGGTTACTCATGGGTTACATGGGTTCACATTTGGCATTGCGAGTATATTTGCCCAGTTGCACATAGCCCGATTTTAAGGGACTGACAGTGGCATGGCATGATACTATCATGAATGAGTAAGCGTGTGCAGAGACCTTTCCTGCACCATCTCGATGTAAAGCCACAGCTAACCACAAGTGTGTAACATGTAAACTTTCCTTGAACACTAACAGTTTCTAAACAAACCGAACTATGTACACCTTTTTTTTTTTTTTACACCTTTTTTTTTTTTTACCTTTTTTTAAACTCCTCTCTCGAGTCAAGCTTCGCCCCGTGTCTTGCGCTTTCATTAGCTCGTTGCCAGTTGCAACACATTCATAAAAATTGGATTCGACCGGTCTACATATTTAGCTTCTTAGATATCCAGTGCGCATCGGCGACTAGCCAGTCACGTCTTTGAACTAATAGCAGTTGAGTGCGAATTTAGCAGAAGCAACACTGATTTTCCTTTGATCTGGAGCTTTTGCTGACGATCGCAAAAAACCTTTGCCAACATTGGGGCTAAAATCATGTACTGTGAATGTGGCATTAGATTTTTAAGCCAGTCTGAATTTTCAGGGAAAAGCACACATCTGTATGATGTATAACATGAGTTAGCATGTTGGTGTGTTTCCAAAAAAATATCCAAGTTCTCTATAACAGCCGACAGTCTTAACTACTCAAACACTCTGGTGTTGGCGTAATTCTTTGGGAAGCCAAACTATTGATTTAAATGAAGTGGGTGGGTCTTTAAGCTCTCTAGCACTTCATATAACCAACTCAAAGCCACAATTAGCATAATGTTTTCCATGTTGAAAATCTACTTGTGAATTAATTTTCACCCGTGTCAAGAAATAAATTTACACTGTGCGTTGCAAACTGAAAATGTTACTGAAAGGCACATGGCAAATATGTGTACCGTTATTGCTCTTGTCTTTACTTTAAATGTAGACCTGAAATGCCCCGCAAACCTACAGTATATATTGATATTTCATCAGTCCTGACTAATGTTAAGGTTGAGCTGCATTTGAAATTGATATTGAGCATATATTGCCGGTATGAGTATGTCCTAAGTTGTCTAGCCTTCTCTGAATAGAATTCTGGAGATTCACATTTTAATATATCCTTTTATTTTTTGTATTATTCATAGGCCCAACAAGAAAAAATGGATGCCGAAGAATTAGCCCAGGAAGCAGTCAAATTAAAAAGCAAATCTGCTGAGGAAGGTGCATGCAATGAGGACGCATCAGCTGAAGAGGGCGATATTTCCAGGCAGAATAATTTGGAGGGTAGCAAAAATGACTGCAATGTTTCAGGGTCCCCAGATGTAGTTTCTGGGACTCCCCAGAAGCCCACCAGCCGTCGGCAGTCATTTATAACCCTAGAGAAATACATGGAAGGCAAGACTGCTAGCCCCATCGCTAACACCAAATTTACAGGTTCACTTAGCAGGACACCGGAAGATCAGGTCAGTAATGCTCCGCTTACGGACAATGAGACTGTGCAAAATCCCACGGTGAAAGAGACCTCACAAATGAGTAGCGGACCAAACGACCTTTGCCGTCCTGAAAATGACCAGCCAATGGAGTCGGCCCAGCCAACGGAGTCAGCCCAGCCGGTAATCTCAGCAGATGAGGCTGAACAGGGACAGGAGGCAGATCCCGTTGCGAAAAATAGCGACCAAGACACAGCGGATGATGAAGGTATCATACCCAACACCCAGGTAGATAGTGCAGAGGCAGACATTGCTTTAGCGGAATCTATGGAATGCACTCCACTAGAAGAGCACCCTAATGATGCCCTGGACAGTTCCCAAAACTCTCAGAATACTCCTGGTTCTGTGGAAATCAGGCGATCAGGCCGACGCAGAAGCAAGCCTGTACGCCCCGGCGAGGATCCAGTGGAGGCGGACGAGAAAAACAAGCTGGGGAAGTCGAAGGAACTGCTTACGAATCGGGCAAATGTACAGAAAACTCCCGCTACTCAGCCGGAGATCTTGTCGCAAGGTAGATCAAGCAGAAGAAGCAAGAATGCTGTTGAGCTATTGGCACTGGAGGACAAAGTGAGTAGCAGAACACGCACAATGAGGCAGAATAGTCAAGGTAGACCAAGCAAGAAGTGTAGGGTGACTGACGGAGAAGTGCTGGAGGACGAGGATCAGACGAGTGACAGATCTGCTGCAGAAGAAACAAAAAGTAGCAAAAAAAGTGGACAAAAAGCACAGTTACTCATGGCTGAAGCAGAGGGTTTGTCTCAAAGCAAAGTGAGTAAGGTGCCAATGCCATTAAACAAGGACCAAGATTCCCAAAATGTGGCTGTTGTGGATTCACAAAATGTAGCTTCTGCAGATTCACAAAATGCGACGCTCTCTCCTCCTAGCCTAGTCGTGGGATCTTCACAGGGCAAGCGAACTAGAAAGCTGGCTACAGAGGCAGATTCTGAAGCAAGCAGTGCACCTCCTTCTGAGGGCCTGAATGAAAACAAAGTCTTGCAGATAGGTGATAAAGAGGAGAATTCACAAGAGTCTTCCCAGGGATCTGCTAGGTACAGGACACGGCGGTCTTCCCAGGGGTTACAGATTAATGTTGAGAATTCTGAGTCGGATGCTTCAGAAACCTGTGACAGTAGCCATACCTCGAAAAGACGACGCAGAAAGCCAAACCTGTCAAGTCCTGTCTTGACCCCCAGTCAGCCCAAAAATGAAGCTGAACAGCCAGAGGGAGTCGAGCAAGTGGAAAGTCAGCTACAGACTAAAATGGAAACCTCAGAGCTCACTCAAGAGACGGAAACCAAAGCTGCAATTTCTGACACGGTGGAGCCAGCTGACACCAAGGAGGCAGAGGAGGTTCTACAGAATGATGTTAAATTGTCAGAAACGGTGGATTCAGATGTTTCTGTCAAATGTCATTTGGAAACAAATGCTGAAGTTGTGAAAAGTATGATTGTAGTATTGGAAAGGACTGAAAAGGGACCAAGGTATGCACTTCAAGAGGGTTCTGCAGCACCTGTGGAAGGAACAAGTAAGAGTGAGTTTGTGCATGTTTGCTCACATACTAAGAGGGGAAGGGGGCGCAGGCGCTGTAGGAGCTGCCACTGCAAGACGCGTGGATCCTCACCTCAAGACATTGACTCATGTGACTCTCAAAATACAGGGAGTCTCAGAGAGAGCGCTGCATCTGAAGACTCTCTTGTTGACCCTGACTCTGTAGAATTTCAGCCTGCGGACTCCCCAGTCCATGTTGGTGACTCCAGCACAGATGATGCTGTGTTTGAGCCCTGCACACTAAGCACTCCATCCGCTGCCAGTTCCACTATTGAAACGCATTTGGATGTTTCCGTTTGTAAAGGAGATGGTCAGGAGACCTTGGGAACTGAGGACACCATTGGTCAAGGTACAAATGGACTTGAGGTAAACGTAGAGGAATGTCAAACGGATATTTGCGACCCTGAAGAAATCGTGCCTTTGAGGGAAAGTGTGGAGGAGCATAATCCAGCCCTGGAAGAACCCCAGGGGCTAAATGGAGATGAAAGTGTTGCTCCTTTACTTGAGCAGTCTAACCCAGCGTTGGAAGAGGTTGAGGGCACACAAGCGAATAATGAAGATGTGGCTGTAGCGGCTGCTTGTGCCGCTTTGCCAGCCGAGCCTTCCGCTGTCCCAGAAGCCCCTGTGTGTGTCGACTCTCCACCTAAACAGAAGTATTTGGACACTTTATCAGGTTTGGTGGAAGTAGGAAACAGTCCCAGCAGTGGAAAGACTCGAGGTGTCTGGTCTCCTTCTGCTTCTCCTTCCACCAGCATTCTCAAGAAGGGACAGAAAAGGCTACTGGAAGAGGAATCGCCATCCCCGCTGCCGAAGGTAGTGTCTGTGTTTGGCTGTGTCGAGTGATTTATGCGGAGTGAATTTTATGATCGTTCAGTCTTGAGTGAGTTTTCTAATGTCGACTTGGCTATATGACTTTGTAGTCTAGGCGGGTGTCCTTTGCTGACCCAATTTATCATCAAGAACTGGCAGATGACATCGATCGTCGAAGTCCTGTCATCAGATCCTCCAGTAGTAACTCGCCAAGATCCAAGAACAGTGCTATTGCTGTGCAGCAAAAGGTACTTTTCAGTTGCATTCCAGATATTCAACGATGCGATCCTGCTATATAAATTTAACCCAGAAAATATTTTTTCATAACTTGCTGGGTGCCGCTATTCATAATGTATATACTTTTCACTAGCTCCGCTTCATTGTCTGGATTTTCCTCATGTTTCACATGACTTTGCAATTTTAGTACATCATAACTCCAACCAAAGGCATCCAGACTTTAAGCCCACGGAATCTTCGTAGCCCAGGATACAAGAGCTCAAAGAAATGCCTGGTATGTGCAGCACATTCGTGTTTTTGTTAGCTTAAGGAGTTCATGTTCAGTTACCCTGCCGAGTACTTTCACACTCTGATACCTTGCCAGACTAGTTTACCAGCATTTAATATTCTGGCGTGGCTTTTATGGCCTGCTTGTATCATTGGGCAAAAATTCCCATTGTCTTGTATCTTGTGCTGTAACCTCTAAGGAACTGGGAGTTATTTTTCAACATTTGTATCCAAATTGATAAATTTGGCTATGATGAACCTTCATTACTGATAAACCTCCATTGCTGGAGATTAGGGGATGTTAGGAAAACTTGATGGTTTATAATGTGTATAATTGTGTGTGCTTTGCACAATTCTAGATGTCTGAGATGAGCCAAGAGCCCAAGCCTATTCCTAAGGACTGTGTCTTCCCAGCCCTTGTTGGCTGCTCTGTTCCTGTTGAGGCCATCTTGCCCCAGCTAACCTCTAACATGTGGTGAGTGTCAGCAAGTTCCTGAAGCCAGTGGTGCAGTTTACATAGTATAGTTTGTATTTAAAACTCCTTTATGGATCATTTTCTCAGTATGCAAACTAACCCTCAAAGTCTCTGTAAAGAACATAAGATCAGGACACAGTTGCTCCCATTTAAATTGTATTCAATATGTAAAGTTTATTCAAAGTCGTAATATTTTTGTGTGATTTAATTATATATGAAATATGAGAGCGAGAGAGAACGTGATCAGCCATCTTTACTTTTTAATCAGATGACTGAGTTTGTAATACAGTATCTAGAGTATTTTGGATTGTGCCTTGGTGACCAAAGTCTAGCCCTCATGAACTTTTCTCACTGTTTCAGGCCCCGTGGATTTGGGCAGCTGGTGCGAGCCAGAAATATTAAAACCGTAGGAGATTTAAGTGCTCTTACACCCAGCGAGATCAAGTCTCTGCCCATTCGGTCCCCGAAGCTGTCTAATGTTAAGAAGGCTCTGAAAATCTACCATGAACAACAGGTAATATGAGCTAACATTTTTTGACTAGCTATTGTGGAACAGGCTTTATGGAATAATAGCTTTGTATGGGATTCTGACCCAGTATTTAATGACTTTAAATGTTCAAGCGGAAGGGCCGCGATGATCTGAAGGCCTTTGATGAAATGGAATCAATGACCTCTGAGCTAGAAGAGACAGACACACCTCCGTGTCTTGAGGAGGAAAAGGTGTCTCTGAAAGTCATAGGTGAGTTCCCCATTGATACTGAATGCTTTCTCTTTTTCTTAGGTTTCCATTTGTTTTAATTGTTATTTTTGCTTTTTTTTTCTTCTGATATGCTGATGTATTAAGACGTGCAAATTTTTTATGCCAGTGAGCTAGGAGATTTCAAATTGATTTGGTTGGAGATTTCTGCTGTATTGAAAAATGAGTGTTTCACACTTGATGACCCACGTATCGATTTCCTCCCTGCAGAGACGGAACTGTCTGTCAATCCTCTGGCCGCAGAACAGAAGCCAACGGATCTGCCTTTGGCGGTGAAGGAGTTGGCCTCACGCCTAACGCTGGAGGAGCTGGGCCACTGTTCACCAGAACAACTGGTCGTGATGCACGAGCAGCTGAGTGGGATGATGAGAAGCATTGTGGTTCAGCTTCAGAACCGGCTGCCCTGCAGCACCAATAATGGCTGATCTTGTTGGTCAAATGGTTTGTTTCCCTACAGTGGCACTGAAGTTGTTCTTCCATGCAGCAGCTCCAACACGGTCGTAATTCAGTCTTTGCTGTTTTGTCCCATACAAGCCTTTGTTTTTTTTTTTTTTGTTTTTTTTTTTTTTAACTATTTAAACCCTTTGATATTCTGCTTTTAATAGCTGCTTTTAAACCTCCCCCCCCCCCCTCAAAACACACGGATTTTGGTATTATTCCAGCAGAAGGATTGGAGGGAACGCGTCAGGCCCGGTGGCGCTGGTGTGCCCGGACTAGATGACTTTTTAACATGCTAGTGGATTTACTCACTTGGCACTTCAAAAAATATTGTATAAGATGAATAAAGGAGCAAATGGATCTGAGTGCAGTGTGCTCATTGTTTTTTGTTGTAAGACTGTAATTGTCCTCATTGTGCCCGTGGAGGGAAATTATTGGGCTTCATATAAAGGTTGAAATGCGCATGAGAGAGGGTCGCAAAAATAACAAGACGAGCATTGCATGAAGTCGTGTAGTTTATTATCTACTTACACAGGTATGTTTTATTTTACCCTTCAGACCTGAGTAATCAGGGGAAACAAGTCACATGCAACAGTGGCCAGCCTTTACCAAATGAGGGAAGAGGCTTTTGTTTTTAATCTTTCAAAGTACTTTGTTTCAGAGAAGTTTCCATGAATTAATAAGAAGTCATTTTGGATTTTATACTTTTTTTTTTTTTACCCCTCTACATTTTTGTTGAGGAAAAGTATTAAACCAGGTTGTATATTGCAGGGTAATACGCTTTGCACAGGATTTTAGGACCAAGTTCTCAGATTGTTCGACATTTCACAATATTGATACGTTTAAAATATATAAAAAGTGGCTCTTTAATAGTATGCATGAATGGAAAAGACATTCTCATATGTGATTCATCTGATTGCTCATTTTGTCAGTGTAGCACTGGAAATATCCAGAGTGGGTAGGCACAGTACACACTTAAAACTGCATTTAATAGACTGAAGTACAATGTGAAGCATCTACTCTGGTATGAATACTACTAACCTAGAAGCTTGTTTTGACCCATGGATGTGCCCCCTCCACCCACCATATGGACATTTTGTGCTCACTGCTAAGTCCTCAGATTGCCTCCACATAGTTCGCTGGCAGCATCCCAGTCTTCCCAGTGCGCTGCACAGTGCCGTACATCCAGCCTTCGTCGATGGACTGAACGTTCACAATGACATCTCCGTCTTTGAAGGACACCTCGTCATTGTCTGCAGCGGCGTAGTCATACATGGCACGTACCGTTTTCTGGGATAGGGAAGAATGTCACCATTACGACTGATGAAGCAGGTATGAATTTCCCGGTTAAACTATGTAGTGGGGTTTGGGTAATTTAGTGTTAGGTGCTGGTTGTATTAATTAAAAATAAATCCTTTATTTGCTATTTGCGGATATACACTGGAATTCTCTTTGCCTAGCTTAGGGGTCAAAGTACAGAGTCAACCAACATGTGGCACCCCTGGAGCTTGGTGGGGGGGTGGTTAAGGGCTTTGCTGAAGGGCCAAGATGGATGTGACTGTTCTGTTAAGGCTGGGATTTGAACCGGCAATCTTCCAGTTATGTGCATAGAGCCCTAGCTCGCTGAGCCATTTACCTCCCCAAATATTAGCTCTATGTGTTGTAAGCTTGGTATAAATCAGTGTCTTACTAGTGCTTTGGAATAGTTTACATTAACTAGTTGATTTGGTACTCACCCCAGTTGTAGATGGGTGGGAGGGGACAGAGGAAACTGTGGTTTGCTGTGTGGCTACAGAGGAAGATCTCTGTTGGAGCTCAACTGTCTTGGCCTGTTGATACCCTGTAGTCGATGTGGCAAGGCGAGAGAAGGCAAGCTGAATAAGGACTGCGTAGCAGTTAGGTTCAAAGTGACTTTTGACTGAAACTCAATGTTTGCTCACCTGTTGAGGAGGTGGGGAAGCCATTGCTGTAGAGGGACATGTGGTGCTCCACGTTCTCCGAGACCTCCGACTTCTCATCGCCGGCACTCATGGCACTGGTAGAGCGGGAGTGCTCCTTGCTTCGGCGCTGAACTTGGACTTTGTGGAATGGATGGGGGGATTCATTCTCACACCCTTGTCAGACACATAGTTACCTCAACCTGCGCAATACGAGGTCATCGGCAGGGTCTTACCAGACATCATGTGCAGGCTTCTGGACTGTATGTTGTCCTCTGCTGGGTCATAATCAAAGACTGAGCCTGGGTTTGTGCGCCACACACGCAAGTCTGGGGAGAGGAACAATGATGTTGTGGATCCTGTTTGTGTAGCTGATCGGCAGACTTCTGTAGTGATGACTTGTCTAGGGATATTTGTTACTTAGTTTATTGGTTTATTTTCTGCCTTCCCTGTGAGAACTGGGCAGTCATATGGTGAACAGAGGCTAAATATGTCTAAACTAAGGTAAGATTAATGTGGTGTGGGGGAGGGGCAACCTGTGATGGTCTCCTGGTCATGCTCAATAGTCCTCCTCCTCTCCATCTCCACCACACGCCTCTGGATGCCACGGTAGCTGATATCACTGAAGTCCTGCATGTTCTTCTTCACACGCTCGGTAACGGGGTCGGTCACCACGGATGTGAAGCTACCCTTCTGCTTTTCAAAGTCCTGGTGGTACCGTACCTGGGGAGAAGAAGCAATGCCATGAAGGGCAACTGTGAACACAGCGACCGACCCGATGGAGCTGCAGCACCCAAGATCGTGGTCTGGTCAGGAAGTATATAGTGTGCATTGCTGTGTTTACTGTAAACTGTAAATCGTTAAAAAAAGACAAACTAAAAAACAGAGGCCCTTTCAATTGTAAATGTTAAACACATGATGGGCAAATATTTTTAACTCATACTCTGGTTTTCGTCTTTCAACAAATATATCTGGAACATCAACTATTTTAATACTCTATTTTAAACGCGAAGAGTAAAACGATCAGGATACCTCAAATACCACATGATGTGAAATGAGGCATTTAGTTCAAAGACCTGCTGCTTGAAGAGCTCGTAATGAGCATAACTGGCCAATCGGCCTGAGAGTTTGCTTGTTCTAGGGGAGACCCATGCAAAGAGTGAAGTACTGAAGTACAGAACCATGCAGTTAGTTGAACCGGTGTCTTAAAAATGGCTATAACGTGTGACTGACTGCCCTGCACTGGACTAGCATCCCATCCAATGTGAAAGACAACTGCGGTTCAAAGCAGGAAACACCGTCTGTACACCACGCAAAATGAATTTGTCAGCGGTAACTTACACCAGAAATTATCCTCTGGGTCTCCTTGACACGTCTCATCTCGGGGGTGTCCAAGACGAATGCAGCTCTACCCTGTACCTGCTTACGGAAGCTGTCAGAATACAGCACCTGGGGGGTACGCAAGATACCAATGCATTTAAGAAAGGCGCATTCTGTCTGCGATGCATGTATCGTCCTGTATCCACAGGGTACGTACGGTGGAGACAAAAATGGGAGCACAGAAAAGAACCTAGCCTTTTAGAGAAAGATGGAACTGTTTAGTCATGGTAGAGGCTAAAATTAGCAAGATATCCCAACCAGAGCAGAGGAGGAAAAAGTTTGGAAAGTGAAGAAGTTAGGCGGTGATGTACACGACACTTCACAGCGGTGATGTTAAAGACAGCAGGAATGAATGTAGTTAATGTAACAGATACAGTCAAAAAAAGTTAGAGGGTTATGGGGTGGGGGGGCACTTTATGCACACATCTACAGTGGAATACCGAGCTAATGTGTTCTTGGCTGCGCTTCACCCTTTCCATCTCTGGAGTATATATGACTGGCGTTCCCTTTGCCGAACTGTCCTTATACAATACCTGAGAGACAAAAGCACAGCACCCACAAAGCAATAAGACACTAGATCACACCCGGATTTTATTACCCAGTTTATGGCTTCACCTCTCTGTTAGCGCCACAGGCTTTAACAGCAACAGAATGAAATCGGAAGCATCTAGGCACTGAAAGTACTAAAAGTGCTATTTGGTAGACCTTAGCAGAAGGTCTCTTGGTAGACCAGGACTGGCTCGACTTGGATTTATCTACCCAACGTAAGATCCATGAGGAAGGAGGAGACAGACAAGAAACACACACAGTCCCCCCCAAAGATTTTACTATAATGAAAATAGAAATAAACCAGGAACACTGTGATATTTCAGCAAAATATTAAAAACAGTCAAGTAAATGTAGTGTTTATAAATTATTTAACTAATATAAATTTCAAAAGGCTTTATTTATGTAAGCAAAACAAAAATATGCCATGTGATTTGATAAAATTTTTCAAAATTGTATTATACATTGATATTTAAGTAATTTGTTTTTAAATGTAAAGAAATTTATAATTTAAATGGTAAAAACTACTTAAGTTACCATATAGCACAGTACTTGAGGTATTCACTTTCACTCGGGTAAAGAGATGGTAGGAATCAGAAATAAACTGCAACAAACTTAGTGTTTCTGCCATTGCAGCTTCTTCAAAACTCTCTTTGTTCAGAACGCGTTACCAAGATTGATCTGTAGAGCTTACTATGCAACTTTGTTTAATGATGTCTTCTTCACATCTACAGTATAATGTGCCTAAAAGATTGCTTTAAGAGCTGTGAGCTTGTAAAACAAAGTTATCAACAGTTATCAAAGAGAAAAAGGAGAAAAAACTCAAAATCAAATAATGGATAATTAAGGTATGATACAGGTTTACACCTTCTATTTATGGGACGTGAAATGTTGGGTCTAACAAAATTGTGTTTAAAATGTATCGCCTGGGAAAAAGTATCATGGGAACAAGAATCTTCCAGTGCTGTGGTCCTTTTAGGGAAATTATGTGTCTGTGTATTCACAGAAATAAACAGGAAACATTATTTACAGGATTGTATATATTATCAAACAACGCGGGTCCCAGATACTTACAGTGCTGAAGTTTCTCTGGTTCTCGCGAACCCTCTGCATCTCTGGCGTGTCCAGGACAGGTACATAATGGGACATGATTCTTTCTGCCTCTTCCTTGTACTTTTTCTGTCAAGTGTAAAAGGACTAAGGAGTCAAATGATTTCCAGTATAGAATTCAGAAATAAAAGCAACTTATTCTGGATACAGAAAAAAACATGTCGTTACATCTGCGAGCCAAGGACAGTGGAACTCGTACGTGTGGAGACTTTCAGCACTTACCTGGCTCACAATGTTCCTGATCTGCTGTGCGTGAATTATGTCGGGGGTATCGATCACCGTGGTGTAGCTAGCGCGATCCTGCTCGGCTGTCTGCTTATACTTGCTCTGATAGACAAAAACAAATATTCAACATATTACAATATCAAAGAGCTCTCGGCAACTTAACCAAAAGCACGTCTTTAAAATATACAGCCGTGGGAAAAATTAAGAGACCACAGTACAATTTTTTGTTTCGCTCATTTCTCAATTTATGGGTGTGGCGTCTGAATAATTTACATATTTTTTGGCTTCTCGGGGATGAAGGGCTTCTTCCTGGCTTTATGGGACTTCAGTCCTGCTTCTAGGAGCCTGATATGAACTGTCCTAGCAGTGCACTTCACACCTGCACTTAA
>JAODJW010000001.1:42348090-42359526 GCA_026777045.1 Hyperopisus bebe | reverse complement strand
CTTCTAGGAGCCTGATATGAACTGTCCTAGCAGTGCACTTCACACCTGCACTTAATGTTTCCCATTCCTTTTGAAGGCCACTTGATGTCATCCTCTAATTCATGAGAAACTGTCAGATAAGTATAACGGTCATCTCTGCCATTAGAAAGTCACTTCCGCTCTCTACCTGACTGGTTTCTGGTTGTTCCCAGTGTCTCCTGCTTCACTTTGTTCTTGTGTGCTGCAGTCTTACACATTTTGAACCTCGAAGCAACCTGCTGCTCAGCATAGCCTTCCGGCGGCAGAACCACGATTAATCCAGGATTTAAAAATGCAGATTTGTTTAAAAATATAGAGTGGTCTCTTAATTATTTCCACGGCTGTAGCTCAAAGCATTGTATTTTTAATGGAGGGTATTACAGCATATGGACTGACCTGACTCAGGATGTCAGTAGCGTTCTTTGCTCTCATGAAGTCTGGTGTATCTGTGGCTAAAGCTAACATTCCCTTGCCTTTAATCTCTTGCTCCAATGCCTTCTTGTACTCTCTCTGCAGTTATAAAATTCATATTAGGCATTTCCATCAATACTGTACTATGTACTCAATACAAGGAACTATTTTGATTGCTTCCTTAAAAACATGTGTAAAATTAATTTAAGATGCATTCATTCCAGACAAAAAAGATGAGAAACATTTTACTAGTATTAAAACATTTGTCAAGGGCTGAAAATCAAACCTACAACACATTGAAGCTGCTATTATTAAATGCAAAACTAGTGGATCCATTCAAGATGTTAGAAGACGTATACTGCTGGCACAAAAAGCATGGCTGATGGGAGGAATGGTTTTAGAAAGAGGATGATGAGGGTGAAGGTCCACAGAGAGCTGGAAGAGAAAATCAGTTTTATTAAAAGAATAAAAGAAGGACCCCGACATCTGGTTAGATAGTTACAGTACATAAAGAGATTAGTTTTCATTAGGTTTGTGAGACATGACACATGGAAATGCAACATTCTTAGTAGAATCAGTGTTTAGAATGGAAGGGAGATAAAATGGCAGTGATGCAGCCTGCAGTGATCCTACCTCATTCAGAATGTGAGTAGCATTCTTTGCTCTCAATAGTTCGGGAGTTTCCTCCAGCAAAGTTATCCCTTTACCTTTCACCCCTTCCTCTAGATCTCTCCTGTACACTTTCTACAGGATGAAGAAGAATAGAGAGACTGCAGGGAGACAGCACACAGGCACCCGTGCAGTGCTCTTGACCGAGCACTGCTCATCCACTGGGATCAAAGTCAGCAAGCCTCCCCCAAAGCCATAGAAAGTTTGTTCTTCTTCAGTTTTGAGCTTGATGTTCTCGCAGTGCAACTGGATGCATGAATTGTAAGAATGCAATATTAGTAACTACTGAAATTACTTAACTGAAGAAGATAACATTTTGAATTGCATTTTATGGGGTATAAAACAAGGCTTTTTGAATTTGATCAGTAGTCTGATAAAAATACACAGATATTTGTGTTTGAGCACAAGCAATCCATTATTTTACATCGTCAGAGTGTTGAATGCACTGTATTTCGTCACATTTGATATGTATACCACTGAATAAGTATATAAACCTGGTTAATTTACTTTATGATTTATGAAACAAACATCTGATTTGTATTTTGTATCAGACTCCTTATTTCCAACAGTTTTTCACACATTTCATTAGAAAAGACACAACAATGACCAGTAAGTAGATGTTGCAGTTAAAATACAACTTTGTTAGCTGAAATTGCAATACGTTTGTTTGAAGTTAACTCCACAAACAAACAAAAGCATGGACTTGGTTTTTAGTAATAGACTAACCACTACAACTTATCTACACTGGTCGAAGAGAAGAAAACAAGATAAAGTCAGAGGTCAATTAAGAGGTAAGGAGAGAACCAGAAAAAAGGTCAAAGGTCAATTAAGAGGTGAGAAGAGAACCAGAAGATGGTCAAAGGTCAATTAAGAGGTTACATGGAATCTATTTAAGAGTCATGCTAGGAAGAAAATGTGAAGAGAGGATATATTACTTACAAGTATATGAAAGCTAAAATCATCATGCAGAAACTGTACTTCATATAAGTGAAATCAAAGGTCAAAAGCACTTGATGGATTAGCAGGGTGTTTTCTTAGTATGATTACCAAGATGGGAGTTGAAGATATAAGTGGGAGTAACTATTACCTCACTGGCTATTTTGGTGGCGTGTCTGACATATAACATGGCGGGGGTGACCTCCAAGCCTGAGAGGTTCCTGCCTTTAATGGACTCCTCAAAGTCCTTCTTATAATTTTTCTATTTATTGCAAAAATAAGAATGGAAAATGCATCTGAAATACAGTAAATTACACCAAAAACCTGAGACCTTGCATCCTCTTTGTGGGGTATAGTAGGTCCCTCATAAATGTACAGGCATGCCCAGGTAATGAGCGAAATCCGTTCCCTGAGTCTGTCTTTAAGTTGAACTTGTAGGTAAGTCAGAAAAAAAATAACACAGTACATGATGATGATAATAATAATAATATCTATACAGTAATAATAACATAACAACATATGGTACTTTACTGCACCTTCAAGCTGATATTCCCCTCAAGCCCTGCAGTGTTTTCACCAGTGTCACAAAGTAGCGTGTGCATTTGTTATTATGAACCATCGTATTTAACCTAATTTTTTTACATAACAGGCTTTATGGCCATCCTTTCGTAAGTATGAGTTGTTCGTAAGTTCGACGTTCTTAATCCAGGGACTTTCTGTATATGTTTCCTGGATTTTTTAAGAAAAGTTCATGGAGTATAATTCCAGGTTAAAAATGTCCTGTGTTATATGGCTGTAATTTTGTGTCTGGGTGAGTGTATCTGTGAAACAAGTAACAAGAGTGAAGCATAAAAATGATGATAAATCAGTAGATACTTGAACAGCTCTTGTACTTCTATATGCATAGTATGTAGGTCCAAATATGTGTGTTTTCCCAAACACTGTGTGACTGAATAACTTAAACGTAAAAAATGCCAAGCAACACGTTGTTCCTCGATTTCATTAATCATGCCGTTTTCATCCTGGTATCAGTACGATTCTCATAGCTACTTGCAAGTATGAACGAAAGACAAGCATACTGTGACTGCACTACTACTGGACTGGATTCTTCTCAGCACCTACGTGTTTGACCCTATGTACAACAGTCCTGGATTGTTTTTTAAAAGCCTTTTTTTTTTGGTTGTCTCTCAAGTGTAGTTATGAAAACCATCCCGATTTAGGTTTTGAAAAGAAGTACTAATATTTATGTTGGAATGAACTTAAAGACTTACACTGAAACATAATAAGACTTTCTCCTTTCGGCAATCAATTCATGGGTCAGCGCTTCAGAAGTAAAGATTCTTTCACTTTGATTGAAACTGCTGTCTGCATATAAGTCGTCGTCATCCCCAGTCCTGTTTTACCTGGCTCTGCATGTGTTGGGACTCCTTGGCTGTAACATATGTGGGCGTCTCGAAGTCCAGCATAGCCTTGCCTTTCTCCTTGTTATATTTTTCCTTGTATTTCACCTGTAATCACACATGAGATGAGTCACATATAAGCCATAAACTGCAAGTCATCTGAAACAGCCTGAGGTGCACTGCATTATAAAGAGTACCATACTAATTTTTTTTTGTAAGTAACTATCTGCACCAGTCACTGCTTATCATGTACAAGATCATGGAGCTTATGCAGGGAAACACAGGAAATAAGCAGAGGTGGATAGGTTAGGTCCAGAAAGTAAAAATCCAGATCAAGATTTTGTTTCAACCAACCAGTTATGTATAAAGTGTCACAAACACAAAGGACTCAACTGGTTGGTTGAAACAAAATCTTGATCTCGATTTTTACTTTCTGGACCTGAACTATCCACCTCTGGGTATAGAACAGGAGACCCACTGGACGGGATGGCTATCCATCACTGGGCACAGTTCCAAACACTTTGGGCAGTTTAGAGGCTCTAATTCATGTAACTGCACATTTTTGGACTGCTGTAGGAAACGCATTTGGTAACACTTTACTTAAAGCTGTCATTTATAGTGCATTACAGATACCTTCATAATGCACTATAATGGTCAATATAAGAATTAATAAAGCATTACAGCATCTTCTATTGACAGTCATAAAGCATTATAGTATCGATAATAATACTTCCCAAGCTCCAGTGAAGCTGTAATCTATAACACACTATAGATACCTTCATTATGCATTATAATGGCCGGTATAAGCATTAAGGATGCTTTGCACTGCATTGTGAAGGTACCTATAGTGAGAGCTTCATAAGGCATTCACGATACATAATACACATGGCTATAATGTGTTAAGGCTTTTTCTGAATAATTATAGCCATATTTATAATTCTTTATGAATGCATTATAATGTGTTATGAATGTGTTCATAGATTCTTATAAACATGGAATTCATAGAAAGTGGAGAGAGCTAAAGGAAGTACTCAGACCCCAACCCTGAGGGGTGACAGTACAGGGTTATCCAATGAACCTCCATGCTACCCTAAGCAACTGAATATTTTGCACGTCCACCATGTCAAAAAGCCAATGACAAACATTTTTATATCACATATATGTAGCATGTAACAATTGTAACTGAAGAACCAGTGGATGAATATACTGTTTTCTTTCACACTAATGACATTCAGATAATTAGTTCCATGCTCAATAATAAACACCATAAACTAATTCTGAAACCTGCAAAAGGTTATTATTGTTTATAAGTACATTAACAATGTTTTTAAAAAAAACATCACTGCTGCTTAAGGGTAAGGTGCATACTTTATAAAATACAAAATCGGTTTGGGAAACTGTTCAGATAAAAACTGCACATGGATCCGTGGTCAGTCTGTGGTTTAAGCCTTCCTTAAAACATCCCACTTACTTGGCTTTGAAGTTCTGTGGTCTCCTTGTGATGGAGCTGTTCAGGTGTGTCTGGAATCATGTGGTAGTGACCTTTACTCTCCTCAAATTTCCTCCTGTACTGATACTAAGGGGGAAATTCCGAAGGCACCTTAATAATGCTATCCAACATGGTCTGCACCGAGTGTCCTCTGACCCAGTGATACTCATTCAAAAGGTAAAAACAAAAAAAGTCTATTTATAAAAAAAAAAGTCACGTGACATTCAAAATTAGGCTACACTGGCATGTTATAAAATATTAAGAGGTCAGTATAAAAAGTCAGTGCAAAAAAAAAAAAAACAATATATATTGTTGAAAATAGTGGCATACAGTGTTAGGTGACTTCAGCAAGACGTGTTTTATTATAACATGTGAACATCTTAAATTTCCTCATTAATGTGTGAAGCTTAACAAGTATGGTACAAAAACATACACATATATTAGGGAAAAAAATCAAAGCACAAAAATGAAAAATTTTCAGAATAGTTGGAGCAACACTAAAGTGGTGTCAAAAAATGAAGAAAAATGGAAGCAGTTACAGACTGATGCTAGTATGGAAAGATCTTGAGAAGGTTAGAAGGGTCAAGGTCAATACCACATGATGTCCGTAAAGATTATGGGCAGGTAATGTGGAGTTTGGTGCCAAGTTTTTTTATATTAGTATTGTGGGGCAGTAAGACAGACAGTGATATTATACAACTTGAGAGGACAACAGCAAATGGTGAGCTGGTAGGTCAGGTTAGTCAGCCCCTTACATCACTGGAGAGCTTGCTGGTGCTCAGGCCGTGCTGCATGGACAGAGACTCTGCCATGTCGGTCACAGGTTTATGCATCTTCTTCAGGTCACCCTTGTATTTCACCTGTGTGAGAGAAGTGTGATTAGAGAGTGTAAGGAGTGAGTGCAAGCAGTGAGTGTAAGTACAGTGAGAGTAAGTAGTGATGCAAGTGGTGAGTGTAAGTATAGTCAGTGTAAGAAGAGTGTGTAAGTGGTGAGAGTAAATAGTGAGTGTTAGTGGTGAGTGTAAGTGGTGAGTGTATGTAGTAAGCCTAAGTAGTGAGTGTGGGATACAACCATCAACTTACCAGGCATGACAAGAAGGGCCTATCCCCTTATCTCACACCTCTCTAAAAACACCCACACATTGCCACACCTCACATATCATTATAACGAAGCATTATGGCTTACCTCACTTGCAAGAGTATTGGCATCCTTCATAGTCTGGTAAATCTTACTGCTCTTCAAGTCATACTGTGGTTTCATCCCCTTCACCTCTTTGTCAAACTTCTCTTTATACTTCAACTAATGGAAATTGACAACAGTACAACATCAAGGGAAAGAGTCACCTTTGCCAACACTGTATAATAAGCCTGAAATTTTTCTTCATTTGTTAAATCCCTGTTATAAATGTAAATCAAATCAATAAGTCTCTTGTTATACAGTGTAACCAAACAGAAGTTTCCTTTTAGGAGCAAACTGCCTTCAGTTGCCTTACATTAACGTTAACGGTATACTATGTAAATTTTCATTCACTTTGCTTTACTGCTCCTAAAAGGAAAACACCACAAACAATATACACAAAATAATAATACACAAAACAAAACAACACAATGACCTCCTGTCATAGACAGTATATGGAAAGAAAAGTTGAAGCTTTCCATCCCAGCACATCTGCAGAGGAACTGACCTGGAAACATTATTGTGAGTTTCAAAAACCCCAGAAACAAGAGTGTTTCTGGTGATTGTGTAAATCCGGCAGTCTAACAGGTTTAGTAAAAGCTGTTACATGGCACGTATTATAAAAAAAGCCAGCCAGTAGCCATAGAAATACATGAATCGCTCGATTTTTTTTTTTGTGTAAGACGGGTAGACAGGAAGACACGGACAAGAAGCAGTCAGGGGCCCTGTGCTTCAGGCCCATCCTTACATCACTAGTCAGGACACTCATTTTCTTAATGTGACGCATCTGCGGAGTATTAAGGGAGGCAGTTCCGTGGGGCGAAGGCCCCTCCACCTAAAGAAATGCAGCGACATGGCAGGATGAGAGCAAAGAGAAAGGGAGGGAAAAAGAGGACAGAGCAGCTAACCCAGGTAAAAGTTGACGATACAAAGACAAAGCGCTATACGTGGTAGAGTATTAATGCAATATTAATATGTAAGAGCCTATGGGGAATATGGATGTATGGCTACAAAGCATTATGGGAAGCATGTAGATGTGAAATAAATTCATTATATTCATTAGTATGTTATTGAAATTTAAAGCGTTATTTGCTTATTTTAGTCACTAATGTGCTGTTACACTGGGAGACTACTATAGCAGGAATGATAATTCATGTGTAAGGTAAAAGAAGACAAATCCAGCAGCGCAATGCGATTGCTAGGCTGTATCTGGACGTTTCCTTCAAATACCTGGCTGGTCAATTTGGCCACCTGAGTGGCCAGAGCGATATCTGGGCGGCTGGCCATGGCTACTCCAGCGGTCACCTTCTTACGGTATCCGATCTGTTAGAGATACAGCACACCGTCAGTGCACACTGTCCACATGCGGTCTGCATATCCAGAAAGGTGGTCTGCTGTGCAGGTTCCAGCTGTTTTCTGTCACGGTTTGAAGGCGTACGCACATCGCTTATCAGCTTGGCTGCCTCGGTGGCCTTCCGGATGTCAGGGCGGTCAGGTACTGGCGTGTAATGCAACTTGGCTTTAGCTTCTTGCTTGTAAGCAAACTGCGAATCACAAAATCCTCTTTATATACAATCACCTGAACACACTATAAAATACCAAGCTAAAATCATAAACCACCATTCAATGAGTTACTATTCAGGAATTTTAAAAAAGTAAAAATCACCAACTAAGCCTCAAAGCTTAACTTGTACTCCTTTATCAAACGCAAATAATTTAAGTGATGATACTTATCAGGATCTGTCCCTATTATGTCCGTCATGTTCCCATTTGGTCAGCAGATGGCACTGGCCATCCTGTCTTACTCCCTATTCCCAGTCCTAATGTGATTCATTATTCGCACCTGTTCCTTGTTTAACCGCATCACCTGCGTATATAAGTACCTACGCTTGCTCTGGCTTTCTGTTGGTCATCATTAGAGTTCTTCTAGATGTTAGCGCTCCCTGCTAGTTCCCATTCTTGGTTTGTCAGTCTAGTGTTTTGTGCTGCGGATTGCCCTACAGTCCCTTGCCTAGGGTTCTGCTCAGCCCTATTCCCTCCTAACATATCCTATCCCCTCCTAATATATCCTCTACGTCTCTTGTTTTGGCCCCTTGAGGCCCTTTCGTTTATTGCCCCTTTGTAAGTTTTTCTCTGTAATAGAGTCACCTTCAGTTTATTTAAAAGCCTGCATATGGATCATCTCTCCCTTCCAGTGTTAAGCCACGGTAATACTAACAAACAGTGGAGCAATGCAGATGAACGAACAATTGATACTGAAATAAGCTCCTCAGAAGCACAGTTCCTTTGCAGTGAGGCGAGGCAGTCACTCACATTGCTCTGGTTCTTGGCCACCTCCATAGCATGCTTCACACTGGGGGGGACTGTCATGGTGTTATACTTTGCCTTACCCTTCTCTTTCTCAAACTGCTGTTTGTACAGTTTCTGCAAAGAAATGTGCCGGTGAGCATCAATAATTAAACCAGCCAAAAAGCTATATATATATACAGTATACATATGAATGGTCAAAAATCACACTATGATATTTTATCGACACATCGCCCAGCCCAGCTAAAATGTGATGAGACGTTTTGCTTACCCCACTCACAAGCTTGGCCACCTCTTTGCTGTGTGTGGTTTCGCGAGTCTCAGGCAGAGTGGTGAAGGAGCCACTTTGCATCTGCTTTTTACTGGCCTCCTTATATTTTGTCTGGAGGGGACGGGAAACTGGATATCGTACACTGTACCTCCTTATGCCATATTTAACACCACACAAGGAAAACAGGCACTTGGAAAATTTTAAATGTAATATTACGGTAGATTAATATTGAACTAAAATGTCTCTCTGATTACCACAACCAACAAATACTGATAAACATCATTCATCTTTTTTAATTGATCATTTTACGTAATGTAATAAGAATATAATATTTGGAAGATAATATACACAACTAATAATGTCTAACTAGTTGCTAGGTATCACACTGTAGTACTTTACTCTGTTCCTTACTTCAGATATCAGAGAGGCGATTGATTTTGCATGGATAATTTGAGGAGTGTCTGGAACAGCCTGGTAGATGCCCTTGGATTTCTCATACTTCTCCTTATATTTCACCTGTAGAACAAAAAAGTTTCATAATCTGCCAGCCTGTAGCGTCTCGCCAGGAGCCGGAAGGCCGCATGACAAGGCAACTCTTCACATTGTGTTCTCAATATGTTTGATGAGAACAGCTGGTTGAGTACAGTCGGCTTGCTGTACTCACATCGCTGGCCATTTCTGTGGATTGCTTGGCCAGGGTGGTGTACTTGTCATCCGTGACGGATATCTTGCAGCCCTTCAGCATCTCCTTGTCATACTTGTAATCAACCTGTAAAAGTTTTACAAATAAGTCATTTTAAATGCAAATGGTTTATTGCAGGGGTGCCCAACCCACTGACCACAGCGTGTTTGACTCAGGGAGGGTGGAACAGGTACAGTGGGTACAATTGAAATGATACCAATGTCATGGAATTAAGTATTAGGACACATTCAATGAAGTGTGTCTTCTTACTGCAGCCAAATGACACTCACATCACTTTGCTGAACCCCAGTCTTCAGTGCATGTACAAAATCAGGTCTGTCCATGGTCCATATCCATTTTGCTTTATTGGCTTCGTACTTCTTTTTGTAGTCCAGCTACAGAAAAATATCAAGGTAAATAACGACACTAATCCTGAGAGTTCTGAAGGAAGAAGAATCGAGGCTCCCTTGTGCTGTCTTACGTTGCTGATGTTCTGATACGCTTCCTTGGCCGCTCTGATGTCGAAAGCATCAGGGGACATGGTGATGTGGCTCTTCTCCCTCTCGTACGCCTCTTTGTACTTCAGCTGGTAGGAAATGGCAAGTATAGACATTAATGACAGACATCAAGAGTAGTGGCATTTGGAAACGAATGAAAAGGAGGAATTTTGAAGGACCTACCACGCTTGTGATTTCATTGACCCTCTTCATGTGCTGCTGGACTGGAGTGTCATGGCCCAGAGTATAAGCCTTGGCTTTGGTCTTGTTATATTGCATCTTATAGATAATCTACAGGTGAACAGGCAAACATCAGACTCAGATCCTTTTCATTTCAGTTAAGGAATATCTGTCATATTTTAAATGTGAAGAGTACATTATAGGACACTCACTATATGCACTTACTATATGCTAGATTTACATACTAGGTTCTAATAAACAAAAAAAAAAACAGTATTTCTTATGATTCCAGGTATTGAATAAAGTATACGTGGAATTATTATTAATGATATATTTCTTGCATTATTGCTGATTGTTGACTGCTAGCTATATATTGTATAGTGTGATGTTGTACCATCACACTATTTTTTTTTTATTTAAACCTTTATTTTACCAGGCAAAGCATTAAGAACAAATTCTTATTTACAATGCCAGCCTGGCAAGTACCCAAGAGCACAAACCAAACAAAGATTTTATACAATAACAAATAACAACATCACATAGACAAAAACATTAAGCAGTACATGGTGCTTAATGACTATGTGTTGTAATATAATTTAGGAATTGTAATCATATGCCTTTACTTACCTATTTTCTTATTGTGATAAGTCTTGGTATTGTAAAAATCATATTTACACTATTACATTAACCTTACAGTGATTACTATTGACTAATAGAATAAGCAAACTTTTTGCATTTAAAGCTGCTTAATATCTATACTTATGAATTACCCATTTTATGTTTTGCTTATAGATTTGTGGTGATTCACACAGTACAATGCATGTCCAAAGGTAACAGAGGTCAGCCTACATCACTGATCAGCTTGCTGCGCTTGTGCACTTCACGTTCAGGTGTGTCCAAGACGGGGGTGTACTTGTCCTTTTCACGCTCATACTTCTCCTTGTACTTCCACTGGTGGGTGCAAAAAGATGTCATGAGAGCCAGCAACAACATTATCACACTGGTAGTGTGCCTCTAATGATCTTAAATATATGTTGCTAAAGATACAGCATATTCATTCATGCCATTTCCTGTTCATGTAGACATATTTAAAAAACACTATATATGAGTCACTATATGAATATACAGCAAGTATATTAAATCATTTTCGTAAAATGTAACAATGAATATTTAATAATAAATACAATATTCATGCAAAGTCAAACACATGCATGCAACAGAGAAGCAGCTAGCAATTAACATCAGCAGACGGGACATTCATAACATTTACACTTGGTTTACAGCAGGGGTCTCCAACTCCGGTCCTGGAGAGCTACTGTCCGGTAGGTTTTCTATCCTACCCGGCTTCTGATGAGCCACACCTGTTCTCAGGTAAATACCAGGAGCAGGTGTGGCTCAT
>JAODJW010000001.1:42285102-42317438 GCA_026777045.1 Hyperopisus bebe | reverse complement strand
CTTTGCCTTCAGAACGTCAAGTGAACCAATGGGAACCCATCCCAGACCCCTAAGCCATCCCAGGTCAGACTTGTACAGAGCCTGGGATAAAAGCAATTTGGCGAAATTAGTCAGACATTGCTATAACATTAACAGTTACAGAACTGGATAATTCATATGACCACCATAACATTTAACTTAAAAAAGACACATAGCTTGTCAACTGATTCTAAAAAAAGTTATGCATTAATTGTCAATTACTGGTTATCTACTAAAAGTGGACTAGAATTTTGGTATTAATCAAACTTACATCACTCTGTATGTCATAGACCTGCTTTGCATGTACAACATCACTCTGGTCAGGTAAACAGGTCCAATTGTGAAGGTATGTCCTGTAATTGGCATCATTGACTTGAATCTGGTTCTTCTTTGCCAACTCAATAATCAGCATATCTGCTGGAAGGTGGAATTTGGTCTTGGACTCATTGAAGTCTTTCTTATACAGCGCATCGCTGGCGATCTTGGCTGAATTCAGAGCCAGCATGAGCAAGGGGTCGTCCTGAATGCTGCGGGCTCCGATATGGTGGCCAACTTGCTTCCGGTATCCAGCCTTATACTTATACTGAAAGGACAGCAAGATAAAATGTTGAATATGTCCTTGTATCTGAAACTGTTTTTGCAGTGAATAATCAAGACCAAAAAAAAAAATAAACAAATAAAAAATAAACCAGAACTCACATCGCTGGCAATGTCCCTGGAAGCCTTAGCAGCTTTGATAGGAATGGCGTCATGTCGCATATCATAACCCTTCTTCTTGGCCTCTTCATTGGCAAGTGAATATTGTTTCTATAAATGAAAGTAGTATCAAATTGCCAAATTATTACAGTAAGTTATGTGTTACATCATTTATACCATAATCAGGATAGTCTAGAATTAGTAACTAACTGGATTAGTTTCAGTAATAACTAATCACCACAAGATATTCATCACTGCATGTGATCAATAAACTAGATTTTACATCTGTTTTATTAACAATGGATGCTTAAAGATCCAATGGCGCTTGTTAGAGAATGATGCCTACCTTGCTGTAAGTCACTTTATTCTGTCGTGCTAGCGTTATCTCCATGGTATCTGGCATCATGTGGATCTTAGTTTTCTCTTTTTCCCAAGCATCAATGTATGCTCTCTGTAAAAAAAAAAATAACAATTATTTGGTATTCAAATAGTTAATCATGGAAACTGCAAACAAGCTTCAATCAGAAAAACATGCTGTTAATACCCATGTAACAAATAATTTTCATACTGAGTATATATTTTTGTCTGCTGATTTACCAGCAGTAACGCTGTGTTTTTATTTTTCATGGTCGTATAATTTATATGATTTTATAAAACTGAATATCGCATGCCTTTAAATCATGATAAAAGTGTCAGTCAAGTCAATACATCTAACTGTAAATGTATAGATCAAGGAGTGGGCTAACTTGTGGAAGTGTCGCCAACTTTGGACAGCTAGCTGGCATGAGATTTTCAATTCGAGGCAAGTCTGTACAGTCATTTACATGTACATAACAGATTTATTACTTCTGTAGGGTTTGCATACAACCCCAATGCTTTTGGTGTAGCTAATTTTAGGTTTATGACAGAATAATATAGATTTGTCGTAAGATTTCTTGCGTGAGCGTGCGACTCAGAAAACGTGAGTGTCACACCAGAAGCATGTCAGTTGGCAACCCTGTTGTGGCCAGAGGTGACGGAGGTGACTCATAGCAAGGGGGTAGTCCCCCCTGGTAAAATTCGTCAAACTGGGGGTTGGGGGTGGGTTCTCTGTAAAACGTTGCAAGTTTTGCATAATCATCTTATCTAATTATCAAATTATCAAAAGGGTGACTTGGTAAAATTTGCCGACCGGGGGTCCCTTGGCTAATCTTTTCTGTGGACCCCCTACCACGATGGGCCTGGGAGCAGATACCCCTCTGCCCCCCCTCACTTCCTTTGCTATTGTGGTTATATTGTGCTTATATTGTGGTTATATACGCCAACGCCATTCCGAATGGTTCGTACAGAGACGTGAACCTGTTAATCTCTTACCTTGTTCATGATCTGAGCATTTGATTTCGCCAGCGCTATGTCCAAGGCTTGGGTGTCTCTGGAAAATTTAAAGATGCTGGGATGTTGACGGTACAGTTTCTCACTTTGAATCTGGCCTGCTGTCTTGGCTTTCTGTACATCTAAAGAGCCAATAGGTATCCATCCTATGCCTTTCATATAACTATTATAATCACTCTTGTAGACATTCTGTGAAAGAAGAAAACATAGTGCATACTAAGGTTAGCACACTCAATTAAAAATGGTACCATTCAGTAAACTCAGTGGCTTAGCAAGCAAGCAAATAATCATAAAACAACAATTATAAAACAAAAAAACTGAGATCTGCAGAAGCAAAACATTTTCTTTTTTTTAGTAGTTCACTAATGTCCACCTAGAATCTCTATCTTTGACTTAGTAATACAGTTGAAATACATATCTTACAAGATTTATTCAATTTCATTTTCTTAAACAAAGGTATTTTCACCAGGGCCGCAACATTTTTTATTTTCCTAGACTTCCTGGGTAACAAGATGGTTCATACATATAAGCATCTTTTCCCACCAGCAGAGCAAATGCCTTCCGTTTACTCACATCGCTGGAAATCATTTGCATGTTCCTGGTCAGCTCCATGTTCATTGCATCAGGCAGAAGGATGTAGCGGTGATGAGGCTGCTTATAGCCGGCATTGGTGACTATTTTTGAGGCCAGTTTAGCCTGCACAACGCTGATCATGTCCACAGGCGCGTGATACTTCAGCTTGGCCTTGTGGTACTCCTTCTTGTAGTTTCTGTCGCTCTGCATTTTGGCCACCTCCATGTAGTGCACTAGCAAGGGGTCATCCTTGATGCTGCGGAAGCCCACGTGATGTCCTCTTGCTTTCTCATAGGCCAGTTTGTACTTGTACTGTGGGAATGTTGAATATTCAATACAAAAAAATAGGTACTGTAGTAATAGAAGGTAATGACCTCCAGAATTAAAATGACTTACGTTACTGGCGATGTGCGTAGAGGCCTTGGCAGCCTGAACTGCTATGGCGTCTTGCTTGAGGTTGTGACCTTTATTTATTACTTCCTTCCAAGCTGCTTTGTAGGCTTTCTAAAATATAGAAAAATACTTGTATTTAACACATTTAGCTGAATATATTATATAATTTTAATTACTGTTAATAATTATGAGCAGGGACCGGAGCAGGGCCTCAGTCCATCTGGAGTAACATTTAAGTAACTTTCATTGTTTGCAATAATTATTTCTGTTCCTCGTTTGTGTTTTTCTTTTTTTTTTGCTTAGTGTCAAGCGAACCTATATGTCTGATGAGCAAAGCTCCTATATGTGCAGCAGGGGGGCCACTGGACATGTTGAGCCCCATGAGAGCCTAAAACACGGGGCCCCCCCAAACCAAACTAATCCAGTTAATCCGTGTTTTGTACGCGAATTTCAACCTTTTTGTTTCCCATGTGCATTTGATAAAAAAAACTCCCTAAAAGAACTCCAGCCCATTCACATATCTCCAGTACTGCATATTTAACATCATTGTTAATCACATGTTCTAAGCATTAGTTATAAATTATTATAGTCCAAATCATTCTTGCAGTAAAATTATTCACACTGTTACATGTCACAGTGCTACCTTCCATTTTCCCAACAGGTTAACAGATACTAAATGATACTTAACTATTTGCAGTCAATAGTATTTACCTCACTTGAGTTGATAGCATTTGCCTTTGCCAAAACTATTTCAGGACTGTCAGGCATGATGTGGATCTTGGTCTTATCTTTATTCCACGCGTCTGTGTATGCTTTCTGTAACAAAACAGGCAAAACATATGTCAAACGTGTCATTGTAATAAATAAGCAAAACGGTTTTATTTCCATATGAGTTAGTGCTGTCTACCTTGTTCATGATCTGGTTGTTGGCAGTAGCGAGAGCCAAATCCATTGAATCCATCAGCTTTTTGTATTGGAACGTGGATGGATGAGTTCTGTACTTCTTATCACTCTGCAGCCGACTGCCAACCTTCGCGGTTTCCACTGCTAATGAGCCGATGGGTACCCACCCCATTCCCTTCACATAACTGTTGTAGTCACTCTTATATTCATACTACAGACAGGGACACAAAATATAAAATATCATAATTAAAAGCGATAGAGCCATGATTTTTAATTTACCTAATTTATAAAATTGCTTTAAAAAACAGTATTCTCCAATTTACTATAACTGTAGCTATCAGTTCATCAGCAGAATGCAACTAAAGTAGAAAATGCAGTACTAAACAAACAAAAAAAAAACAAACCATAAAAATGAATTCTCCCATTTACTGTAACTGCAGCGTTCGGATCATAAGCAAAATGCAACTAAACTAGAAATAATGCAGTACTAAACAAAAAAAAAATAAAATGTATTCTCCCATTTACTGTAACTGCAGCGTTCGGATCATAAGCAAAATGCAACTAAAGAAGAAACAGTGCAGTACAAAACAAAAAAAAAAACAAACAAACAAAAAAACAGTATTCTCCCATTTACTCACCTTTGCAATTTATAAGTGTAGTGATCGGTTCATAAGCAAAATGCAACTAAAGTAGAAACTTACGTCACTGGAAGTAACATTCCTGGTACGAGCTAGCTCCAGAGGCAAGGCATCAGGCAGGAGGATGTAGTTGTGGATAAGTTTCTTATAGCCGATGTGCGTGCTCACGGCAGAGGCATGCTTGGCCTGCACGACACTGAGCATGTCCACAGGCGCGTGGTACTTCAACTTGGCCTTGTGGTACTCCTTCTTGTAGTTTCTGTCGCTCTGAATCCTGGCCACCTCCATGTAGTGCACTAGCAAGGGGTCATCCCGCAGACTCCGGAACCCCACGTGGTGACCCCTGGCCTTCTCGTATTCCTTCTTATATTGATACTGTAAATAAAAACAAATGCAATGACGGACGACTAGAAATCAGCAGAGCAGTTCAAAGACTGGAGAAAAATACTGGTTTTTCTTACGTAAGGAATTTGGTACCTCTTTGTGCGACAGAACCACACAAACTCTAGACAAAAAAAAGCCTATTGCAAGATCAATTTTTTGACAAAAACTCACGTTGCTAGCAATGTGTCTTCCGTGTTTAGCTGCAACAATGGAGACAGCATCTGGTTTCATATCATATCCCTTTTTAATGTCCTTCTTCCACTGGTGTTTATAGTGAACCTAAAAATACAAACAAACATTAGCCGACTAGTAAAACCATAAATTCATTTGGCCATTGATAGACATTCATTCTGTGTATTTTTCTCTACTGACCTCACTCAGACTTATGGCATTAAACTTGGCTTGGAGGAACTGTGGGCTGTCGGCAGGGAGGTGGTACGTGTGCTTCACCTTTTCACCAGAAGACTTATAAGCCTCCTAAAGGGACAGGAAGGCAAAATAGTGGCTTCAAGATGTGACAAACAGCTGTAGTGTATTCCACAGTACTCAGAGCTACCTATACTTTAGTCGTATATTCCAATGTAACTGCAAAGCCCTTACGTCATTAAACATCTTGGTGTTGCTCATGGCCAGGGACATATTCACTGAGTCCAAGAGGCTGGTGAACTTGAAGGTGCTGGGATGCTGGCGGTAAGACTTTTCATCGAGGGCACGACTGGCTGTTTTGGCTTTCTCCACATCCAAGGATCCAATGGGGATCCAGCCCGCGCCCTTGTATATGTTGTTGTAATCGGACTTGTAGACATTCTGATGGGAATAAAGGGCAATTATGTACGATCAAACTGAACCTGGATGTAATAAATCCACAGGACACATCAAAGACACACATAATGACAGTTAAAATGCCGAAAAGATTATTACATCACTCTGTATCTCCATCATGTTGCGGGTCAGTTGCAGGTTCATAGCATCAGGCAGGAGGATGTAGTTGTGGAGAAGTTTCTTATAGCCGATGTGCGTGCTCACGGCAGAGGCATGCTTGGCCTGCACGACACTGAGCATGTCCACAGGCGCGTGGTACTTCAGCTTGGCCTTGTGGTACTCCTTCTTGTAGTTTCTGTCGCTCTGCATTTTGGCCACCCCCATGTAGTGCACTAGCAAGGGGTCATCCTTGATGCTGCGGAAGCCCACATGACGGCCTCGGGATTTCATGTAGGCTAGCTTGTATTTATACTGCAAAGTTGTGGCACAGTCATTTGGTTAGAGCTTTAGGATTTGGTCAAGCATTTATACAGTAGCTGGCTGTCACGGAAACTATTACGAATTCCATTGCCGACATACTCACATCACTGGCAATATCTCTGGAAGACCTAGCAGCAACAACTGGAATGGAATCTTCCTTCAAATGGTGACCCTTCAGGAGATCTTTTTTATGGTTATACTTGTAATAACTCTGCAGAAAAGCATACATAAATATCATACAATGACGAGAAGACCTTAGCATACTGAATATAAACCTGCTGTTAAAATGGCAAAAGCAATGTGGTTAGATACAATGAATGTCTTGATGCTGTATTGAGAGCAAACTAATTTCTCTCAGTCTGAATACTCACTGGGCTGATGTTGGCTGCGTTATACTTGGCCTGCAAGAACTGCGGAGCATCTGCTGGAAGATGGTAGGTGTGTACAAACTTCTCTCCACTGGCTTTGTATTGTCTCTGAAATACAATCATTTAATTTTAATCCCAAATATTCCTGCAATGTCACAGAGCTACATATATGTGAGGCCTTCATCTGATATAACATTATTTAAGCATTCTACATGATTTCATTAGTGTTGTATTATGTTTCTACTGCCTAGGATAGATGTACACAAATATACTATACATTAGCTTCTTATACAATAGAGATAACATCAAAATCGCAGCATAATCTGGTCAAGGTAACATTTAATTACATGAATTGCACCATCTACCGAAAAAAAATTCGGGAAAAAAAATCGTAATGTGGCGTACATCGCTTAGTTGCTGTCCATTGAGTTTGGCTTGCACAAAGACAGGGGTGTCCATAACAGAGGTAAACTTGATGGTGTCAGGGTGCTGTCTGTATTTCTTCTCATTCAGAGCTTCTGCAGCCTTTTTAGCTTTCTCCACGTCAAGAGAGCCTATAGGGATCCAGCCAGTTCCCTTCACGGAGCTCTCGTAGTCCAATTTGTAGTTATGCTGCAGGATCAAAACCACGTTAATACGAAAGTTCAGTTTGATGGGAAGCTATGAAAAGTACAATATCTGATTTTTGAACTTCAGTAACATATGAACTTACATCGCTGGCAATATTGCTCATATTCCGAGCCAAATCGAAGTTCATGGCGTCAGGTAGAAGGAAGTAACGATGAATGAGCCGTTTATAGCCGATGTTGGTGTTTACAGAAGAAGCATGCTTGGCTTGTGTAACAGCGAGCATGTCTACAGGAGACTGGTACTTCAGTTTGATCTTGTGGTAGTCTTTTGTGTACTCTCTATTACTCTGTATCTTAGCCACATGCATGTAATGGACCAGCAAGGGATCGTCCTGAAGACTGCGGAAGCCCACGTGATGACCTCTAGCCTTCACAAACTCTTTCTTGTATTGGTACTGAAAAGAAACACAAGAACACAGTTAATAATTCTAAAACAAGCCATAAAAAATGGCCAAACCTTCTCAAATTGGATCAAATATAACAAGACACTATGTACTGCATCAATTAGAATTAGAATTTGGTGATCAGTGGTCATTGTTGACACACCACAGCACACAGTGCACAACAACAAAATGTGTCCTCTGCATTTAATCCATATGTGACATCATGACATAGCAGGGGGCAGCTAATTCGTTGCCTAGGGAGCAGTGCATGGGGGTGGTACCTTGCTCAGGGTACCTCAGTGGTGCCTTGCTGGTCGGGGATTAGAACCAGCAACCTTTAGATCAATTTAAACCTTTTAATACCTCAGATACTGTAATGAATTTATTCTCAAATGGTTAGTTGGGCCGCACTATGTACCTCTCAGCCAAGCTTGTCACAGCTTACATTTCAGGTAGAATAACTTAGCTAGATGGTTATAAATTCACCCCACGAGAAAGCGTCTGTGTCACTCACGTCACTGGCGGCCTGCCGGGCTTTCTTTGCGGCGATGACGGAAATGGCATCATTCTTCAAGTCATGTCCTTTTGCGATGGTTTTCTGCCAGTCGAGTTTGTAGTATTTCTGAAAACGCATAAAACATTACGCGTAGGCACAAAACATACCGACACTACTAATAGCTAACAGCTAACAGCCGGAGACTTACCTGGCTCAGATTGTAGGCATTACATTTCGCCTGGAGAAACCCTGGTGCATCAGGAGGCAGGGAATATTTTTGAAGAATACCATCCAGGCCTTTCTTGTAGTGCAGCTTTGATAAAAAAGTAATAAATTTGAAAAATAAGTCAATCTCACATCACGATAAAATATTTATAAACATTTTCATAAACACTTTACTTGACGGGGCACAAATAGTAATAACTCAGTTACTGCTGAAGTACAAATTATTAACAAATCATGAAAAAATGCAATGATTACTTGAGAAAATGTGTCGATTCAGTAATGATGAACGAACATGAGATCAGTATTTCACTTGTGTTGTGTATGTTTACCATTTGTGTACCTTTATTAGCAAGAAAATGTCATATCTTTGATTCATCAAAATAACCTCCTCTGGCAATTATAACAGCAGAGAAAATTCGAGGCATTCTTTCTACAACAGACATTAAATACTGCTCTGTTTCATGGAATGAAACAGTTAACTAGTGCATTTAAAGTTAAAGGACAACCTAGAATTTGACTATGCTGTCACCACACATGCACTGTTACATACTCTTTCCATTTTCCATGTTATAAAGGAAACTTGTTTATTTCACTTATATTTTCATTTATAGTTGTTCACTCAACCTTCCAATGCTTAAAATGAATGAAAAATCTGCAGTTTATGAAATAAATGGAAAAGTGGTAAAAACCTGTGGTGTGCAAAAACTTTTGACTGGCAGTGTAAGTAATAGTATAATACTATTTAAAACTATCTATTTGGGCCCCATCCAATAAAGTGTTGCCAACATTTTACAATCTCTTTTAAAGTCACATATTGCAAATACAGTTATATATTGAAATAATTCTCCAACATATATACTTACATCACTCCTCTGAATCTGGTTTACTAAGGCTTGCATCATGACAGGGTGGTCAGGGACGGCCGTGAAGCGGATGGTGTCTGGGTGCTGCCTGTATTTTTTCTGCAGCAGCAGAGAGACATAAGATTAGCGTTTGTATCTGGGAAGGATTTTGTACGCACCCACAAAAAGAAAAAAAAAAAGACCATAGCTTGGATCGAATACAGGTTCTAGTGCATTGTTTTTTAAAAAATGACAGTGCCTTTTATTTATGATGGTGAAGAAGAAATGTAGTAATAAAATAATGTGCTGGGTATAATCATACTGTCGTACCTCGCTGAGGATCTGGGCCGCCTTCTTAGCTTTCTCCACATCCATTGACCCATAAGGGACCCATGGACTCCCCTTAACATTGGCTTTATAATCATCTCGATACTCGTTCTGTAACATGAAATCACTTTAAATATTTTATTTAAAATACCATATTTTTAATCATACATACATATCATTCTTAAGTTTCTATTTCCCTAGCTTTCATTTTTAAAAATCATTTTACATGTTTTATTTTTGAGTTTCAGACTTTATTTAACTAAAGGTGCTGAATTATGCATATCTTCGTATCCTATAGATATTGTAATTAAATAGGCTGAAATAGGCCTCTTTCCAATTGTGCTGCTATAGTTGTAATTCAAACCAATAAATGTATGAATATGAAAACTAAAATAATTCATTTTCGCTAGTACATTTATTTTGCAGACATTTGTGTCATCTGTTAGGTTTTCATTTTCCTAAAGACTTTGGCTTTACAATGATTAATAAAAACCTTTTTTTTCCATTGATTCTATTCATTTTGTTTTTAGTTTAAAATGATACTTTGGTTTATTTGACAGTTAGTGGAAATGCTGATGCACGGTCTGACTCCCACCTCACTCTGCAACATGTTGGCTTTCTTAGCCTGCTCCAGGGAGATGCTGTCATAGGGCAAGAAGTAGCGGTGAATGAGGTTCTTGTAGTCCCTATTACTGGCAATGGCTTGTGACTTCTTCGCCAGAGTGACCAGCATCATGTCCAGTGGTGTGTGATATTTGGTCTTCGACTTTTCATAATGCTTCTTGTATTCACGCTGCAAGATATCAAAGGGCTGGATCTAAGACAAGACCCACACAGTACTGTGTACGTTCATACAGCCGTCCCTTTTCAATAAGCCAATGGTCACGGCCTTCTACAGGAAGTAAACAGCACAGGCTGCTAATACACGCTCTTATTGAACCTGTGTGTTTATATGTGACACCAGCACACCCTTCATTACTGTATAGCGCGTACTTACGTCACTCTGAATTTTAGCTACATGAACAGAATGCAAAATCTTTGGGTCGTCTTGAATACTGAGGGCCCCAATCATACGGCCTCTCTGCTTCTCATACTCCTTCTTATATTTCACCTGAAATAAAAGACAAAATCTTGATATCGTTTTTGTTACACGATCATGTATTCTCACCTTAGACAGGTATGAAGAAAATAAACTTTCTGTAAAGGAGAAATTTTTCTATATCCATCTTCTGAAGCTGCTTGCCCTACTCAAGGTTGGGGGGGTGGATCTGGAGCTTATGCTGGAAGCTATGGGTGCAAGGCAGGGAATAACCCTGGATGGGATGCCAACCCATTGTACGGCACACTCACACACCATTCAGTCACACATGGACACCTCCAATCTGCATGCTTTGGACTGTGGGAGGGGAGCCAGAGTACGCAGAGGAAAGCCCACAACAGAATGGGGAGAACATGCAAATTTTACACACAGAAAGCTCGCAGCGACAGTGCCTCTGACAACTACTGCACACAGTGCTAAAACGAACAAACACGCAAACACAAACACACACACACATATGTCGGGTAAACATATCTTTATGGGGACCGCTCATTCATTTCTATGGGAAAAATGCTAACACTAACTATGACAACCGTAACCCCTACCCAGCCCTATCCATAACCATAAGTAACCAAGCAAAATACAAGAGTTTTTGCATTTTTAGTTTTTTCATTGCAGTCACATTATTTCATTATTTCATTGCAGTCATATTATTTTATAAACTATACGTTTTTAAGAAATTTATAAGCAAGCACACTCACATCACTGGCTATGTTAGTGTGAGCTCGCGCTGCAAGTACTGAGATGGCATCTTCTTTAATCCTGAAGAATTTGGCCTTTTCTTTCTCCCAGTTATACTTGTAGCAAGTCTGAAAGATGAGAAAAAAATGCCAGAATGTCTCAGACTATATCAATTTTTAAATAATTTTATTAGTGAAGATTACAACAATGGTGATCCATTTTATCAGCAGACACGAAAATCCTACAAAATGCCACGGAGATTTACAGGCAGTTACGTTTTTCTTAGATATGAATCTGTCACTAGTAGCATTGGTACTCACATCGCTGAGGTTGTAAGCATTGACTCTGGACTGCAGGAAGCCAGGGTATTCAACGGGTAAATTACATTTGAACTTCTCCTTTTCGTAGCTTTCTTTGTAATTGAGCTGAAACACAAATAAACATCTGTGAATAAACGTACAAAGAAAACCTACATCATGCATCAAGCAAGAAACATTTTCACCTCACTAGGCACAAAAAACTACGTGTATATCTAGTCAAAGATGCTCTGACTTACATTCTTAATTCCGTCTGAGGTACTTTGTTTTTCGCGTGCTAGCTATACTTTTTATTGTAATAATATAGTTTCCGAATTTGGCAGCCTAAAAATGGCAGGAAGAGGGACATTATAACCTGCCTATCTCATCATGATCAGTATTTCAGTTCCGTGTGTATCATGGCGAGTTCGTATTAATGTTTTTTAAACACATACATCACTTAGTTGCTTGGCGTTGATAGCTGCTTGCACCAGAACAGGCGAGTCTGTCACTTGGGTGAATTTCACAGTGTCTGGATGACGTTTGTATTTTTTCTGGGAAAACAAATTATGGCATTGAAGTAAAACGGTTACCACTGTATATTATATTGACCACTGTATATTATATTTAACATTAAATATATTGTTCTTACATCACTACAGTCCTTTAATTTCTTTATTGCTTCATATTCAGGAGTTACTGTCTGGGGAAAGTAGCATCTTTTCTTCATGTCTTCATAATCTGCTTTATAATTTTTCTGAAAATGAAAAAAAAATAAATAAAAAATTACTTGAAAAGAAAAGCTAATAATGTGCATATGTGGGGAATACATGCATTGTTTTTAAAAGAAAGAATTATGAACAAAGCATGTAAAATATCACACTGTTCTATTAGATACTTGTATGATGATTTGAAAATGCTTATGGCCTAAAAATACAATGTGGAGCTTGTTGCTATCATTAGGACTTACATCACTTTTCATCTCCTCTATCTTCTGGCAGCGAACTGTGCTGATGTCCTCAAAGCTGCCCATGTAATGGCCCTTCACCTGACTCTCATAAACTTCTTTATAGTGTAGCTATACACAGAGAATAAAGAAAAAACATTACACAATCCAATGGAACTCAGTGCATGTCGCAGACGATTCGTTTACATACGCATTGACACACCAACTGCATATATTTACATTTACAGACACACACACTTACATCAGAAAATTTCTTTAGCACGTTGTCCATTTTGTACTTGGGGGTGTCACAATAATTGATACTTGATCCCCTCGATTTCTCGTAGCTCTCCTTGTAGACTTTCTGCAGTGCATACATAATAGATTAGCAAATCAAGTAAACTGTCATCTCCAACTGCATTTCATCACTGCATCTCCAACTGCATTACATATTGTCGAAACATGCACAAAGAAATGTTCTATTAATCCACTGACATAATAATTCGATAAAATCCAACATTCCACATCCTCTGATTTCTTAGTAGCTAAATTAAAAAATGGCAGAGCAGCTGATATGCCTGTCATTAATTCATACCTCCATCCATTTTATCCAGAAGATCGTGTCTATAACTTAGTCCTATTTGCAATTAGTCTCTTCTAACCTTTTAATGTTAAATGCACATATTACGTTTTGACAATTCTGACCAATATTGCTATCATATTATTACCGGAGCAAAGCATTTAAGATTTAAATATTAGCTATACATTTTTTAGTCAGTAAAAAAGGGGACAGCAGTATACACACATCACTCAGAATACTGCCAGCATATCTCATCTGTCTCAGTAGGGGATTTTCGGTTGCTGGGAGAACATTGTAATCGGCCACTGCTTTGGTCTTCTCATAGTCCTTCTTGTACTTAACCTAGAAGAATGGAATGATGGAGTAAGAAGAATGAATGGAACCCCAACCCATCAATGGGCACACTTACACACTATTCATACCTATGGGCGATTTGGCAAATCCAGTAAACCACAGCATGTTTTTGGACTGGGGAGGTGAACTGGGGTACCCAGAGGAAACCCCACGACGACATGGGTAGAACATACAAACTCCACACACATGGAACCAGACTTGAGCCCAGGTCCCAGAGGAGTGAGGCAACAGTGCTAATCACTATACCACCATGCTGCCTCACCCTTACTGCGCAAGCAGAAATCACTACAGGTTTATCAAGATTCAAGATTCAAAGCGTTTATTGTCATATGTACAGTAGAAAAGTGCATTTCTCTGTCCAATGAAATTCCTTCTTTGCTGTCCACACAAAATACCAAGGTACAATATAATGGAAAAATAGTAAATAAATAGTTTGACGTGTAATGTGCAGATGTCGAGAAATATTAACTGTGCATTTGTCCACTATCATCTCCTTTGCAAAAGAGCTTAATGTGCAAAAATTACAGTATGAGGTAGAATGTCAAGAAATATTAACTGTGCATTTGTGCAAATGAAGGAGATGTGCAAAGAGCTTAATGTGCAAAAATTACAGTATGAGGTAGCTCATGATGTCCATATCAGTGCAGAACATTTGTAGTTTATGATATTTCATAAGGAAGCACTTGTGGGATCCACTGTTAATTCAAAAGTTAGAATTGCATAGTAAGTTACACTGCAACCGTTTACTAGAGAAAAACTACAGAAATTCAAATATAATGGACAGATAGTTAATTCATTACAAATAAATAATTCACCTAATATTAAATATATTTTACCCATACTAATGGCATTTTTATGATGGGTTCGGATGGGTTTCAAAAAAAGGTCAGATAACTAGTGTCTCCATTCTTATGTTAGCAGTAATGGACAGGTCATCCATCTCAAGTGTGCTGTGATCGATCAACCAAAATACTCACTCCACTGGCAGCACTTCCAGATTTTTTGTGTGATTCATATTCTGGGGTCTCTGTTTGCATGAAGTAAATTTGGTCTTTGATTTCTTCAAAGTCGGCTGTGTACTTTTTCTGGACGGGTGAAAAATAAAAAAAAAATAAATAAGACATGCTTATACTTTGTTTACACTTAGGAGATGTCAACATTGCTGTAAAAATAAAACAAAATCGAAGAAAAATTGTGTTCTCTGATAGCTTAAATTATGTTAAGAATGTATTTTGTTGAACCACCCTTTGGTAAAATACTTACTGCGCTGATGTTGTCCATAACCATTCTTCCGATAGCTACATCAAAGTATGGCGTCTCACACCACTGACCCTTAACATTCTTGTTGTAGTCCTCACGGTACTTGAGCTGCAGATGTTGGAGAGCGGTTTTCAGTATAACTGAATTCTCTTACACTTTGGCATGAACTAGCATTATGACGGAAAGGTATCAGTAATGAAGAACGAAACGTAAATCAAATTCTGCACGAAAGGGGGATGATACATATTCAGCAGTAATAAAATAACTGCATAACTGAAGAAATCAAGAGAAACACATTTTGCCCTACTACAAAAAGCATGTTTCATAGTCTCCATTCCCAAGTCCATCCGTCCATCCATCCATCCATCCATCCATTTTCTGTAACCGCTTATCCTATTTAGTGTTGGGGTGGGGGTCTGGAGCCTATCCTCGAGGCTACGGATGCAAGGCAGGGAACAACCCAGGAGGGGGCGCCAACCCATTGCAGGACACATTTATATACTATTCCCAAGTAAAATTCATCCATCCATCCATCCATCCATTTTCCAACCCGCTTATCCTACTGGGTCGCGGGGGGCCCGGAGCCTATCCCGGAAGCAATGGGCACGAGGCAGGGAACAACCCAGGAGGGGGCACCAACCCATTGCAGGACACATTTATATACTATTCCCAAGTAAAATTCATAATAATCTTAATTTAACTGAACAAAAACTGTATTGCAGAGCATTACATACTAATAAATAAAGTGAAAATAAACAGGCAGATGTAATATAACTTGACAAAAAAGTGACTCATATGGTTAAAGCATGTGCTTTACTTATTATTAGCATCAGCGCTATGCCACTAAACAGCTGATTAACTACAGCCGTAAAGATGGTCACTCCCCAAGATGACAAAGCTGTAACCAGGTTTGTATGTGGACTGGGGAATCTGGCAAAGGAGACAAATGCCTTCCCTACTTGCCAGTCTACCAGTGACCTCATGCCCCCCCAGTTATTTGCCTGATGGACCAGGGTTCAGCCCTACACTATCAGAAAAAAGAGTAACACTTTGTACCTTTGCTTGTCACCGGTACTGCACCCTCAAGGGTCTGCTAATTGAACCCTATAACTGTAGGTAACTGTACTTTATAATGTACATGAATGGAATCCCCAACAAACAACATTAATGTACCCCCAATTGTACAAAAGTGTTCCTGATGGTCCATTTTTGCATCTTAAAGGGTACAAGTACCTGTACCCCTTTGAGGGTACAGTCCCAATGACAAGCAAAGGTACAAATTGGTACTCTTTTTTCTGACTGTGTAATTTGCCAAAAAACAGCAACCTGACAAAATATCCCATAGACAGGCCTGATCTATGTGTGCCCAGAGCATTTGTCAAATTTATAACGTCCATCCATTTTGATTTTAGGTACATGTTATCTGCAAAATGTGTATGTAATTTTTTTTTTGCAAACAATAATTTTTAATAAAAACGAGAAGCACATATTTATAATATGTAAGTAGGTACAAGCTGGTAGAAACAATGTATACAATGAATGGTATAGTGTCTATCCAGGCAACAAAGACCACTTACATCACTTAGTTGAGTAAAGACTTTCTTGGCCAGCTCTACATCAGGCGGGTCTGCCAGTGAGGTATACTTTCTTTTGCGCTCATCATGCCCCTTCTTATACTTGACCTGAAATAAGGTTAAAGAAATAAAATGTGTCATTTATTCATTTATTCTATTACAATAGCATTGAGCAGCCTGACATGTTTTTCTTTTGCAAAAAGAAGCAGGGGAACAAGTAAATTGCAAAATCTTCATTATGTCCCGCTTCAATCAATGAACCAATCATCCATCCATCCATCCATTTTCTGTAACTGCTTGTCCTATCCAGGGTCGGGGAGGGGTTCCGAAGTTTATCCCAGAGGCTACGGTGCAAGGCAGGGAACGACCCAGGATGGGGTGCCAACCCATCACAGGGCACACTCACACACCTATAGGCAATTTGATGACTCCAATTAACCTCAGCATGTTTTTGGAACGTGGGAGAGAAACTGCAGGAAACCCCACAATGACACGGGGAGAGCATGCAAACTCCACACAGATGAAGCCAGGGAGGGGACTCAAAGTCTGGTTCCAGAGATGCGAAGTAACAATGCCATCCATGAATCAAACAATCAATTGATGAACAAATAGACAACAAACAACAACAAGCACAAACAAGGCGACCATGTTTTTGTTAGGCTTTTTCACTGCATGGTCATTGTTTGTCTCAACCAGCCTTTGTAACTGTATAAAAGAAGAAGAAACATCACTCACATCACTCAGGATCTCCTGTGCTTTGGCCACTCTGCGAAGCTCTGGACTGTCACTGTAAGGGTAGTACATTGTCTTTTCCTCATCCCAGGACTCTGTGTACAGTTTCTGAATAGTACAGAGAAATAATTAAATCATTTACAGGAGGCTCACTTTTTCATTTTACTCCGTGATTAATCGGTTTCCCTGTGTAAGAAATACCTTGCTAAAGTTTGCAGCATTCTTCACAGCTAGCACAAGGTCTGGGGCGTCTGGGGGCAGCAAGTACTTATCCTTAGTTTCATCCCACTTCTGTCTGTACAGAACCTACAGGAAGTCCACCATCATTTTTCTCACAGCTCAAAGACGCAAGAAATTGTTGTTTTTTCCTTCCACATGTACGCATTCTTTAATATTACAAAATATACATTGAAACAGTCAATGAAGTAGTCAAGTCAAACAATTACTTTTGTAATTTTATAAACATTTATTGAGTAATATACACCAAATGTCGTTACGTTGCCAGAACATCATGTTGATATTTTGACACTTACTTTGCTGACCAGCTCAGAAACATTTTTTACATGGGCTATTTCCCTGGCCTCTCCATCATAGTTACATATGGTTTGAGATTTTACTCCCTCCATACGATATTTGACCTAGTAATCACATAAAGGTTGAAAGAGAAAACAGATTAAATTATTTAAAAAAAGACAAAGTATAAGCTTTATTATTTTTGAAAAGAAAAACAGAGTAACTGAAATAACGTAATAAAATACCTCACTGAGCTGTTCCTGGGCTTTTTTGATCCTGATTATCTCAGGAACGTCCGATGTGATGAAGTACGGCTGGCCTTTGTTCAAGTCATAACTTTCCCTGTACTTGTTCTACAAACGTAAAACAAATGCCAAATGACTGCAAACCATGCATCCAAGAACAGGGGAGACCAACAGACAGCTCAAGTACATTTATGAAATGCCCTTACATGGCTGAAGAGTTCCTGCATCTTCTGGCTGTGAGCCAGGTATGGGGTCATGAACTTGGAAGTGTCAACCTTTACCTTCTTCTTGACCTTCCGTTCAGATAGGTCACCAGACTAGAAAAACACAATGGGCCATATTAAAACATATAATCGAGGTGAGTGACAATCCTAAAGATAGACTACAAAAATAAAAATTTATTGCTGATTCTTTCGATTTTAGGAACTTGTGTTTAGTAACGCTTGAAGCTGAAACTAATTACTTTTCCTTCTTTTAAAAAATAATTTATGCTACATTTCAAGATCTTTCAGACATTCTTTTAGAGAATACAAAATATCCATGTTTAAATTTCCAAAAAAACAAATGAAATGAAATAAATTATTGGCTTAAACCTTAGAATGCCAGAAGCATATTAAATACATTACCAGTAAAAAGGAATATTAGGTCAAACCTGGTTTTGTTGTGTTAGGACAGGAATTATTAGATTTATGAAGTTTAGTACTAATGGTCTGATGGTGGATCAATCAAAGTCCATCATTGCATGCATGTCATTGCTTAAAAATAAGTCACGTGCATTTAAAAGCAAGCTACATGAATCTTTTTACTTTTCAGAAATTATCTCAAAAATTGCATGAGGGTTATTTCATCTTATACTCCAGGGGGTTTCGTGCATACAGCACTACGACAGTAATATACAATTTCTGAAGTGTGTTTTAAGAAATATATTTTAAATTTAAACTCCAGTCGCTCCATCTCTGAGAAATTAATTTCAAATTAAAGGCAAATATTCGTGAATTTACCAGAAGTGCATGTCTGATCATATTTACAATTTTACCGACGGTTTGATGGAATAACCCTGAGGGTTTGCAAGCAACACCCTGGGAGCTGCAGCTGTACATCTTGTTCACCATGTTAATCTAGTAAATTACCTCGGTAACCTGTGTTTGGTACGACATCACCTCCGAAGTCTCCACAACATACTACAAATACAGGACAAACTCCATTGTTTCAAAATCAGAATCAAAAACAGTGACATTTCCCAGCCGTGGTAAGTATAAGTTAACGATTTCAACATTAACAAAATACGTAATGTAGAAATAGTCATAGACAAAATATATTTACTTATATGTTACGTAGAGATGGCACTTATCGATATTATTTGGCCGATACCGGCAAAAAATGCTGGAACAGTTATTGGGGGACAAGGGAGTAAGAAACTTATATGATCTTCCATCAGAAATAGGCCTAGCCTGAAAAAAATTGCTAAAATTCTTGCAGCCTTAGTGCAACACATTGTCATAAGGAGTGAGGGTCACATGGTGGCTCAGTGGGCTAAACCTCTATGCTTGTGATTTGAAGGTTGCTAGTTCAAACCCAGCCCTGACATGTGTGTGGGACCTTGAGCAAGGTCCTTACCCCCCAGCTCCCTGGGTGCCACAACTTGCACTCACCTACAGAGAACAAGTTAGGGGTGATGGAAAGGTGATTATCCCGTGGGGATCAGTAAAGCATCAATCAATTGCTAGTTGCTCAGGTGAGCTTTGGAGCTGTCATTGGGGCAGAAGATGTCTGTTGTTGGCCATGGACAATTAAAGGGGAACATTTTTGGAGCTTGCAGAAAAAATGTAGAAGCTTGCAGATGGCACATAAGCCAAAAACAATGTTGAAAATGATTTAGATCAAATAAAAACACACAAGATATAAATAGTGGTGACACATAATATTTGTTAGAGTAAATGCATGTATTATGCTAAAAGTCTTGGCTTGGGTTCGATCACACATCTATATCTCAGCAACCAGACTCACTAACATAATAGCTACCTTTGAGGCCGTGAGGTATTGTAGCAACTTTTTTACGGCGTAAATTTTGCATTTTGAATGGATCCAAAACTTAGTGCTCTATGGAGCCCCTTAGGTGTCACGGTAGACAAAAATATTATTTTCTAGTAATTTGTGTTCTCAGAATAATAAAATGTATGCTCAGGTTAATTTATGACAAGCCATTAGGACGTTTGAAATGTTTTAACGTGAGGTGAGGGGACATGAATTTTCATCAGAGAAATTCATTAATATTCATGAGAGAAGCTATCTGATTGGCCAGTGACATGCTCAGGCAATTACTAACTGAGCATGAAATATTAATTTTAGAGCACAAATTATTAATTCGGGAGCATGAGTAACTACAATACAATATTTCTCTCTGCCATTACACCTCCACACGTCCTGTCAGTGTGTAAAGTACTAACTATGTATGTACAGGGGCATAATTTAGATGGTTTGTTATTATATAAAAAGGTCTTCATAGGAAATGACGAGGTACTTTGACATGCAAAGGTACAGTACAGTACTATTTAGAAATTGGTAATAAATAGACTTTTCAGTTTTTACAATATCGCTCAGACTAGCAGGCCGTTATGGGTTGAGGTTAGGGGAACCCAAGTATTATTTGCGAATTTTCACGTTTGCTGGGATCTTCTGTCCCTAACCCTTGCAAATAGTTGATAAAGGGGGAAAATATCGGATTGGTATCAGTATCGGCAGAAATTTTAAAAAATTTTATATCAGGATCAGACCATAAAAAAAAGATATTGTGCCATCTCTAATATTACGCAATACAATCGTTTGCTTTCATTTAGCACCAAGGCTGGGATGTCAGAAAGGGGACAAACATAATATCAGTCCTAATAGCAGCACTAAAGGAATACTTGCCTTACTATCGTACACTTCAAAGTTAATTGATGTCTTACTGAACTCAGAGTAGGAGGATACTTAAAATACATTGGTTTATCACCATGTAGTTACTACCAGAATGAAATATAAAAAGACATGGTTTGAAAATATTTGCATCGTTTCACTTTTACTGTTACAAAGAATAATATTCCATCAGTAATCTTAAAACATCTTTTGATTTTTAACATCTTGAAAATGGCTGCCTTGATAGGCACAATTAGGCTATAGTAACACCACACACACAGTCACTGTTCCAAGTCAGGATGAAAAACCTTCCCAAAATATAATAAATTTTTACACGCCCATTCTTCAAACTCCTTCTCAAGCTTTTACTCAATGAATCTGGAACTAAACTAGCTGAAAAATCTACAAGGCTAAATTATGTGTTAGTGACAAAATCAGAGCCAGAAACTGTCCTGCATATTACAACTATCCAGAAATTTCTAGAGCTTCCTTATCAGAACCTACTCAACCTCCAAGAGGAATAAAAAGAGATGGGACTGGAACACAAATCATATTCACACTTACCCCACAGGTTTTTTTTCCATCCTTACCACTGTAACATTTATAGTAGTGTGACGTTAATTTTGCCAGCTATATGAGTTACAGATTTAGAGTACCTTTCCTCTCCTACCTCCCCATGAATATCCTCTAGACATATCTTACTATATTTGTCCCTTCTTATAACAGAAAAATATGAATCAAATCCTAATTAATCCAAATAGTGATTTGATATTTATGATTGCTTTGTGAAATAGAAATCACAAATTAAGATCAGACACTTTATAAAATGAAAAAAATTAAGCAAACAACAAAATATAAATACAATGTATACATTTTTCCAAATTATCCATAAAATAAGTGAATATTTAGAACTTTCATTATTTTGTAAATGCCCAATTGTATATAAAATACAATAGTATGAAATATTTTAACCTAAAAACATTTTAATCCTATTCTGTTCTTTTCCTTAGAATAAATATAACAGAATAATAATATTTCCTAAAAATGGAAGCTTTAAGATCTGTCAGTGCTGATTATAAATACTTGGGCCACATTCAGAATACAACTTCGTCTTGTGTATGTTTGTGAGAACAATTCTGATTGCTGTATCTAATTTAAAGTGCAAGGTATAACTACAGATCACTTCAGCATCACTTCAGCCAATAGAAGTTTGCAATCAAGCTTGTAGGCTGCAGGGGTTTGCAGATATCTTCCTCATAACAAACATCTCTACTTTCAAAACTCAGATTATTCAACTGTGCAGAGAAACAAGTACTTTCCAGTTGAATACTTCCATCAAGTCATATACCATATTTCACAGGAGCATCAAACCAACACATATTTTTGTAGACATACAATACATACAGTACAACTCGATGTACAATTTCCTTATCATACATCATGTTGCAAGTTTAAATTCCATGCAGTTTACATTCGACATAAAGAAAATGCCAGTGCATTACACAACATCAGAAGGGGCTTGTTTGAACTTGTCACATGTTGCTGCTGATGCACATACCACTGAACTAATACACTGATTCTCCCTTAGCGTCTCTGCTATGGGCATGTTCTTAGAACTTTCGATTTGCACCATTGCATTCCGGGTGATTATCGACATATTTCTTACCTCCCCTTCTTCTTCATACTCCACCCGTTTCGTCCGCTGCATTATTTTCCAGTTTTAGAGAATCTATGCAAGGTTTTTGCAAAGAAATAGCATCTTAAAATATATTCCCATTATAAGATGATGTCATGTTTGCAAGCACTATGACAACAACTAATTAATCCATATTTACTAAGGAAGACAGCTTTGGACCAAGTCTCATGAAGCATTCTAGGCTCTTGATACAATGTCATTTCTTAGCATGCCTTTTTTATTCCATAAAATGTTATTAACAAAAAAATCAGCACAGAATTACATCATAATTATAAATATTGATGTTCAATTACGATTACATGGCTGAATTGGAGAAACTTTTTAAAAAGTAACACTGAGATAAACTGGACATACCAATAACATGAAAGAATGCAGGAAGAAAGCCCTTTAGTTTCCATTCAAAGGGGTCCAGAAACAATCTTACTTTGTTTCTGAAAAACTAAAAGAATAACAATGAGTTCCTTTGTGAATATTTAATAAATGGTATTAGTAATACATAAGTATAGTACAGTGAGCATTTGAATTCTTTCTGCAGGCCTCCCAAAGTCTTAAGGTGACACCTTAGAAGCCCAGGCAGGCTCTGGGGATCCTGAAGTCTCCAGACAGCTGCTCCTTGGCACTTGAGCTATTTGTCATATAAGCTAACGCTAGAACCCGATTGGTTGACTTTGTTTAGCTAGCTGAACAGCAATGCCTTCTGAGGCTGCAGGTTAAATATAGGATGGCAAACTGTGACCCTTTTTAGTACCCATCTTGGATATTTTATTATAAAAATCCTTGCACGAACAAGGGAATAAAATGATCAAATATACTGCTGTAATATGGAATGGGAGAGGAACAGGTTTATACTAGTGAGTATCCAAGGCAATCGGTTGGGGAATGACCACTTTTACAGGTAACACTGCATAAGCCCTTCTAGTAAGAGCAGTGCACCTTGCAGGTGCTTGAATTGGCTCGTTCATGCTCCATCGACAACTTGGATGAAATAGACCATGCAGACCAAGCACATAAAAATGATTCTTTGACTTACCAGATATTTTACTCTTAAAAGTATCCCAAGTCACCGGAGACTCCCAACCTCTTCCCTCCGGAGAAATGCTAGGAGAAAGCAAAGGAATACATCAGCATCTTGGTTATCATGTGGTCCAAATAACCAATCAGAAAGCTGCTCGCTCAGATTTCAAAAGCTAAATATACCTAGTGATCCGTTTAAAAAGACCACCTGTTCCGTAAATCCATACAGAAACAAATTTTAAGGAGTATGACTTATGAGACTAATGACAAGTGCTATGATGAATTCAATGGAATTGAATGTCTGACAAATCATTCAGTCAGCTAGATATTAATACAATGACTAACAGCAATTTGAATGCCCCGTCCTAGTAACATTATATGAAATCTCCTGAGGGCATTTTATATGCCTGCCTCTTTCTGGATGCAGCTTAAATATATTGCAGTTAATTTCATTTAAGTCCCACCTGACAGCACAAAACATAATACAGATTCCATCATACTCATGGTCAGTAATTAGTTGGAGAATTAAAGTTTACATATATGTATGATCTGTAAAGGATGGTCTACTTCACTGGTGATAAGAAAGGCCATCATTAATTTATTGGTTATGTTCATTCTAAATTTGTATTTCCATGAATATCGAGAGACATTTAAAAGTTACAAATTAAAGTCAAACTATCTGAGATCATACCTGGGAATCGTTGGTTTGTCTGGATTCTAAATGAGGGATCTGAAATTCACTTTATTCGGCATATGTATGTGTTCATTCCACCAGAAATGGTCAAAACTGCGTAAACTGCCTTGGCAAATTTATTTCTCATCCAACAGACTAAGTAAATGCATTGAGTGACAAGAGCATTTGAGTCATCCCTACAGCTGTTTCAGAAGATACCTGAATTCACTTGTGATGGCATTTTTTTCTGGCCTACTATATTTGCATTAACTCAGGGAAACTGAACTGCAGCTGGCAGAGTGACAGAAACAGCTGCACATCTACAACTGACTTTCACTTCCCTCCTTCCCCATCATTGTCTCCCTTCCTGTCCTCCTGAAAGCCCCACAGCCTCAGCTGAAGGTGGAGCAACAACAGTGTAATGCATCACTATACGTGTCAGAGCTTCCGACAAACAAAACTATTATGTGTGCCGGGCTTTGGATTTGCAATGACTATCACCATGGGTCCTGCATTACTATTAGGAAAGACAAGTTATGCATCTGTTAAACATCATGGCTACTGATTGGTAATATGGAATTTTTTCTTAAGCATGTTAGTTAAAGGTTTTGGAACTAAACCTTCAATGCAGAATCACTGTCTCAAAATTATATGTAGATCCAATATTGGATTCACAAAGCCCACAATTACTCTGTTCAATCAACACAACATAGAATGAGGTACTGACTGAAGTAAATGGCCTTTATTAAAAGTAGTTCCCCAGATAGCACAGATAGTTCTAATGACATTGATTCCATATCAGAAAAAAAGTTGAAACAACGTTGATCTTCAATCTTTCACTTTATATCAAAATTGAATCAAGGTTTTGCCACCATCAATTTTTCAATATTGAAAATCTGACCAAAAATCAATTCAGGTTCAACACTGATAATTTATCACTGACCATAATTCAATGCATTTAACTATAATTCAACATTGAAACAATAACATAGTGCTATCTTCTTCTCAGCTTCTAAGATTCATGTGGTAAATGACAGTAAAATATTGGCCTTTTCTCTAAAACTCTACTTAGGAAGAACTCTCCCAACAAATGATAATCTTATAAAAATGTAGGTCTATCAATTTCAAATTAAGCAACTGACCCAACAGAATGTGAGTACATCAAATCCCTGTTGAATATTTATTTTAAAATGTCACAAGCGACTCTTTTTGTACGTTTTTACAAGTCATAATGTCGTAGTAAATCTATTATTTAATTTCCCCCCGAAACGTGTTTACTGAGCACCATTTAGCCACCAGATGTCACTGCCATGCTGTATTTCAAACCTTTCGAAAGGTCGCATCATTTTCCGAATTAATTGTTTCATCGATCATTCAAAAGCCTCATTTCCACAATCATAACTCATTCCTACGCCTGCTACACTTCACACCACAACAACCCTGTACACCCGCCCTCCAAAGGAAAGTAGAGATCCTTAAATACCCGACACCCTTCCTAGAACATTCCACTTTCCAACGATCATATTACAATACAGTTTCGTTGTCTCCCGTATGAAATACTAATGTAATATAAATAAATGTAAAATACATAATTCCAATACTCTTAAAATTACAAAATGTATGAGAGGAAAGGTAACAATATCTCTAATTGGCCAAATCCTAAAATCCAATTGCATCTCCCCGGTCATTGACGCCGCCCCTTGCGATCAGGCGCTACATAGCCAGCCCCAAAAGGGGCTGTTTGGGTCCTCCGACACGGAACTGAAGGCAAAACTTAGATCTGCGCACATACGTTAGAACATTTTATATTTTAACAAGTAACTTATTCTGATACTAGCGATTTCTGAAAAGACTAGACCTAACATTTAATGGTAAATAATAGTTTAATAATGATAAAAATATATAGATTTTTTTTGTTGCCAGGATACCGTCTAGCGTATTGGAATGTTGTCACTAATTCCAAAAATAGTAAACTACATAGATTTGCCTATATAGGGAATATTGATTGAGTTCCAAATTTTATATTCTATGAAATATTATTTATATCTGTTTCCCAAGATGTTCCTTAGTAACATTTATTCAGATGAACTGTCATCAGTGCCAAATGACTCCAGTGACGGTGATACGAGCTTGGTATTATATAAATATACTGCCTTCTGCACCCTTCCTATATCAAGACAAACGTGATTTCAGAACTGAGCACGTTTTTTCGTGTAATAGAAGCTTGGGAGGTGCTATGCCTGGATCTCAATGGTCCTTCACATAAAACAGTATTTAAATGAAAGAACAATTACGTGTTGACTATGACAGACCAATACAAACTATACATAATGTGTTTTTCTTTCGTCTAAAAAAATGAGTGTCCTGCGTGCATGTGTGGTGGTGGGGGGGGGGGGCGGTTGGATATTATCGTTTATCCAGATATTTTTAAATTAAAATACCATATATTACGCATATTACTTTTTTATATCGCCCAGCCCTACGATCAGTTCTAATTGTTGTTTTTTAACAGTCAATAATAATTAGTTATTTATATTTTTTTTCTAATTGTAATGTGTGAGAGCTGATCATATTTGTATGTTCAGTCAAAATATGAATTACTCGTGAGAAAAGTACGTATTCTGAGATATGGTCGCTACATCGCTTGTTGTACAATAACAAATGTCATCCCAAAATCGCAGCTAGTTCAAGGTGAGCAAAGCAAAACAAAACGTTGAGCTCAAAAACGGAGAGGAAATTGGAAGTTAGAGCATTGGCTCTCAATACAAAGCACAAGAGTAAGACGACTGAACTTAAATAATGCGCTCAATAAGTGCAAGGCTCGGAGGATGCATTTTTAGTAAGTATTATATGATGAATTAGCTTCTAATCCCATACACATAAAAACCATGCGCGTGCGTAAGCATACGCAGCAGCATCCGCGAGTGGAAAAGCATCCTCGCGAGGACGGACTTCTGCTCCGCTCGCACAAATGCGGTCTCGCGAGCACGAGGCTGTGGCCAGCTCTCTGCGCCTCTGCCAAACACTCGCTTGCTCCTGAAGTTGAATTTTGACTCTTTGGAGGCGGGGATAGTGGCTGATGTCTCCGGTCCTTTGGTTGGTCAGTACCCACAGTCTCCACCCTCTGACCCCATATTTTTCTGATTTTACTCAAACCGGCCTCAATCGTTTAATTGTGGCGGTTTCTGCAGTTTAAACTTCAGTTCCTGCCTTTTAAATTTTCCTTTCTGCTTCTTTAGTTTTTGAGATGTTCATCGACATGGTGACACTGACATGAGATGTTTGTTGACATGGTGACGTAATCGCGGTGATGTTGCCCCTCTCATTTGTGTCCAAATTCAGGCAAGCTGGTGTCAGTGATTTGTGCTGCCCTTGTGTGGATTTCTGCTGGTGAAATTTTCCTCTGTGCTGCTCAGATGACACCACGCCCCTTTGTACACTCTCTTCCACCGCTGCTCGTCTGGATGATGCCTTGAGCCAGCACCATCAAAGCTGGGGAGCTATTTTAAACCCATGGAACTGTGACATCATGGATGCAGCATACAATCTGCCGACTTACAGAGACCTACGTGGACATCTGGCTCTTTGATGGACCTCGACCACAGTTTACATCGCACATTTATTAAAGCATAATGATTTTCTTTGTATTATGTACTGTGAGCATGCTCAGGGCAGCCAGTCAAACCTGGACCCCCAAAGATTTTTTTCTTTATAGGGAGTTTTTGGTTCCTCACCTCTGCTGTCTTCTGGCATTCTTTTCTTCTTCCCATATTTGCCTGTATCATGAGCCATTCAGTGTTCTTGCACTAACAATGGATTGCCACACACTCTTGTCAAGTGCCTTGGGCAACTGCGTTGTGTAAGGCCCTACATAAAAATTAATTTAACTTAATTTAGCTCCAGCCTTGTACCAATGTTATGTGTAACAATGTATTGGCACCAGAACACTCCTAATCACATTCTTGCCCAAATCTGCTTGCACATGAAGGCATGTTGTACATTGAAATGACCTGATTGCCTCCCCATTTTTTCCCACCACCTACACACCTTTTCTTTGTGTTTATGGTGTGTGACTGTAACCCGTGGCAAAGGCGTCGGAGGAACATGCATACGGGGGCCCACATCTTCTTGGTTCGCCCCTGCCTGTGGCAGACTGGCGTCCTTTCCAGGTTATACGTTTCCTCCCTGTCCCATGCTTCCTGATGTGGACTGCCACAACCCTAATTACACCAATGGCAGTTATATGGGCTGTGCCACTCTTTTATATATTTATTTACAAAGAAAGTATTTTCAAATTATTTGCATGCATTTACCATAGGAAATTTCTGCATCTTCGTGTATCAAAACAGGAACGTTTAAAATATGATCACTGCATACGAGTATTTTGCAATGAGTGATACTATGCTTTATTTAATCTTTTTGGCAGGTATATGGGTCAGTAGTAAAGCCTTTTTTTCTGAAATACCTCGTTATATATTGTGTAATACCTTGTTGCACCAGATTCCCCCTGTATGTCACAGATATTTATTTAATTGAATTGCATTTTCTAAATTGCCCATAATGTATGAATGTGTTTGCCTCGTCATGGACTGCTATGCAGCCCAGAATGTACCCGTGTGCCCAGTGCATCCTGGGATAGGATCCAGGCCTCCTCTTGACCCAGTACACTTCTGTTTAAATTGTTATTGTCTTTCTGTTTATATAATTTATCCAACACTTTTTTGTGAGTGATAAAATCCATCCATCCATTTTCTGTACCCACTTATCCTATTCTGGGTTGCAGGGGATCTGGAGGTTGTGGGTGAAAAGCAAGGGGCAACCTAGGATGGGCCACCAACCCATTACAGGGCACATTCACATCTACTAGCAATTTGGTAACTCCAGTTAATCTCAGCATGTTTTTGGACCATGGGGGGAAACTGGAATACCCAAAGGGCAGCCCATGATGACATAGGGAAATATTTAACCTCTACACGCATGTAGCCTTGGCAGAGACTTCAGCGCTAGTTTTAGAGGTGTGAGGCAACAGTGCGAACCTCTGCTCCGCTGTGCAAATATAAGCAGATGTAAATCTTTGCATTTATAATTAGTAGGTTTTCAGCCCTGATTTCATTTTGTGTTATTTTTAGTGGATTTATAAAGGTTTTGCTATTTCATATTGTTCTGTAGAGGTAATAGATGACGGTGTGTAACATTCCTTACTGTCACATTAACTGGAATTTATTGACTACAATCATAAATGTTATTGCCGCGCATGTTGCTACGGTCTCTTCAAATAAGATATATTTACTTTATGCATAAAATCGTGGCACTACAATCTGAGAGTATCACAATGAATCCTGTTACCATAAGCTGTCTCATTTGCAATTTTCTTTATCTGGGGACTTGTATCATTTTTGGGAAAAAAAAATGTTTTCACAGTAAGAAGGCATAAACGTTAATGAGCTGTGTGTGATTAAAAAGCTTAGTTGGCCTTACTAGTAAGTGAAATAGTGTACAGACTGCACATAAGCTTATTTTTCAAAACACAGCTCATCCATTCATCAAGAAAAACATATTGCAGTTTCACAGATTTAATTAAGGAATGAAGCATTATATCTTTGTTTACCAGACATACAAGCAATGTTTAAGATTTTTAAAATAGTTTTATATTTGCTTTTAAGAGCTTTTAAGGCTAAGTATGCCTGTCTGTCTGTCATATGGCCTATCCCCTCCTCACTGGAAAACGTGTGGGGATGACCAATATCTTATTTATCTTGGGTGGATTGACACTCTAGTGACATTTTTAACACATCTAAAACAATATAATCAAAGCTCCCAGGAAGAAATTCATATGCAAGACAATTAGAACAAAGACGGCAGTATACAATTGCATTACATTTGTTGAATTGGAGCTTTGATATTCTCTCTGAATCCAAAACTGAACACTGGAAATATATACTTAGGTTGTTATTGTACTATTGATTAAAATTATTGATACTATTGAAAATTATTGTTGACCTATATTTTCCAAAGTGGCAGAAATCATTAACCTGAAGCATTATTTAATAAAAAGTTCATTAAAAGCAAAACTAGACAAGAAAGCTTGTTATAACAAGTTAGCAGTCTCTTCATAGGTAAGTTACAGCAGGCTCAGTCTCCGGTTCTGTGTGCTGTTGGTCTTGCTATTGATTGTTAGAGTCTTCAGTGGGGTTGGACCAAGGTAAATAACCGTGTTTAAAAGAACTAATTTGATTTTTTTAAGTTTTGTTTAGCAAAAATAAGCCCTCAGAACAGGTAGCAGGGAGAGATTGCTTAAGGCATCTTGAATATACAATTGGTAGATTAAACATGATCAAAGCTGACAAAGCTTATATAAAAAATAACTACATTGTACTACATGCAAAATCTGATTAACCATAGACATGCGTGTGTACAGTCATACAAAATGGTGCTCGTTTGTTAAATGAAAGATGGAAACGTATGAAAAATGTGTGCATGTGGAGAATGATAGATGAAGGATGTTAACAGGAAGAAAGATACTGAGGTGCTGGATGCTATGGATGAGAAAAAGAAAAAAAAATAAAATGACCACATCATTCCACTGCAAGACCTCAGGTTGGGATCACAGCCTCCATACAGATCCTAGTCTTCCGCTAGAGAGACTCTTTTTTCTCCTCTTCCTCATCTTGTTCTTTCTCTTCATCTAATTGGCGCAGAGCGGAGGAAAGGCGTGGTAGGGAATCTTCCTGGGGCAAAGTTGCAGACAGGGTATACTCATGGTCTTCATCTTCTGCCAAGGACTGTTCAGCATCTATGTAAGTGGAGGAGTTAGTGAGGGCATCCTCCAGCGCTGGGGCCAGGTCAGAATGCACCTCAGTGAACGGGAGATTTTCATCTAGGCTTTTAATGGGAGCCATCTCAATTGCAGCCACTACTGCTGGTTGGCCCTCAGCCTTCGGAGAGGCCTGGGCGTCCTGCGTTTTCTTGATACCGAATGAGAGAGTCGGCACCTTGAAGGAGGAGCTCTTGGTGCTGGGGTTGCCCTGCTTGAGTTTCTCACGCTTCTCAACAGCCACACTGGTACTGATCTTGGTGCTGATTTTATTCATCTTCTTCTCAATGTTCTGACGAGAGAAGGCCTTTTTGAGGCTGTCAACTTTCTTCAGGCTGGAACGCTTGATCTTTTCAGCCCGGGATTTCTGCGTTGTCTCATCCGCCTTCTCTCCAGTCCAGCTGTCATTGTCGTCCTCATCAAGCCCCAGTTCTTCATCAGATGATAAGTTTATTGTCTGAAGCCCCTCCTCCTGTGAACGATTGGCATCCATCGGGGGCACCTCTTCCTCTGTGTCACGAGGGTAGGGCACAGGGTCCTTCACAAAGGCAGTAGCAGGAATTTCATTCTCCTCCTAAACATATACAACAAACAAACAAAAAGTGTAAAGTTAATAATCTTATTATTCTTCCAGCAAACAGCATTTGGTATTTAGCTTACATAACACTATTCATGTTATTTAACTGTAATAGGGCTTATTTTTCATTACAAATCATATATTAACTATGAAAGTCATAGAGACAGCTGTGGTCATGGATGGCTCAGTGGGTGAAAGTGTGGTGGGCTTCATCTAGACATGCTAGTTTTCTCCCACAGTCTCAGGGTGAACCACAGTCTGGTACCCTGTGCTGACTGGGACAGACTCTAACCCACCAGCACCCACCACCCCTCCCCACTGCCCAAGACTCTCACATGAGGTTAAGTGTGTTAAAGATGAATGGATATGTAATACGGTTGTCTCAGGAAGGACTATTAAGTGGCAAGGATTATTCTTATTAAACTGGTGTTTTTTGTTTGTTTGTGTTTGTTTGTTATACTTTCAAATTTATTTTGGAACATCCATGCATCTTGGACATCTGCCTAACTAATCATGTTTACATCTTTATCACACAATTCTTGTATTAATCAAATAGCGTACAATTGCTAATAATGTGCTTGGTTTTAATAGAGGTCTAGATACTCTTTCTATCTATGGGGGTTTGCACAAAAAAACGTGTCAAGCAAAAATATTAAATGTGTCGTCTAAGACTGTGTACAAGGCTTTCTGCATTGATCTCCAAGGCAAATTAAGAGAATGTGATTTATGCTGTTGGAATGCATGGAACGGAGCTTGGCCTTGAGCTACAGTCCACAATCACACAAAGGCGACTCCCCTCTTGTCGTGGAAACGACGGTGCTGTACAGTAGGAGCCACTTGAATTTTCCCAGCCCTCCATGGCTGATCCTTGACAGGACCCTGCTGGGTCCCTGATGGGG
>JAODJW010000001.1:42266220-42285002 GCA_026777045.1 Hyperopisus bebe | reverse complement strand
GGACTTGGCTGGGACTTGGCTGGGATTCGGCTGGCAGCCGGCTGGGATGGGAAAATTCAAGTGGCTCCTACTGTAAATGGAAATGTCAGGAAAAGACGAAGAACACCCGGATGAAGCAGCACTCAGAATTTCCATAGGTGTTGTTTTGGGGGGGGGGCGGTGATTAGATGTTTACTAATCTCATTCTTTCTGTCACATGCCTTTTCCCCTTTTTACTCTCACTTTGGTTTTGAAACCTTCACTACTTTGTCAATCGCGGTGAGCCGAAATGATCAAAGTAAAGGTTTGTTCCTTGGAAAAGAAAAAATTGCATAGTTATGAAAAATGTTGTTTGTGCAAAACCAGGAGGAATCTTAACCAACAATGGTCTCGCAAAACTCACAATGTTTAAATAAAACATTTCCTACTTTATTATGACTCTGAGGTTTATATTAACATCACTGATTTGTTATAAGGTACAGGACATGCATGAATGGCATTAAAATAATAATAATAATAATAATAATAATAATAATAATAATAATAATAATAATAATAATAATAATGAAACAATAGATGTGTTGTTCTTGATTCCAGAATCCCATCATCATCATCCTTTGTAATTTTTACATTCTCACTCTAATAAATATTATCTCACACTAGAGCAGTCCATTCCCATCTCCCTTGAAATTGTACATACAGAAGCTCCAGGGGATGCATAGATACTCTCAAACTCTCAAAGTTTATTTGTATTTTAAGAGGCATCTGTCTCTATGGCTGCATTGTTATTTCACAGTCATTATTTATTATTTTGGATTGTGATTCATGCACCAACTGGGAACTTGTCCTACCCTTGTCCCACATTCACAATGTCAAATGAATTGGGAATTAGCCAGCAGATAACTACAGTAACGTAGATTCTTTATGGCAGGGAGCACACATATGCAGTCCATAAAGTGTTCTGTTTACATGGAAGATAAGGCACAATGGCAGTATTAAACAGGCATCTGCTATGTATTGTGTGTGATGTAATATTAATGTAAAGTGGATGTAATTTTAACGCAAAACACTAACAGAAGCAGAAATATCTGCATTTATAACGAGTTTTTCCATGAAAATTCCAGCTGCACTTAAAAGAGTAATTTACCACATTCCACATTCCAAATTTGGATTGCCCAACTAAGGGACAGTCCCCAAACAGGGGACATACCCTAAGAAATCTGTAGCTGGTGGCATCTTTTGAAGAATAATGTGTTTTGAGACATTAATGACACATTCTAAGGCAGTAAAAATACGCTATAACACAAACATCAGATACAAATGATTCCTTCATGTTGATTTACACATAATTTCCACCATGGGTAAACCTCATCTCCTTTGTTGCCCTTCATCCACATGAATATTCATTCTGCATACTACTGAAAGAAAGGCACAAAGATCGAGAAATGTATAATTTTTTACTTGCAAATACATTTCTGTTAGCGTGCAAGCTAGAGTCTCACAATACTTCTCATTCTGTTCACCGAGAATAAAGAAATCTTTATGCTTAAAGAATAAAGTTTAAATGAAGTCCTTAAATCCTTAAAACACATTCATCTCCGAACCACTTAGCATGGTCAGGGTCACATGGTAGGGCCTGGAGCCTGTACCAGGCAGCAAGGGGTACAAGGCTGGGTATGCTCCTTATAATTTCCATATAAACCAAAGACTACTCTTTAAAATCTAAAATTACTTTTTAGAACTATTGTGGTTTTTAGATAAACTCCCATGACCTTGACCAACATAAGTGGCTGGAAGATGGATGGATAGATGGATGGATTTCTCAATGGATGCATGCATGCATCCATTTAAATTGTTTGACCTGAAAAATCTTGCTGTCAGCATCAAAAACACTAAGTGTATTTTAAAAATCTGGTCTTGCCTTACAGACAAAAAACCAATACAGACAAAAACCAAAAATTCAACAAGAAATAACTTTAAGTTGACTTTACGCTGAGCCTGGCTGCTTTTCTCAGTTTTTATCTTCTGCTGAGAGATTGGTTGTAAATCCTAACGCTGGAAAGTCTCAAAGAACAATGACTCAATGGAACTCCAAATATGCCCAAATAAGTTCATCTGCTGAAATAAGACAGCTATGCAAGAAGCATTTTATCTCCCTACATACTGTCACACCCAATTCAGAAATTCCTGGGTCAGATACAAATTACTGGAGCAGACTGGTCTCCTCACTCGAGCATGAAGAGGGCCCTCCCTCATGGTTGGCATCACTTACAGTTGGCAAGTAACCTGAAGTCAAGCTATTTCACCAATTTTACACCTTCACATAGGTGCTCAGTACTGCAACGTTTAGTGGTACTTCACAGTGAACGTAGCTCTATGTTGTTTTGCCATTCCAGCAAGTAGGCTCTTTGTGATTGAGTATTGAATGTGTGTGTGCGTGTGTATGTATGTGTGTGTGTGGTCCAGGTATACATTGCATTGTAGGGACATTTGGTCCCACAATGTAATAAAAACCTGTTATTTTGATGGTCCCCACAAGGGGAAATTCAATTTCATAAAAATCTGTGACTACAATCAAGAAACTACAAATGCCAGAAGTCTTGTATTTTATAGAAATGAATGGATGGTCCAGGGGCGGCATGGTGCAGTGGCTAGAGTCTCCGCCTGGGTCACATGTGTGTAGAGTTTGCATGTTCTCCCTGTGGGGTTTCCTCCCGGTACTCCGATTTCCCCCCAGTCCAAAGACATGCTGAGGCTGATTGGAGTTCCTAAATTGCCCATAGGTGTACGTGTGTGTGACTGGTGTGTGAGTGTGCCCTGCGATGGGCTGGCCCCATGTCCAGGGTTGTTCCCTGCCTCGTGCCCATTGCTTCTGGGATAGGCTCCGAACCCCCCGTGACCAAGTAGGTTAGGAAATGGATGGATGGAATGGATGGTCCCCACAATGATATGAGTCCAGGTGTGTGTGTATACAGACACCACATGTTTAGTGGTGGTATTGTACAAATAATTTAACTTGTCCATCCTCTTCCAATTCTGATATCATACAACATCAGAGCAACATAGGTGACTTCTTTCATTGAGCTTTCACTGGCATTAAGTGAATCAAGTTCTAATAAGTATAATCAGATAATGGTTGGGATGTAAGCCAGCAACAAGGCATAAAAAACACGTTCTACCCAACAGACAAAATGCTTTTTTGCCCATCTTGCCCTCCGTTCCTATCATTCCTTTCTGTAACTCTCTCTCTTGAGTCTTACCTGGAAGATCAGAACTTTGAAGTTGTTCCTCTTGAGGAGATGGGAGTGATTAGCTTCTAGTTTCTTCACCTGTATGGCCTGCTTGTCCATTTTGTCCTTAACCTCCTTCATGTGGACGCTGACTTTACGGGACTTTTCCAGCAGCTTGCTGACAGTGTTGGAGGTGGAGGTGTGGCTCTTGGAGAGTTTGGTCATATCGGTTTGGATGCCACGAACAACACTCTCCATGTCCAGTTGCTGCTGTTCCATCTTCTGCTGATTTTCTTGGACGGTGTCCAGCATGTTGACAAGCTTGTCCAGTAGTGTCAGTACTGTAATAGCATTGACTTGGTTGTCCCCGTCGTTGTCCTTTTTTGTTGCCGTGGACTCCCCTACTGGCCCCCCCCCAGGCATTGTAGGTGACATCTGAGTGGGACTAGGGCTGGGCACCACAAGGTCCTGGCTTTCGTGTGGAGTCATCGTGCTGCTTCTCTCTGCCTGTACTGCATCTTCACCCATTCTGAAGTACAAATGTTCTCAAACTTGCCAAACTTTTCAACTCGGATTGCTACTTTCTTTCTACGTTCCTTTTAAGTGAATTCTACAGGTTGAAGTCCAGATCTTCAGTTAACCAAGCTGAGGAAAAAAACTTCTTTGCGCTTAGATTTGGTGTCCCCACCCTTTTTCACATGGAACGTTCATACTCTCTCTCTCTCTCTCTCTCTCTCTCTCTCTCTCCCTCTCCCCCTCTGACTCTTTCAGATATAGCCACACGGCGGTCTAAAGCATAGGAACATTCTGTCTACACAGCTTAGGAACCTCGCCCCATACTCATCTGGGAGGAGCTTGGTTTCCATGGCAGCAGGCCCGGCCCAGCACTGGGAAAATCGCTTCTCCGTTTGTATATGTGTGAAGCATAAACTTAACTCCTCCCTAAAGTCTGTAAAATTTGCTTTTTGTCTATTTTTTGCTCTGAGGAAAAGAACAAAATATGAAGAGTCATTAGGAGTAACATCCTGGCATGAAATCACAAGGGGTGTGTGTGGTGTGTGTATTTTTCTTTTAGTGTTGCATTTTTATTTTTTTATTTTTTTATTGATTAATAGTTCCTTAAAGCACCAATCGTGCTTATTTCTGTTTCTCTTCAATGCTGCACCAAATGGACCTCAGTGGAGGCAATGCTTTAGTGGTTGTGTAAGTGTACAAAGTCTGTCCAAACAGACCTACACTGCCTCTTTGTGTTTTGCATGTGCCTCACCTTCCTGTCGCACTTTTCCATGTATCCACTGGTTTAATGGGTTTGCCTTCCTGTGGGAGCTATTGTTTGTGGACCCTCTATGACGTCTTCTTTCCTGAGTAATGCTGAAAATGTGGAAACAGTGCCTCATGGGAATGTGGAGCCCCTACTCACATTCCAGTGCCATTACTCACCACTCCTTTCAACACCGAGAAAGATACTACAACTTAAAGTATAATTTTTCTAAAAATCAAATTAGGAAAAAATGCACAGTTTAACAGTTTTCAGAGGTATCCAGAATAATGTTTTCCAAAATACTGAACGTCGATTAGACAATATGTGATGGAAACACACCCTCTGCTGGGAAAAATCTGCAATAACATGTCCCATTTAAAAATATAATCCATATGTAAAAGTTGAAATATGAGGCACACAATTATGAAACATTTTAAGTTACTAAAAAGCTTACTAAATTTACATCCAGCATATCAAAGGAGATTATTTTATATTTTACAAGTCTACAAGTAATGTTAGTAATGGTAATGGTAGTAATGGTAATGTTAGTAATCGTAATGGCAGTAATGGCAGTAAGTTTATAAGACAAACACACACTAGGGAGTTAGTAATGGTAACGGTAGTGTTTCCAGCAATATTAGCAATGGAATTTCATATGCCTCATTTGGCCCTTCACCTCACATAATGGTTGTTTCACATGCATTTTAGAAGGATTTACTGTGCAGATTTCTGTGTTTCGCTAATGGTCAGGGTTATGATTCTCTATTCCATTTCAGCTCCCCAAATGGAAAGACATCAACAAGTTAAATCCTCTTCCTTCCAGTGGTGAATTAAGTCCAAATATGACCACCAATTATATGTCATCAGTATGCATAGTGTGCAGCCCTTCACTTTGCTGCATGCATTCACTGCTTGGCAGTGCAGAATGAATTTACTCGGGAACTATTTCACACAGCTATAGTCAGAATAGGCAGTTGCTTAGGGTCCCATATGAGTTGTAGTGGAAGATCGTCTTTTTTTGGTAGGAGGGTCTCCCAAGATAAACTTTTCCCAGGGGCCCAGAAAACATAGATATGGCCCTGACTGTACACGACTGTACACATATCAAGTAATTTTCCAATGCTGTTACCAAAAACAGAGGACTGTCAGAGACCCAGTGATCAAATAATTTTATTACTGGGAATGACAAGAATAGCAAGGAAATAGGCGATTGCTATGGAGCAAAAAACAATTTTTATGGTTCGACTATGCTTTGCCCCTCTGAGTCTGATGCAAATAACAAAAAGACGAGAAACACGACAATGGTAAGTTGGTAACACTTTCTCAGAATATCTTGCGAACTGGGGCTGTCAGAGCATTTTGGAAGTGATAGTCATTGCTTATACAAAAGCTTGGAATGTAAATAAACACACATGGAACTTGTAGTGTCAATCACAGCTTGGGAGACTGTTCTGCCAATGAAGCTAAATGGAAGAGGTTTCTTAGTTACCCAAGACTCAGAACAGTCTGTGTGAGGCTGCTGAATCTCACCAGCCGGGTTTGGGGCTGCAGAAAATGTGCTTTGTGACAGTAATTGCCCACCAGTCTGGGCAAACACCGGGTAGCTAAGGGCAACCCATCCATCTGTTTATCCAGTAATGCAGGGGTCGGAAACCTGCGGCTCTTTGAACACGCGGCTGCGGCTCTTCTCAGGACAATAGATGCATTCACATTTTCATGTCTTAAGATATTATGATAATACTGAGGCAGGAGCAGTACGAGGGGAAAGGCTGAAGGCCAATCACTGCAGCCTGACTACGCTACCCTAGACCTAAATGCCCAGGGACACCTAAACTAAATTACCACTCAAGCGGAGACAGCCGTACTGTCACAGGTCCAAATACAGCAGGAAACATGAATTCCACTGAAATAAAAGTTTATGGTTTCATGAGGGTGGGGGATTAGTAAAAAGGTCATGCAGCAAACCTACATGTGACTTGCAAGATTTGAAAATTCACGTTTATTGAAACTCAAAGGCAAGCTCAAAAAAAGGTAAGCAACAATTAACGTGGAAGCGGTAACAGAAAAAAAACAATAATAATTTATACACGTCTATAGCAAGAAAGGTGACAGCAGCCCACAGCAAACGACGCTTGAAATGACACCAAACGGTCCCTCTAGCCCCCCTTCGGAGCGGCCCCCATTCTGCTAGAATAAACACAAAAAAAGGGTTACAACCAAAAAAAGAAAAGGGAAATCAGAACAACAACCGCGTGCATGGGCACCACGTCCCACCTAGAAAACTAGGTACAGCAGTAATCAGTATAGATTGACTCAAAATGCCTACATTTGCGTGCAAAACAGTGAATCAAAAAATAATCAACATGAGCTATTGGAGTTAATTTCACACATTATCTATAGGTTTCACAAGTGTCAAAGTGCATGATGCAGTTTGATTGCAAGCTAAAGGACATTATTTTATAGTATTCCATTCGGGACTTTTATTTCGAAACGTCGCCGACCGTCAAAAGCGAAGCGAGCGTGTCAATTCTGAAGAGGGGCTGGAGTATTTTGCATTTTCAATATTTATTGGCGGTAGCAATTGAATAACCAAGGTGTTCATGTAATTTCACAAACATACTCGATTCTGTGAATGTGGTGATTGCTAGATCTTGTTATGGTTTAATAGAGAAAATACAGGGACGTTTTGTGAATGTCTGGCGAATATCGAACCCACTGCTGCACTGTTCAAAAATGTTTATCAGTGAGGAACACAGAAAAGCCAGATTCCCCAAAATCAGAATCTCTTATTCGCCAAGTACAGAGAAGTACAAGGAATTTCTTTTGCTGCAGGTGGCGTCATGACTTAAGCAAATTAAACATAGAATTAAAAATCTAAATGTAAAAATACAAAGGCAGTAATTAGAATAAAGCAAAAAACGTCTTTTTCAGAAGAAATGAAAAAATAAAAATGAAAAAGGTATGCAAACGTTGAGAAATAAAGACAAAATAAACAAGTGAATAAATGTAATGTGCAAACAGCTCGGGGATAATGCGAACAAGACTATAAGGGTATGAAACTTGTGCAGTGGGTGGTGAGATTGTGAGACAGTTTCTAATGGGTCCTTATTTTAAAAAGCGATCGCTTGGGGAAAGAAGCTGTTTAGGTGACGGTTGGTACTTGTGCTCACGGCTCTTACTCAATGCCTTCGCCGAGACGGAAGGCGCTGGAAAAGGGAAGGCAGAGAGTCTGTAAACGGACCCTCTTTATAATTGTATGATTGCCCATTTGATTCTGGATGTAAATGTTCACTTGCAGTTTTAATAATAATATAACCATAAGTGAACAAACGTATAATGCAAAAAAGAAACATATTATTTTTATTATTTTGACCGGTTACATGGTGCGTTAAAATGTTAGTATTTCGCTTAACAACTATTTCACAACGCGCCACTGCTTCCGGTCAGGGTCATGACTCTACCCAGTTCCGCTTCCCGAATGGAAAGATGTCAGACTGTATTCGCCGTTGGGATTTTATGGAGAGGGGGATTTCTCCGCAAGCTAGGATGTAAACACGTGAATACGTATCTGCGAGTTTTTTTAACCCATAAATTGAAATATGATCACGCATTATATGCTGTCAGTATGTGTATTTCTTATACAGTTTCTGGTTGAAGGTAAGGTTTTCTATTTTTAAAAGCTTTTTTCGTGAACGTTTCCGTGAACATTTGCGTTGCGTCGTCGGTGAAATTGAGCACGCATGTCCTCTGTTTTTAATGAATTGATCAAGTTGCAAAGATCGGAAAGGTTTTCATCGCAATGATAGAGCTGACGTTTAACCACTCATTAAGTCGTGTCGCTATAGATATTTTGTATTATTTTATTTTTGTGCACGCAGCTGTTTACGAACTGATTAAAATGAACTGTAATTTAAGAAAAGTCAGAGATGATGCAAGAACATAAGATTATGGAATAAAAAGGCATTATCATGAGAAAAACGTGGACGGAATGTTTGAAGTTTATAACCTGGCTGGTTTATGTCCTGATTTCGGGTACTTTAATTGTAACTGTGCACACTTGTAATTATGGATACCACTTTTCAATAAGGCTCCCTTTGCCACTTGTAAATGGTAGTAACTCATTAATAAAAAGAAAACTGTTATTACTTGTTTAAAATTGTCTATTGATAATTTACAAAGTTACAGCCTAATTAATAGTCAGATTATAAGCCATTCATAAACTCTTTATATGGGTAATCTTATTGTAACGTGGCACCTAATTTTGCACAGGAAAGCAAAATAAGTTTATTTATTTAATTTTTTTAAGAAAAAACCTCCCTCAACAAATTAATATATTAATTCAAATTTAGTTCAATACGGGCTATAAGTTTAGTTGTATAAATACTTAGCAGTGTTTTTTCTGGGGGAATTAATTTTCCATCTATGCCACTAATACGGCGAACTAAAGTACATTAAAGTGATTGGTAATGCGTAAGCATGCAAGAATCAACAGTGAATAACGAATTCCGTTCTTTCTAATACTCCATACAAAACGGAATATTTTTCATTTGTGGCAACAGGTTTTTTTTGTAGTTGATCAAACTGATTATGTGTACATGCAAGAATATTGGCATCAACGCGTTAAATATATGTATATACATGAAAAGTAAGGATAACGTATGCCTTTGTATAACAGCGCTTTGTGATAATGCATTATTTCTTGCTATTCAATAGGCTTGTCCCTGCCAAGGCTGGAGAATGTAACAATTGATTCATATAATTTACATAATGTGATACGTTGGGGTGCTCTACAGCCTTTGGACAATACAACATTAAAATACGTGGTTCAGTACAAATAGTAAGTATATTTTCATTCAGCCTGTGGCACCATGTGAATCCAGGCAAGCCCTGAATGATTTGTTTAGCTCAGATGTTATACCAACCATGCTGTCTGTTTGAGAATTCATACATCATAATAGTCCTAGTTCAGGACTGCATTTCCCGAAACCTCCTTAATGCTACAATCATCGCAGCTTTGAAGGGGGAGAATCCAATATGACGGCCCTCAGACAGATTGGGACTCTGGCCTGAGCCCTTGATACCTTTAGATCAGGGGGTCTCCAACTCCAGTCCTGGAGAGCTACTGTCCAGTAGGTTTTCTATCCTACCTGCCTTCTGATGAGCCACATCTGTTCCTGGTATTTACCTGAGAATAGATGTGGTTCAGCAGAAGCAAGGTAGGGTGGAAAATCTACTAGACAGCAGTTCTCCAGGACCGGAATCGGAGACCCCAGCTTTAGATCCTAGTGGTGCCCATATTCTCATCATTTAAACTTTAAAATAATTATTAGTGTCCAAGATTTTCTAAATAAACTGTTATATAACTATACAATGCTAACACCGCCGTGGGGTTCTGATGAAATTGACTGATTTGATGTGCCCTTCCTTTGCCTCTTTCAGCAGTGGCACTGATGTTTGGAAGGATTATGAAGGCTGTGCTCCTACAGTGGACACCTATTGCAGTTTTCTTCCTCAGCATCCGTACGTTAACGTGACCCTGCGGGTCCAAGCTCAAGCTGGGAATCAGACTTCACCGTGGTCTCAGACTCAGCCATTTATAGGACACATTCAGAGTAAGAATTAACTTCCTGTTAACCTCGTGCCACCTACAATATATCAGTCATGTCTCTCGTATAAAATATACAGTTATAAAGCAGCCATCAAAGGGGATTGTAACATTTTGGCGTAAATTAAAAATAGAGATTTTTTTTTACAATCTTTTTAATACACTGGGTGATACACCCTAAAATATTTCTCAATTTTTTTTAGCTTAGATCATCCTTCCAACCATCATTTTCAGTAACTACCCATCGGGCCTGTTCTGGTTTGCTTAGCACCTATTCCGGGAAGCCGGTGATGTGACTCATGTTTGATGTGCCTTGGCCGGTCACAGTACTGCATTCTCTAAACCCTGGAGGCGTGCTCGCTTAGGGGGAGGCGTCGTGGACGTGATTGTGTGCCCTTTGAAGAAATGCGATCCTAAGTGTCTGCTGCCATAGGCATCCGGCTTATCATGACCCTGGTTATGGGATAATACACTCACTGATCCTTCTTTTTTCAGGCGTACTTGTGCCTCATACTAATTATAGGTATGACCCTCTTTTGCCTGCAAAATTCAAGGGTAAATGAATTCAGGGAAGCCTTTCTGCACCCCAGTGTTATACAAAGCTGCTGTTTCTGGACTTTCATTGTTAATGTTGAGCGTAGCTGCTCTCTTCTGACCTCGGAATTCTGGATCCACCATGTCTGGCACCAGATCCCATCACATTTAAAATCACTTAAATTACAAAGCTGCTCCAATACTAATCTAGAGACGACTTCTTGAGATAATGGGTGTAATTAACTAACTGACCATGGGGTGTAGGTGATGGATGTCTTATTAGCATGAAGATAATAGATAATGGATTATACTAAGGGATGCAGACAATTTCAAAATATTTCTTTAAATGATTAAAGTAGGTAGAGTGTGGAATGGAGTGTTGAATATGCACAATAAATCCACAAAACACTTCACAAAGAGTACATGGATTACAGGTGTATTTCATGGAGGTCCTGGTCAGATATACCTTGTCTGGTCACCATACATGCTGCACCGAAGGTCCAGCTCTGCTGGTTCTACCAGGATGTTGTGACATGAGCATTTATCAAGACATGCCAGGAAGAATTGCACAATTCAAGGATGTTTTTCCCTCTCTATTAAAGCTGGGGAATTAAAACATAAATACAGTCGCTTTATAGGGGTGTATAACTGCTGTTTTGAGTTCATGGTTCCGTCTCGTTTTGGTACAGCAGAGAAAACGGAGTTTGTTTCAAAGTGTTACTAATTATGCAAACACAAACACAAGAACAGTTGTAAACTAAAGCAATATGTCTATCGATATAAAAAAACCTAACATGCTTACATGCATATTGTAAACAAATATGTAAAATGAATCAAAAATATACCAGCCATAATGAACTAAATCCCATCTAAATCCTTTGTTGTGTACTATTGAGTATGATCGCATATCTGAAGTGATAAACACCTCTATAGCTGTAATTATGTGTTTATTTCAGTTTGAATTTCCTGGAAAAAAAAATGCAGTGGGCAGACTAGCTCACAGGTTGTTTCTGCTTTGCTTTAGTCTTACACGCATGTGGATGTTGTCGTTTCAGATGAGTTTGCATGTTTGCTTGTGTTTTAAGCAACATGTGCAAGTTTAGACATGTTCAAGTAACAGACAGGTCTTATACTCTCTCTCCCAGTGTTGATGTTATTTACTGGGAAACCACAATGTTCGTAAAGCAGCGATTATTAGTGACCGTAACCAGAATTAGCCATGACCAACTCACAGCCACAGTTTCCATGTTGAACATCGATTTGTGAGTTTAGGTTCCACCCATGTGAAATGTATTCATTTGTTTCATTGTGTGTACCGAACCAAAAATGATGTATGGTGCAGTATACGGCAAATGTACGTCCCATTACAGCCTTCCTGCTCATTGTATGGACCACTCAGTAGCAATGGTTTTAAGGAGACATATGACACGTAGACCAATTTATACTGAATCAAAAGCTCCCAATGAACTACGCTTGGAAAAAGGTACATTAGGGTAAGTTTTGTATTGGTTAACTATGGAATGGAAATATTTGTAATCTTTTCCTTGACTTTTACTGCCTTAGGCCGACTGGGACATCCAAACGTAACACTAACTCCCCTGGACCTCCACTCTTTGCAAATTAAGATTGACCCTGATGCTAATCTCAAAAAATTGTACGGCGATACACTCAAGTATAGAGTCCTCTATGGAAAAGAACATGAAGCTTTTGGGGTAGGATTAATTGTATCATTCTTGTGTCATAATGAGTATTTTAAAATTTAAATTCCTGACTGAATATTGATTTCAATCAAATTGAAAGAACTTTGTAGTTTGCTCTGTGTGTTTCCTGATTCGTCAGCATTTACTGTAAGCCACTCTACATTTTGATTAGGTAATATTTTTGTCAAATTGTTATGAAAACATAAGAATGTTTAACAAGCATGATATGCAACTCCCAGTTTGTTATTTGAATTGGCTTATTTATACAAACATCTAAATACAGGAACAGAAGCAATAACATTCAGAATCTCTGGGAATTTCTGTTTGCAGGGCGATTGATTTAAGAGCTCAGAAATTTTAATTAGTTGCTTCTGGGATCGGCTCCGAACCCCCCGTGACCCTGCAAGCGGGTATAGAAAATGGATGGATGGATGAATAGATGGAATGAATTGAAATTTAAAAATATGCCACAAAATACAACTGAGCATGACCGTCCTTGGGTTGGCTGCCTGACCTATGTTTTAGCAATTTTAGCAAGATGCACAAGACAGACACAAAGAACTTCACATTAGCGACAGAGTGTGATGGTGCTATTGTTCGATTTTTTTCATAGATTCCACGTGACTTGCCTTCCTCAGGGATCATTAATTCCCTGGAGGCTGGGGTGAAGTATTGCTTTCAGGTGTACTACGTCATTTACCCCGATATGAGACTGGGCAACAGTGCAAGCGAATCAAAGTGTCTCACCACTGAAGAGTCAGGTAAGATGTTGTTTAGACTTTTTACTTGTCTTTAAACAATTACTCATAACATTTCAAATATGAAAGGATTTTGGCAAAGTGTTTTTTTTTTTAATGCCCATGCAAATTGCCTTCTCCTGTTGCTGTGCTTAACATCTATTTTAGTAAAGATGCTTTCTCTCCTTATATCTTCAGAAAAGGAGAGGGTGATCCGAATTACATGGCTGTCAGTTATTTTTGTCGTCCTTTCGGGTGCATTTGTATCGGCATGCATCTTTGTGACTGTCCAAAACTACAGCAAAGTCAAAGAGTCTCTGTGGCCTGAGTTCAGTGCAGACTCGTGGATTCAGGAGGTATTATACCGTATTATTCCGTTTCATGTGACAATATACAGATAGCAGGGCTTTAGATGGGTGTACTACTCTCTCCGGATGTTGCCTTTTCTGTATTTTACTTCTATTGTTTACTTACACCCTCAGTCTGATAAGCAGATTAGTTGTATGCCTAAAATATTAATGAGGGATGTATTGTGACTTTCAAAAGTTGGTAATCTAGTATTAGATTCAGTTAGTGGAGCGTTCTGCTGTTTTGGTATATACCTGGGAAGCGATAAGCACTGAAGTGGCGGTGAAGAAAGGGACAGCTCAATAGCCACAACATCTTTTAAAAGAGGAGATATTGTGGATGAACATGGTAAAAAGACATTGTGGTGTAGCAGTACTTTTTGAAGTTTAAAGTCCGTCATGTGTAATCGTCTCGACATACATTTCAGGTTTACAACAGTCCCTCCCATTTAAAATATCTTAAAATTGAGATGCGAGTGTTTCGGCTTACACCATTAGCGTCGTACTTATGGACTATGTGGGCGAACTAGTTTGGTTGTGCACAGCGGAAGAATACGCAGTAATGTGGCATATGAGTCAGGGAATCGCCCAAATACCTACACCATTCTGGACTGTTAAAAGTGCAAGTGTTCCGTTTGTGAAGAGGAAAGCCATATTGATGGAAGTGGAATTAGACATTGTAGTGATCAGAAAAAGGTGTGTTTCGACCTGCACCAAAACACGAGTCACGTTACTGTCATAGGAAAGGAACTGTGTCAGAACCCGAGAACCCCCTATACTACTAATCTGCTTACCAAATTGTGGGTGTAAGTAAACGTCCATATAGTACTGAAAAGCCAGCGTCTGGACAGATTGGTACGCCCTATATATGAAGTCCTAAGATGGAACATAACTCAGAATATTAACTTTGCACTTATGTGTTCAGTTGTTGCTCAGTGTTTTTGAACTGGAGTAGTCTGTACAGTATTATTGGAAATGACTGACTGGTAATAATACTCAGTGATATAATTGATGTTTTGCGATCGCTAACAGTAGCTGTTTACAGTAATAACACTTGCAGTATATACATTACTAAGTTCCCTAAAGATTTTGTATCCTTTGAAATATTTATCATATATTTATAACCTTTTTTATATTTTATTTCCAGCATGACTTCTCCAAAATACCTAATGATAGGTCCTACAACTCCTGCTCTGAGGAAACCTGGGATAGGGTCTCTCTGATTATAGAGAATAACAATTATCAAGGAGAGGAAAGTTAATTTGCACAGCTTGGAAGCTACTGTAGTATAAAGCACGTCCAGTTTTAAGATTGCAGAAAATGAAGATTTCTGATGTGTTAAATGTTAGTATGTTAGTTGAGTATTGTTTGGTAATGATAGACCAAGTCAAGTCTTGTGGTTTACTTGTGAGACTCATGTTTGTTTGCCCATGTTGCCATCAATGGTTGTCATGCCAATCTCTACCCCAACAGACAACCACATATCAAACACACAGCTCCCAAGATAATTTTCTTTGTAGAAGTAGCTATATAAATAAGGTTGGAGACCCCTGTTTAAAGCATTTGCCTGATGAATGAATTGTTTTGTGCAATAACTAAATGTGATCAACTTGCAATAGTGACTTGATTTAACAAGACACAACTAAGCACTTTCCCTTGTGTAAGGGAGATCCAAGACACTAAATGGTTTTTATGTGGAAGATATGAGCCGAGTTAAACACTTATCTTTTGCTAAAGGGACAGTAAATCGTTTTTAATCTGAATGCCAAATTCAATGCATTTAACATAATTCCCTACTGGATATCATCCCGGTGAGAGTGGATGCCTAAGTATTGCATTGATTACATGATTTCTTTCTTTGGGTATGTGTGGGAAAAGAATGTTGATTTAATTCTCATAACACTTTCAGAGCATTGATCTACTGGTGGAATGCTGATGGTATGACTACCTGTTTTGATCAATTAAAAATGTTTGTTTAAAAAGTGCACTTGATTCTTACCAAAGTGAAAAAAATATTTAAATAGGGGGTCATAATGGCTCAGTAGATAGCACAGTATTTACGAAGGACTATAGCAAAAATCATCATTACTCAACTGTCGGTTCTTGCACTGAAACACCACTTAAGTTTTTCATTAACTGTAAACTGGACTGAAAGTTTAGAAGCTTCCACATTAAATGCATTGGTTAGTCTGAAATCTTTAACTTTTTTGCATATAGTAATAGTCTAAAGCAGGGGTGTCAAACTCCATTCCTGTGGGGCCGGAGCCCTGTGTAACTTAGCTCTTTCCCTGTTCCCATACAAATGATTCAGCTTAAGAGCTGTGTGGTAATTAGCACAAGGAGCTGAATCAGGTGTGTTAAATGAGAGGAAACCCAAAAATGTGTAGGGTTCCGGCCCCCCAGGACTGGAGTCCAACACCCCTGGTCTAAAGGTACAATGTTGACATGTAAATATTCAATGAAAGATTCCTTTGAAAGGTTTTAAAATATGTTTACATGAGTTTCAGGATATGCTATTAATGTGAAAGCATGGTATTCTTTAGCTATTTCACTATGGAAAAACCACAGAAGACCAAAGTTCAGTTTTATGTTTGGTCTAGGAAAGACCTAAAGGCTTGAATTTTTATTAGAAGGGACCGTCAAACAATGATAGGACAAGTTTAGTAATAGTGAAATACAGAAGGAGAGAGGAGGTGATTCATACGGAGCAGTAAGTGTGGAGGAGGTACTGCACCATCCCTTTGTTGCCGCTAGCCTGGTAGATGAGAGACAGGTTATAAGCAATTTCCCGAGCCAAGTCCACTTGCTCACCGTCGATGCCCTAAAGACAGGGATACGAGAGGAGAAAATTAATAAAAGAAAACTGCTCCAAAAATGACGTCAACGTGCACACAGTCATATTCACTAAAGCAACACTATACTGAATATCCTCTATTGAAAAAAGTATGTGTGTCCCAAGTCAATTTAGATTACTACTAAAATAAGAAAATTACAAACGAGAGGCGGCCATTCCGCCCATCAAGCTCGTTTGGGGAGAACTTTAATAGGTCAGAGTTGTTAAAATCTTATCTAAATCTGACTTAAAGGAGGAACTGACACTAGCAGGAAGACTATTCCATACTCTAACTACACGCTGTGTAAAGAAGTGCCTCCTCAAATTCACAGTGGTTGTCTGATTTGGCAAACTGGAGTGAGCAGCCAGTGAAATACCAGCACAACACAACAACAAAATCATGCAGGCCTGGTACAAAGCATCGTGCAAGTACCTCCAACGAGGGTGGCGTGCAACTCAAGGCCTTCTGGTAGTAAAGTATAGCCAGATGAGATAAACCCAGCTGCTGCAGTGCCCTCCCCAGGTTATAGAAGCTCTCCTGGCAGTGGCCACGCAGCTCAGCGTAACGCCACAGGAAGGAGAAGCCCTGCGCAGGAAGGGAATTAATGCATCAATATTTCTATTTCTATACATGCATTGGTAAACCTATTAATAGGGAATGACAGTCATGGTAACAGTTGAAAACTGACAAAATGCACCTACAAATCAATACCTACAGCTTACAAGTAGCAGCCAAAAGCAGACAAGTTATTGAGGAACCATCTTATGCTCTTGGCATCTCATTTCAGATAACACTTAAATATGCTTTAAATCCAAACCATGCTTTGTCTTAAAGCAAAAAGACATTTTAAATGTAAATTTACTGATTAAGAAAAAAAACCCTAACAAAAGATTACCAAAGGTTCACACACATTCTATTACTAACTCTGCTTGTCAAGGTTCTAATTTGATAAATTTCACTCCAAGAAAAGTCACAAAATGCTGTATAGATGACAGGACAAAAAGCTTTTAAAATTACAGAGCCTTGGTCTAGAAAAAAATACACAAACCTTTCCTCACATAGCTTATCTTATGGACATTTTAAATAGTAGATCACCAGGTAATTCTCAGAGACTAGCATCTAATTAACACTAGCACTGACCAATATACTATTTAACCAACAGAATAAAGTCACTTATAATCAGGATACCTGTGATCTTTAGCAGAAAAGTGCACCGTTCACAAACCAAATCAATGATGTAGGTGGACAAACCTGCAGCAGAAGTGGGTGCCGTTTAACCACAAACTTCTGTGAAGCCATGTGGAAGAAGGTAAGTCCCACGCAAAGACTGTACAGCGGCTCACTAGGCTGAGCCCGAAACGTCTGTACATACTGTCCTAAAGGGAGACAGAGAATGGAAGACTTAAATTGGAAAGAATGGAGACATACCGACCATAGACTGGCTGAATGCAGAACTTAGTCGGTTATATTTTTACTCAGAAGAGGCCTAATGTTGCTTGTCAAAATATCAAGGGGTGTTTGTCAATATGCGTAGTATACTTGACCGTACTTGTGAACCCATTTTAAGTCATTTTCCATTGTCGAAGACACTTTCCAAGTACAGAGGACGATAAAAATCTCTGTTCTTGCCCCCCCACCCTCCCCCCAGACCAATCCTATAATTCATTGTGCCCCAAGTCTGTCCTTGGAAGGCAGGTTGGCAAGACCAGTCTTGTCAAGACCACGAATACAATCTTTGGTTCTTGGCAAGAGAAACGCCAGATGTAAGCACAACACAAGCCTTGAATAATCACAAAAGGTTTGAGAAAACAAAAACTGACCCACGATGCTTAAAGTGTCTGTGTGCTACTGCACTTTTAATGGGAGGGAAAATGTATCCGATATATAAATATCTGCATAAATCATACCAAGGGCGTGCTTGAAGCTGCCCGAGACGAAAGCGTTGTGGCCGTTCAGTACGCACAGCGCGTGGTTCTCCGGGTTCTTTAACATGAGCCGCAGGCAGAAGCGGTGATGCCGTACATCCTGGGAGTGCATGGTCACCTGGTTGAAGATGTTCCACAGCTGGGGCCGTTCTACGTTATCCATCAACATCAGCCTGCGAACAAGTCGGAATCAGTCTAAAAACTATGTTCACCAGCATAACTAGATGCGATTGGAACGACAACAAGAATAAATTTGTCGCACACCCCCAACCCCGACCAATCCCTACTCCTTTCACATCCCTCTCCATTCTCCCCGGTAGTTTCCTTTGTTGTCACTAAGCAGCAGGGCTTCAATTTTGCTGCGATTGGTCTTGAAATGTTACACAATATTACATAGTAAAGTTACATTATCCCCCCCATCTAAACTTCTATTGTCTTTAAAATACAACTGTATAGAGTAACTGCTACAGAAACACGCCCTGACGTAGCCCTACGCCCCGGAGCGCCTTTCCTGACGTAGCCCAACGCCCCGGAGCGCCTTTCCTGCCGTAGCCCAACGCCCCGGAGCGCCTTTCCTGACGTAGCCCTACGCCCCGGAGCGCCTTTCCTGACGTAGCCCTACGCCCCGGA
>JAODJW010000001.1:42228826-42266120 GCA_026777045.1 Hyperopisus bebe | reverse complement strand
AGCCCTACGCCCCGGAGCGCCTTTCCTGACGTAGCCCTACGCCCCGGAGCGCCTTACCTGCCGTAGCCCTACGCCCCGGAGCGCCTTTCCTGCCGTAGCCCTACGCCCCGGAGCGCCTTACCTGATGTAGTTGTACGCCTTCCTGAAATTGTGGTCCAGGATGGCGGCAGACAGACCGAAGTACTCCAGCTCCTTCCGCTTAACACGGTCATCATAAAAGGAGTAGTACTCCAGGGAGGAGTCCACCAGAAGCTCCGCCTCCCCGAAGCGTTTCTGCTCACACATAACACAGACACAGCGCAGTAGAAGCTGCCACCAGTCGTCCCGGGACAGAACGCTGGTCTTCCCTTTGGGTGAAGGAGAGGGGACACATGATATGCATAGAACTGTGGGGGGAAAACTCAGCATCTATTATGTGCAATATAACGATTGTCTTCAGAATCAGTTAAATCAACTTCATATCAGAAATGAAAATTGAGCCCCAAAATTGCACAAATGTGGATAAAATATTTGAAAGACAATCCAGAACTGCCGAGATATATGTTGGAAATAGTGTCAGGAGTATACACTTCCAGACGTCAGACTCCCACCTATCACATCAAGGTAAGCAGCCTCCTGGTCTTCAATGTCAGAGATTTTTTCTCGAGACACTTTCACAAGGTAAAGGTGTCTCTCCCCAGAATTAGACCTAGAGACCAGACAGACCTGGGCACGATTCATGGCCACCTGTTGGGGAAATATGGCCAAAAAAAAAAAAAAAATATTGCAGTTACTCAACTGATAGTGGACAATGACAAGAAATCAAAACAAGGTGCACAAGTGACTCCGATTTACAGACAGTTTGGACACAAAAATCTTGATATAATGACTTGTTAATGCTTTGTTTAGAAACCTTTGGTCCAGCGGTTTAACAGGGGAGAGGCGTGGACGACCTCCAGTCCATCATGTGAAGGTGGCAAGTCTACTCAATTCATCCGTTTATACTCCCAATCATTATAAGACTGATGCCCATTTAAAAGCAGGACCATCAATTAGTGAGGTAGAGGAGGAGAAGAGAGCTTGACCTTAAGTAGCATGGCCAGCATGGTCAGCACAGTGTCCAGGTAGTCATCCATCCGGCTTTGGGAACGCAGCAGAATGGAGCGGTGTAGTAAGAGTTTAAGCTCCTACGCAGAAAACAGAGAAACTGGATGGAGAAAATAACACGAGCATAAAATCTGCACAGAACATACACACAAGTCAACTTGCGTATGGTGCTGTGGGGTTTACCTGCTGGGCAGCGGCAGAGTCCTGGGCTAGAGTCTCTGGGTCGTACATGGGCTGCAGAGCCTGCAGAGCCCCATCGGGGTTTCCCAACTGCTGCTGCAGGGTGGATAGGGACAGACGGGCCTCCAGGTGCAGGGGGGCCATCTCAACCACCTTGATGTAGCTATTCATGGCCACTTCCATGTGTCCCAGAGCCTTCAGGCATTCTTAATACAAGCAAAGGCAACTGGTTTAGTATCCCAAAAGGTCACGATAAACATCGCTAAGCTTTCATTAGACTCGATCGAATCTATGATAAAATGTTGAAAAGGTTTTTCGATAAAGTGGCGTGACGATAATTTTTACCATACTAAAAACCCAGCTAGGCGCCCAGTGCTAATGCCGATACTACTGAGAATTACTGGGTCAGACATTAAACCCACAACCCCTTGGATGTGAGGCTATAGTCACCAAGTCTCTATGCCAGTATGATGAATATACAAAACTGAATAAGTATATCGAGGAACGTACCAGCATGTCTCAACCACACCGCGGGCAGATTGTATCTCTCGGAGCAGACGAGCGCAGAAAGCAGGGGCAGCGCAGAGCCGTATTCGCCCTCGTCCTGGAACGCGTCAGCCACATCTAGGTACAGATCCCCAAGTTCCTCTGGGCTTTGCTCCATCAGCGCCGTCAACATCGGCTGCGACATCGCAAAGGAGTTGGTGTCAGGCGGAGAGATCAGTGCTTCTTGTTGGTGTTAATCCATACTCACATGTAGAGGCTCGAATACGTGCTGCTGGATCAGACAAATCATGAGCTTCACTCTGATGTCGATTGGGACGTCCTCCGGGACCAGCACCCCCAAAATCTCCCCTGAGGAAAGCGAACATTCGAAGAGGATTAAAATATTCCGCGAAATAAAAAATAAAAAACTGTACAAATCCAGACCAAGATTTTGTTTCAACCAACCAGTTCAGTAATCTGTGACTGTGGCTGTTTATGCTCAACTGGTTGGTAGAAGAAAAAAAAAAATCTTGGCCTGGATTTGTACTTTCTAGACCTGAAATGCACAACAATATTTGTAGGAGGAGACCGTTGGTATCGACAAGTAGGTGTATCTTATAAATTGGGATTAAGTGTAGTTATATCAAACTGGGGCAGACAAACACTGCACAGACCACCCCCTCCCCAACCACCCAAGACCTCTCCCATTTTAACCCTTTTGATGTTAAAAACATGTAAGCATCTAAAGCTCTGCTTGCTACTCCAAACTTCTCACCCTCTTCCTTGTCTGCCTGTTTGCCGTCACTCTGCTGGCCCTCGCCTTTCTCCTCTTTGGAATCTCTCTCCAGCACAATCCCACAGAACTGCTGCATTACCTGTCAACACCTACTGTTAGTCAACTGAGAAACGTAAGGTCATTATTTTGACTGCTTTCTTAAATATCCCTACAAACAAAAAGCAGTTATTGCTACATTTAACACCATAACATGACTGCATGTAGTGCACTAGACACGTGGTTCTCAGACTTTGTGGACCGCATACCACCTAAAAGATTAGGCTTTCCGTCTACAACCATTATTATGGGGGCAATAAGTGGCTCAGAGGTGCCTGTGATCGGGAGGTCACAGGTTTAAGCCCTGGCCTTAGCATAAGTCACATGCACTGCACTGTGACCCCAAGCTATGGAGAGCAAGATGGGGTAGGCGAACCTATACTTGTACTTATGCAAATGGCAAATAAAAGATTTATCATTATTATGACTGGCATTTAAGTAGATATCTCCATGTACCACTAGAGGGCGCTCAAATACTACAATAATCTGTGAACTACTCTGCTACAGCCAAGGGCATAACTTTGGCTGGAACATTGGGGGGGTTGAGGTCTCCACCCATTACGGGGGAAACATGATTATTGGGGGGGTTGTATTAGCTAGTTTGATTTATTGGGGGGGCTACAACCCCCCCATAACTTACGCCCATGGCTACAGCGAACTGCCACCAAGTGCAGGGGCAGGTGTAGACAGGGGATATAAGGTGGCACCTGCCCTCCTCCCCCCCCCCCCGAAATGTCCATGCAAATAAGTTTAATGTACAACTGTATTCTAAGGTAGTTTTCAACACCGTATTTATGATACAATTTTCAGATTTCCAGTGCACAACAGAATTGTATAATAGTGAGAATTACATACCTGCAAAGCCTTCTCATGTTGCCTATTGGTAATATATAGTTCTGCAGCCATATTAACACATTCATTGGTGGCCAGGTGCGGATACCGATTCAGGGCTTCCTCCATAACACCCATTGATGACTGTAGGTCGTTGGTCTCATAGTAGCTCCTACAGCAAGTAGGACACATAACGTCAGATATCTAAAATGCCATTGTGATGGACACATAACGTCAAGGATATCTAAAATGCCATTGTGATGGACACATAACATCATATATGTATAAAGCACAAAGTGGCTAAGAAATAGCGCACTAACTTGGCCATGTCCCGGGAGAGCTGCATGAAGTTTTCTCCGTCAGTTGGGGGTAGCAGATTGAGTATGCGGCGATAACCATCCATAGCTTGCTTGTGATCTCCCACTTGCTCGTAAAGACTGGAGCGCTCCCACAGATAACGCACATTACTGGGGTTATACTTGATGGCTACGGAGGGAAACGGGAGCAACAACAAAATGTGTCAAAGTGTATAAATAACACAGACATGCAAACCTCAGAACCAATAAAGCATCACTCATTACCTAACTGTCAGTCTGTCCATCTATATTTATCTAGTAGTACGTCAATTCCTAAAGCTCTTAGTCATACCTTTGGAGTAGCAGATGATGGCCTGTTTTATATTGTCCTGCTCCAAGGACATGTCAGCCAGCTTCACCCACTCCTCATAATCACTGGGGTTTAAATGGGCAGCAATCAGGCCAAACTGTAAAGCCTTCTCCATATCCCCCTGGTCCTCATAGATCATAGCCAGGGTAGAGAAAGGCTCATAAGCCAGAGGAGCTGTTGGGCACACAGATGAAATGGAAACTATTAAAATCACTGTATATAAAGTAAGTAAAATTTAACAATTTGATTATAGGATCTGGAACATTTATACAGACAAGTTGAAGCAATACCTAATTACTAGTGGTGGAGTAAGATAAAACTTTATTGATCCCAGGGGGAAAAAATGTTAATAATTATTAATGATAAATCAGTGTCACATACACATTCACACTCACCCTGTCTAATAATCTCCATGCACATCGTAATGGCATCTTCCTTTTCCCCCCTGGCATAGCGAATATTGGCTTCTCCCATCAGTCCGCGCAGGGCTCGAGGCAGCTTGCTCCGCTGTCGCCGTTCCTGGATGCGACAGGACGCACGCAAAAGTCAAACCGAACTTCCACAAAACCCATATACGTGCATGCGTCATACTTGTTGTCTAAAACACAAAGAGCAGAGTTTAGCAGCTGGACAGTGTTTGTGCCATCCTCACCCTCATCATCTTCTTGTTCTCACGGTTCAGTTCCATTTCCAGGGCAAACACATCCCCGGCAGATAGCGACTCATTCTGCTCCACTTCCTTGCCATCCGCTTCCCCCTCTTCAGCCACTTCTCCCAGCATAGAGGCAAACGCCTTCTGAACAGGGAGGCTCACTCCATCATCCGATTCCTCCAACACTAAAAGATGGCCAGTGAGTGTTAACAACGGGAGCACATCGTACGACCATTCTGGGCCCCAAGTACAAGGATAATGACCTGTTTTCTTCTTTTTTCGGCGTCTGCAGGGGCTACGCGAAGTACTGGGGCCAGCACAGTCGAAATGGGAGGCTTCGTCCTCCTCCGATTCCCCATCACCGGCTTCCTGAGAGCTTACTAAATCCTACCCATAAACAAAATGCATTCTGTACAATACTGCTTTAAAAACTATTTGTTTCCATTTTACGAATCATGAGCATCGATAGACAAAGGAGGCCTGTTAATGGAAATTAAACACGAAAGAAATGTCATGAGCGAAACATCACGAAGTATTCCTCTAGCTTTGTTGTGTAGACATCGCATTCCGGCTTTAATGAAGTGATTTCATTTAATCGTTTCATTTCATTCGTCCAGTTTTGCTGTTTACACATCGACTGCCGACTTTACCTTATCTTTGGCCTTTCTCTCTTCTCTTAGTATTTCAAACTCCTCAAACGAAATCTTTCCCTCTAAGTAGTCAATGAGCTCCGAACTAAAACTTGACATTTCTAATACAGCTCAGCAATAATACGATGCAAGCAGTAAATAAAAGTTGCTAATAACGTTTTAGCAACCTAACGTCCCAACCGTCACGCTAGGGTCCCTACATTTATCATGAATGTTACAAAATCTTATTACATCGTCCAACCAACATTTATAAGAAACTTACGTCACTAGCTTAAATTAGACACTTAAAATAAAACACACTTAAAACTGTACGGGAGTGCTAATTTAAAGAGTGCCGCCATGTTTGCCTTTTTTACTTCCTGTTTACTACTTCCGGTCTCGTGGTTCCCTTCCTTCAGTGTGTCCCAGCCCAGTCCACGGCGGGGGGGAGGGGGAGAGCAGGGATGCGCACGGGTTAGGGTTATATTATCTACCATTAAAAATAAAATCATTATTAATTAATTACATGTGTCATTGACAATTATTTCACTATTTTTTAATTTGGGCACTTTCACCACATCATGAATTAATTTTATCTGTCAGTCTGACCCATCAAAGTCAGTAGGCAGTTCAGTAGGCAAAGTCAATATATTATAGAAATTTGTTTTCATTATTACTTTATTTAACTTGACATCACATCTTGAAATTCTCATCCTTGCGTATATATATACCAGTTAATACTGATGGTATCTCATGCTGCGTCATGTTTTAAAATTACTACACACTGAATATTGAACTGAAGCTTGGCATAAAAAAAAAATCGCAAATCAAATCGTAATCGCAATTTCTGTCAAAAACATCGCGATTCGAAATTTTCCCCAAATTGTGCAGCCCTAGTGTCCCCACACCTGTAGTAGTTTGCATACTGTCAATGGCCCATCAGTCTGGAATATGACTGCACCCCACACCCATCACTTTGGAAAGGCAGTTTGAAACGCAAGAAAAGTAGCAACAATAAAATCCTTTTCACAGTTTATTCGTAGATGTAATGAAAAATGAAAAACTGTGACCATATAAATATGATGCAATGCCTATGCAGAGTTAACGGAAATAAAATAATTCACCATTAATGCTCTGGGTACGAGGGCATCGTCGACCGCGTATCTTTCTCGCGTATTTCAGTTTATATCTCGCTGAAATCAGTATGTATAGAATCATGAAAAAACACTGACTAAATCCATAATCTGTCTTCTTTTCAAAACTTCCATTGTCGGAATTATTAAAGTTTTTTAAATTAGGTTAAATCGGCAAAAAAGCAAACCACGTCACCTTTCTTTGTTTTACTTGCATCGAGGGCGTGTAGTACCGCTCTCAGCTAAAGATCGCTATTCACGTTCTAAATAGGCTGGGTTTGAACTGGTCACCGTATGATTACAGGCGTACAAGCTTAGCCCACTGAGCCATAAATTTTAGTCCGATTTTAGTCTGTCCAGTAACGTTTCACTCACAACGTTAGGGGGACCTCCTATTTTAGTCTTCGAATCCTTGAAATAAGTGTAGTATATATACAATGGACTAATGACAAGTTTGACAACAATCAGGAACAGCTGGTAAACACGGGGAATCCACACAGGGTTAACGAGCGGGCGTGGCATACGGAAGGAGCGGACGATCGGGGCATGACACTCACTGGAGTGCTTTGTCACAGATAACTTAATTGTCTATAACAAAGTGTCTAATCGCACATTAAATAAAGTCCTGCGTATTTTTCTATTTTGAGATTCTGCAATGGCATGCACCAGTATGAAAATTTGGCGGTAAATTGGACGGGAACGGAAAACCCTCCAACGGAATTGGACGGGACGGGAACCAAAAACCTGTATTGAGTCATCAGGAACGGACACATGCAGGCAGTATCATCATTCCCGTCCCGTTACCGTTCCCGCCGAAACCCATTCCCGCCCCGTTCCTGTACCGTCTGGGCCTCCCACCGTCCCGTCCCGTTTCCGTGAAAAATCTAAATTTCCACTCCCGTTCCCGTATTCCCGCGGGGACGGTATTCCCGCCCATCCCTAACGAGAAGCCTCATATAGTTCACGTTTTTGATCACTCCCGGCTTCCAACGTACCAGTACCCGTCATCTGGTATTCCTGATTGGCTGGATGGGAACAAAAATGTGGAGTCTGAGGGTCTCCGAGGATTGGGTTAGGAAACGCTGCACGTAAATGAGGTATGAAAATAAAAAGCAGGTGTATACCCTGAACAGGATTCCCGTCGATCACAAAGAATATACACACGCATATTGGAACACACACAATCACACGTTATATACAGTTTAGAGATATAATATATATATTAAAAAGAGATGTCAAATTAACCCAATGCCTTTGAACTGCAGGAGAAAATGTACTTTCTGGCAACTAGGAATGGCTGTAGCCAGCAGAGAGTGCATTCCACAGCCTAAAGTCCCTGACAGGTAGAGCTGACCCACCATGCATCACAGGGAGAGCTCATCACAGCCTTACACAACCTTATTATCATAGGAGTGATAATGTTACATTGTGAGACTGATTAATCAAAAATGAGGTGTTTATTTCACATACCCACCCAAAAAAAAAATGACTGCACCTGTCACACTAGCTGCACTCATTATAGCATGTCTCAAATTTTACTGTATTTGACTCTCCCTGTCGGCCCCTGGAGGATGGGCTCCCCCTTTGAGTCTGGTCCCACCTTCTAGGGAGTTTTTCCTTGCCACTGTCGCCTATGGCTTACTCACTGGGGGCTTTGGGTGGGGATGCTGTAAAGCGCTTTGAGACGATGTAATGTGATAATGCGCTATACAAAAATAAATTTGTTTGTTGTTGTTGTTGTAGGTTGCCTTCACAATCATGCCAATCAGTTAGTCCCAACTAAAAGACAAGAGGATTAGTTTTGCCTCTTCATGAAGGATATCTGTACAGAGAAGGACATTCATTTTAAATTTAGCAGCTGAAAACTATTACCAACAGCAACTGAAATGTGCAATAAAAGCATCTGGTTCAACTGTCTCGTGTTGTTTAATCACTCATAACACAGAGAGATCCTGCTAATATTAAATACACAGGAAATATTTTCATGTTAGTTTTATTTTCAGGACATTATAAACACTTAAGTCAGATTTCTTTTACCTTAGTTTATACCCTTGATAAGCCTACATTTAAACAAATCTAACAGGAGCGAATGCATGTTTAAAGCATGCCCTAGTGCTGCTTTAAACAAGTACTACATTTTAGAGGCTCATTTGTGAGCTCTGAGAAATGTTAAAGCGCATCCTCAGTAATTGGTGTAATGCTCTCTGTGCAGCATTCAGACTGAGACCTGATTGGCCTCATTCACTACAGATTTCAAGACACTCAGGTCACTGAGGGGGGATGACAGGCCAACGCAACACCACTGGTCCCCGTCACCGGCAGCAGAGGCGGTGAAAGACTCGATTCCCACACCAGCAGCTGCCAGCACACCTGGGAGACAAGGCATTTTGGGGAAAAAAGAAATCACATGCTTGCAAGATCTTTATGGACAAAGCAATGGAGGCTCTCTAGTATATTCAAAATCAGGGCTCTAAGTGGTACAGTTAACTATAGTTCTAACAAGGGAAGGATTTAGTATGTACGGCTTTTGTTTAATTTAAATCAGGGCTGAAAGACAAAAAAGTAGGAACTGAAAAATGGTCGGTATTTAGGGCAAAATTAAAAACCAGAGACATGCCATATTGTGTAGAGCCACCTCAGGGTAAACCCCTCTTAGTTTGCCTGTCCCCTGAACAAAAGAGGCCAGGAAAAGAATGGCACAATTGTCCCTTGTACCGTGCAGCACGGTCGGTCATTTGAGGTCACATGTGAAGGCGGGGGAAGCGAAGAAGGGGGCGCTCTCTCACCAGCGATCTCAGACAGAAGCAGGGGGGCGGAGGCAGCTTTGAGAAACAGCAGATTCCCAGAAAGAGGAACGGGCTGCCAAAACCGACTCCCGGCCAGTTCCACCAGAACTGGGATTTCACCCTGGACCGAACCAGTGGCCTTGAAGCTGGTGCCACTGATGGACAAATCTATCACACATGCTATCTGACTCACGGCTGGGGCACCATCGCTGTGTTTCTTATTGATCTGGAAGTAAATGACAAAAGTGTGTCATGACCAACTGCATTCATTGGATACTTTCTGTATATTGGATAATATATACACAACTTGCAAAGATAGAAATACCATAATAGAAGATTCTAATGTATGTACACATTATATACTTATTTGTTTATTGTTTTACACCTGTAATGCTTCACCCAATAGCTGTTTCCAAATTAATCTTGTTGCCATCTGGTGATGGTTCAAGGTGAAAAACATCTCTAAAAAGAAACAACTTACCTTAATTCCCACCTCCTCTGCAATGGTTAATGCATTGATGAGGTTGGGGCCATTCTTTGAACTGTCCTTTAATAAGCCCATCAACGTGGCTGAACTCAGTAGGTCAGAGTAACGTTTTAGTGATTCCCCTGATTGAAAGGCAAAATGTTTTGTTTAAATCACACACTACTTTAGAAGTGGTCAATTATCTAAGATATCTAGATGAAATTCTAAATATTATTATTATGCCCATTCTAGTAGTAGTTTCTACATTAGAGTGCCATAACGGTTTTTACAGCTAAAGATTTATTGATTTTGCAAAAATTACTTAATGGCTAATTCTAACCACTGGGAAGAGATCATTCACACAAGTAAATACAACAGAAGCGCTCAAAGAAGTGATTTTAGATAATTTTTGGCTGGCCAGAAATTATTTTATTACTATGAACATGGTCTTAACTGCATATGAAAGAAAAGAAAAGAGGTAGAGTTTAAACAAAAAAAAAAAAGTAGATTTTTGGGGGTGCTGTGTGTGAACCCTCGGAGTTCAGATCCCATGGCCGGCAGAGTGATTTCACAGCTGGGCACTTGAACAAGGCTCTTAACCCCAACTACTATAAAGACTGCCTCACCCTGCTTTGTCAAGTGCACACCGATGTCGGTAAAAACGTCTTCTAGATAAATTTAAAATAACTAAAATAAAAATATTTTACCTATGGTTGTTATTTCAACTTGAGTGGAAGGCAGGTTTGATGGGCTGCTGGATCTCAGCACTGCCCCTAGAGCCTCTCCCAGTCTGATCCAGAGGTGTGACTCTGGAAAGAAGGAACTGGCCAGTGCCTGGCCATTCACCTGTGGGCAGAAATACATCATTTGTCCATTTGAAACACAAGAGAACCAAGTGCAACAATTTACTTGAAGTACAATCATTTTTACTACAAGAAAATATAACAACAGCAACAATAATTGTTACTGTTATGGTTATTATCACTGAATGTACAGGAATAATCAAACTTGAGAAGAACTCATCTCAAACAGCTTTCAGTTTTCTTCAGAGGTTGCACGGCAAAGGAAGCCGACAGGAGACTGTGAGAATGAACGGCCGTGATCGTACCGCTCCAGTCAAAGCCCTGCCTTTCAGCAAGTCCACAATCTGCGTGCCGATGTCCTGCCCGCAGCGAGCCTGCGCTTCTCGGGTGCTGGCACCCAGGTGGGGGCAGCTGATCACGTGACAGTGATCCACCAAGGCGCGATTGGTCGGTGGCTCCTGTGAAAATAGGAATGGGGGGGGGGGTGTGCTTTGTCAATCAGGGCGACACAGTGGTGCTTGTGTTTCTCTTTTGGCATAATCACTTCAACACATTTCCGAATCGCACCCAAAAAAGTGTTTCTTTTCTTTAATTTCAAAGCACTGACAACATCTCTGCTTATCCCCCCGAGTTTAAGTAACCTTCTGTAAGTACACCTTCCCAAAATGCAGTGCCACGTCTTTCAACATCAACCTTTTTTCTTCTTGGTACCTGACGTGATTTTGACTTACCCCCTGTTCACCACCACAAAACAAGCAAGCAAACAAAGCCGAAAAATTCTGAGCAAAAAACCAAAATGATGCAACAATGGGACTTTGTGCAGTGTATGCAGTGCATGCAGTGTATGCTCACCTCCTCAAACACGTCGAGCCCGGCCCCTCCGCACTGGCCAGACTCCAGAGCCCGCAGAAGGGCAGCTTCATCAATGATGCCCCCACGTGCGCAGTTCACCACCTTTACACCCTTCTTACATTTAGCGAAGGAAGCATCATTCAGCAACCCTAAAAAGCGAAAAAAAAAAAAAAAGAAATTACCTCTAATTCCGTCACCAAAAACACAGGGTTGCCAAGTTTGGTCAGCTGGCTGGGGTGAGATTTTCAATTTGAGACACATCTGCACACAGATGCACACATATTTACATTTATGTAACAGTCTGTAAGGTATGCAAACCACCCCAAGGCTTTTGATGTAGCTAATTTTAGGTTTATAATGTGACAATATAGATATGCCTTAAGATTTCCTGCATGAACGTGAGATTCTGAAAGCGTGAGTGTCACACCGGATGCGTGAGATTTGGCAACCCTGAAGACAGGCGTCACAGCAAATAAATTTAGGACAGTAGTTCAGTTAAATTAAATTTTTCATGCGCCTCAAGATCTACCTTCCTTCTGAACGCCAACTCCAAAGTATGGGTTGTGGGGGGGGGGGGTGCAGTAATGAAAAATCGTTTTTAGAAAACTACCTACAAAATTCAATTCAAACCAACAAAACTTAATAAAAGCCTGACATATCCATTTTCTTTAAAACCAAAGAGTTCTATCGGAGAGTTTCAACAGCAAACAAATTGGCCTGTCACTTCCTGCCAGGCGAAGGTTACCAGTGGTGGAGGGCATGAGGGGAGTGTGCAGAGTGATGTAATCACACAGGGGCCACATCTGCTCCAGCGACATCTGCTCCACACCCCAAGTGGCAGAGACCTCAGGTGGGGTGACTGGGTCGTAGCCAATAGTCTGTCAGCCCAAACAAACCAGGCACATTACCTCATTTACACCGAATATGAACAACCTCACATGAAAAGGCTGTACCTCTCTGGGGATTAAGCAAATTCAGCCCTGACCTTCATGCCAAAGGACTGCATCCTGGATGCCACCTCCTTTCCTATTCTTCCCAGTCCAACTATTCCAAGAACTTTCCCATATAGCTCTGAACCCATGAACTGAAAAGGTATTAGAAACATCAGGTAAGAACATAAGCATCGTGCCAGACACCTATAATTACAACGTTCAGGTTAATAGTTATGACTGACCGACCGCCAGAATAATATATTCAAAAGAGGTAAATGTATGCAGTCATACTGGAAACGAAGGAAAAACGTTTACCTTCTTACGATCCCAGTTCCCTGCTTTCATTGACATAACGGCTTGGGGTACATGTCTATGGATACAGAAATAACCTTCTTACCATTTCCATCTCCATTCGCAAAATTTCACATACAGCAGAAGACACAGAAGAAAATGCCAGATATTTATCGGCAAGGTCTGGTCACTGTTGGTGTCTTACCTAGATAGACTCATTATCATCGCGCAAGTTAGTTCAGCGGCACTGATCGTGTTGCCACTGGGGGTGCTATGCAAAAGAAGAGAAAAAATACTTAGGTATGCGAACGGTGGCCACGATACTATTTTAATATTTAGATATAGATTTGCGTGCAACGCAGCTGTCCGGTTTTAGAATGATGTAATTAGGCACGTGCGGTCGAGGGATCTATACTCGCGCTTTAATAAACATGCACACGTGTCATTTTCTTTTCTTCTTCGGGACATCATCTTACTTCATGACAATAACGCCTTTCTTAGTGGCCGCATCCACATTTACGTTGTCCACGCCGGTCCCAGCTCTGCCGATAATTTTAAGGTTATCAGCAGCATTGATGATTTCAGCGGTAACTTTAGTAGCAGATCGAACAATCAGTCCATCGTAATCCTGTTGCAGAAAAGTAACAAGATTTGAATGACAATAAGCATTTGTTAAGTCACAATCGGAACCGTCGACTTTATCTAGAAACGCATGTGAAAAGGAATCGCGTATAGTTGACTGTTCGGTTTACTTTGCGTAGTTCTATGTTTGCGTGAACTGCACTAAAAACGAAGCGTGGCTTTTTTTTCTCGTATAATTGAATGCAACGCGGTTAAAATTAAATCATGCCTGAGTACCGGCTAGTATAAGTCTCGTAACATAGCTATCATTAATTTATTGCAAGATGGCATAAATAAATAAATTCTAGAAGTAAATTTAAAGTAATAGTTTATAAAAAAATCTAACAATGTTAAAGACTTACGAGATAATTGGCACAGAAAAACAAATGAGGTGGCATGAAATGTTGCATCAGACTTCTGAGGTGAAGGCGGCGCTGAACAGATGTCATGCAAAGGTGGTTGTTCACCAGTTAGCTACGATTTAAAATTAAGTTTGAAAAATCGCCTGCAAAAACTTTCGCTAACTTCCGATCAATATGACAATCGTTTCTCCTGATGGAGATACTGACAAAATTATTCTATACTATACTGCATCCGTCCGATCCTTAGTGTAATTTCTTATCTTAAAATGGCACATTACCTTTATTTCAGCAATCAGCTCATCCTTGGTCATGTTCAGCTTCTCGGTAACCTGGATACCATTTTCTTGGAGTATCCTTTTACAACCCTGGTCGACACTCTCACTGATCAAAATGCGTTTGATGGATACAGGGGCCATTTTTTGCAGTTTTCAACAGGCTTTCCGATCAATGAATCAGAGAAAATAGTTTGCTGTCCTATCTGGGATTCGGCTCGATTTCTGCAGGGGAGCACATCGCTTACACTCCGCCTCCGGGGACTTTGAGGCCCCCCCCACCACCAATCTGTTCATTCATGTGAGAGTGGGAGAGGCCTAAACACAACCTGCCAAACCAGAAATTCAGCGACTCCGGAATAAATAATTTGTTGCGTTTAATGATACAGTCAGCGCATTTCTAATTTAAGAGTTATGAAAAAAGTTTCGGCGCTTGTCACATATTAGGCCGACTACAACAATACCATGCACCGTACATTTGTCTTGCATTTTAATTAAGCAGATATATATATATATATACCGGTGTAAATAAAGAGATGCATTTTCTAGAGATCAATTTATACAATTTTACACACAATTTAACTTAATATACACACCTGACTTGGATTTTAGCAGTTGCACAAGCCAAAGACATCACTTTTCATTTCATACAGATGAGAGAATATGTAAACTGATATATTTTATTAACTATAGGTGTTGTGGATAAATAAAATAATTTGGTAATTTACTCTAGCAATGGCCATTATACCACCTGATCCACTATTTCAGTGAGTTATTTATAACTAAGACCGTACCGTAAGTCATGACTTAGCGTGTATACTTTTAGAGTCTGTACATGTGACTCATGGGATTCAGTGTTTCACTTTTCCCATCACTATTTTGAGCCAGAAACCACCTTGTATGATGAAGTACTGGATTCCATATAACTTAAATAATTCTCCTTTTTCCAAAAGACAGACATAACAACACATTTCTTTCGCTTTAAGATTATGATATACATAGGCTTGTTCTGTAGCCTTAATGCCTTCTAAAGTATTGTAAACGGGATTTGGTGATCAGGTTGTTAAAATATCTGCACAATTCACACACTTGTTTCAACATACAAAAATGCAGAATACAATATATCACACATATTGACATTTCTTTTGAATTGAATACAATAACAATAGGCAGTCTAATGAATAAATGGCAATATAAAACTTCCTAAATAGTACTGCCCTCCACCATATTCTGATTATATAATTGACAGTTCTTCATGAATTTATGCACTTTCCTTCACAAAACTATTGATAACACTTTACTTGATGGGGTACAAATAATATAGTATTATGCTTTTACTTATGTATCGATTAATCACAAAACTTACACTTCCATAGTGATCTTATATTAATTTATCATTAATGAATCGTGACGCATGTTTTATTTCAAACAATTACTATACTTCAATTCTGTAAACCTTTGAGAACTACTGAATGGAACAGGTCTTGTATAACACAAGTGAAATACTGATTCATATTTGCTCATCAATAATGATTCATGATGCATATTTCATCCCAAGTAGTTACTATGTTTGTTACTATATCTGTTAATTCTGTAAACCTTTGTGAAGTACGAAGGAATTACTGGAGGAACCAGTAATGAATAATACAAGTGAAATACTAATCATGTTTGCTCATTTGAATCTGTAGGCATCTTTTATTTCAAGTAACGACTGCATTTGTTCAGAATATGTACTTAAGCAGTAACTGAGTTATTACTAAGTATTTGTGCCCCGTCAAGTAGTGCTTGTATCCAACAAACCTCAAAGTAGTTCAAAAAGTCAAGATTCTAGATATTTAGATATTTGTGCAACAATTGTATTAAAATGCTGGTTCATTTAGTCACACCCAGTCTACATTTAGAATACATTACTCAATTAGTGCAGTTATTTCATTCATAATTTCAAAGCCGTCGGACCACACCACTATTCGAGGCTTCAGTAACTCCAATTCGGACTTCGTCAGCAGTCTCTCCAAAGTATACCCCTTGCGTGGCAGCACCAAATCGCCCGGCTTCAAGCTCTTTACGGGACAAAGGTCATTTCCACCATCGCCGATATAGCAGATCAAATGGTATTCAACGCCGTGCTGCGACTGACTTTTTAGGAATTCGTCCAGCACTTTATTCTTGCACATGTTGACTGGGCATTGCCGGCAGTCGTGGGAATGGTAACACTCCACTGTCATGTAGCCACGTTCGTCAAACCAGGCAGGATTAGTGAACACGCGATCAACAGCCGCTTGCACGCCGGAGGCTTGTAATATCCAGTCGATGAACAGGGTGTTGGAATCAGAAATTATTATGCAGTCTATGCAATTTTTGTTACTCGCGATGAACTTCAGCAGGTCAATCATTCCGTCTGTGAAGGGCAGTGTTTCCATGACACTTCGTACAGTGTCTCGACTGACTGCATTATCTCCTAAGTAGGTGAGCACACGTCTCATATATTCAGTCCATCGTCCTTTTTGGTATGAGTCCTTCAGCCAGTCTGGGATACACTGGTCGGGGGCACATTTGATCACCCAAGTGTCACTATTGCCATCCACCAACGTGTGATCGAAATCGAAAACGACTAGAGTCTTCATTGTGCAGCCTGTGAAAGAGAAAATAAAAATATTTCCTTACATTTAAGATGCCTAACCGGCTTCCAGCACCAATGATATTTTACTAGTCAAATATCATCCAGACGGGCTTAAGACACCCACGCCCCAACGTGTATATCTACTTACTATTTGGTTTATTTGATTTTAATACAAAAATTCCGCTTTATTAGCAGTTGGATACCGAAAAACTCCATTACCTTTCGTTTCACTCTTGTCTACGCTCCACCCGGTCTTGCAGAAATGACTGTTTTCGTTTATCTGCATTTTGATTGGTTCGTCAGTATGTCAACATCGCGAGACTATATAACCCGAAATGTTTGCTGTTGCCTGGAAACCGTTTGCTCGTTACGACGTGTCTTTCATACAGAACGTTCTTGGTGAGACGTCGACGTTTTGTTGTCAGCTAATTTGTATGCTATACATATATGCGTTTAAATCGATTAATGGATCCCTAGGACAAAACTATATTTTACGTTAACGTACATTTGTTCAAGATGGTACTATCGTCAGCTTCGGTTGTCCAATACGGGAGAAGAAAAGGTTCTGCGAAAAACACTTCTGGTAAGCTTGTAGAAGCTTTATGTTTTGTAAACTCTGGTATTTATTTAACCTGTTTTCATGCTTGCCATCGTTTTTGCATTTCTTTTTATTTGTTACGTACGTGTACTTCAGTAAATGTTAAGGACGAGAAAATGCCTCCAATTCAAGCTCCGGATCTCCGGCAAGTGACAGTGGTACCAAAGGCCGAGTGGCTCCGAATTCAAGACGGTCTGAACCATGTTAACAAGCAGAACGAGAGCCTCAAGGAAGCGTCCAAGCAGCGGGAAATTCTGCACCTACGCTCACAAGAAGTGGTTAAATACTGGCCCAATACCATTGCTGTACGCATGCTACAAATGCAAACGATTATTAGCATAATTATCAATTAATTAATCAATACATTAGTTCGTTCTGTGGTAAATCAATTAAATTTGACTAAAGTGAGTCTGAAATGAAAACCAATATCCAGGTCTTAAACTAGTTGTTTCTTGTACAAGGAAGTAAGAACACATCAGAATAGTGCAAAATAAGGATACTCCTAATTATAAAAGTAGTCAAGGAGTGCTAGAAAACACACGTACAGGCCTATATCAGTGTCTCCGCATTTATTTCCATACAGGGGAAACGACAAAAAGACTTAGAAGCCAAAAAACTTCAGAAGGAGATGGAAGAAAAGGAAAGAGAACAAATTGATTTAGAGGAAGCCAAGTACCAGCAGGAGAAGCGAAAGGAAGCCATTGAAAAATCCAGAATGCAACAATACTACCAGACCGACAGAGTGAAGGGGCTTCATGTTTGTACACATTCTCACCTCCTGTGCTTTATTTTATATTTTAATTCTTTCCATGTTGAATGTGCTATAGTAGAATGCAAATGTTTAATATGTTTTAATAGCAAAAAACAAATATCCATTTTTTTTTTCAATTAAATTGCGATTGGAACCTTGTGCTATTTTATAAGGTTCTATTTGCATGCTGGTTGCATTATCTCTGTTACTCCAGTGCGCACTGCTGTTGTCAGAAGTCCTAAAGGAGCGGGAGGCTCAACTGGAGCTGAAACTGCATCAACTGGACATCCGGCGAGATGCGGACAGAGACACTGCTGCCCAGCTCCGGAGTCAGGACCAGGAGGCACTGAAGCGCGATCAGCGTGTCGCAGAGCAGAAGAGGCAAAAAAACAAGCTCATAGCAGAGGAGCTAAAGCAACAGTAAGCCTGATCTTCGCCTCCTTATTAACAGGGCGACCAGATAATCCATGTCAGAGAGGATATTTGGACATGCTTCAGGTTTTATAAATTACTTTAAAACTAAAAAGCTCTTGTGCATGGCAAACTAGTTCAGGGTTACATTCAGCCCTGAGGAAACGTTGAAAAACATTTATTTAAATGGAAGCAGTGGTGTGTTGCACACCCTGCTGTGTTAGCGAGCGTTGCACCTATGATATAGGACCTATTGTGGGCACGGCCTTTTTAATTTAGCGGGGATTATATAGATGTCACAGCTGATTGGATAACAACTCTGACACACCCACCAAGCGAGAGAAAAAGTCCCACAAAGTTTGTTGCACAACATTTCACACTCTTTCAAGGAAACATGTCATTCAACCAGGAAACTGCAGCAAAATGTTGCACAGCGTTTTCAGATTAAACGTGCCCCATTTCTTCTTGCACTTTGACTGGTTTGTTTATTCGATCGAGAGACTCATCCAGCTGTTCCACATTAACATTAGTGACGCATGCATGATTACAGGAGACTGACCAATCAGCACATAACAAGACCTCTGTCAAATCCATGTTCTTTTAACTGAAATGGTAGGTCACAAATCCTATCATTATTGCTGCAAAATTATATTGTATTAGGGTGCATGTAATTACGGTATTGTATAAGGTATGAACTATGAAATATAGATTACTGCCATTTTTGAAAAATTCAGGATAATGGAGCACGAGCTCATTAAAGAGCAGGAGATGCTGGAGAGAACAAGAGAAAAGGAGGAACTGCGGCGGCTGCAGGACCTCTACAGCTTGGAGAGGAGCCGACAGGAGCAGAGGCAGCGGGAGGAGAAGAGAAACACCATGAAAACTCACATGGTGAGAGTGTGTACAGTGCGCAGTGAAGCAGGGCTAGTTTGAAGAAGCCTGTGTTCAGCCAGATAACATCATCATTTTGTTAAATGTTACCATGGTGGCTCACTGGGCAACACCGTAGGGTTGGTGGTTTGAATCCCACCCACACTCTTTGTGTGTAGAGTTTGCAGGTTCTCCCCATATCATGTAGGTTTTCTCTGGGTCACTCCTCCCACAGTCCAAAACATGATGTTAGGGCAGTGGTTCTCCATCCGGTTCCTGGGCACCCTGGGCTTATTCAGGTTTATATGGTCCTTAACAGGCTAATAATAAATGTGGTAGGTTGAAAGCAGTGTGGGTTAGAATGAAAACATTCGGGGGGGGCAGGAACAGGATTGAGAACCACCAGGCTAGTGTAACTGGCTTGCCCATAGTGTGTTACTGTGTGTGTCAAAAATCGGGCCCTGTGACAGACTGGCATATTGTATAGGGTGTACCTCTTCATGGAAGATGGATGAACAAAAGCATTGTTACATTTTTAGGAGCATTTGGCTAAGCAAGAAGTTATCGGGGCTATAAACAAACAAAAGGAGGAGATGGAAGAGGAACGCAGGAGACTTTTTGCCAGTGCTAAAGAGAAAATGATGAAACTGAGAAATGAGAAAGAGGCTGAGATGTTCAGGCAAGTACACTAATTCTGGTGCAGAATTTATGACAGAAAATCCAGATTTTACATATTTGGAATAACTGGTACAACCAGCCTGTTTTCCCTTCAAATAAAAAGGCATTAGTCTTTTGGCAAACGGGACTGCACAGCTGTGTAATAATACAGGTTGTTTCCATAGTTTGGTTATTACATATCTATCCTTATATAAGGGAAGTCCAGTTGTACAAGGAGAAAATATTAGAGAAGTTGGCAGCGAGGAAGCAGGAGCAGGTGATCGATGAAGAGGAGCGCATCACCAAGGCTGTGGCCCAGAGGGAGGCCAGGCTGGCCAAGGAGCAGAAAGAGAGAGATGAAAAGAAGGCAGCCATGCTGGATGCCATTACCTCACATAGAGAAGCCATGGTACCTCCAGCATCAGACTAATTATCTAAGGCAGTGTTTCCCAATCCGGTCCACGGGGACCCACAGACAGTCCATGTTTTTGCTCCCTCTCAGCTTCCAGCAAAAACGTGGACTGTCTGCAGGGTCCAGATGACCAGATCGGGAATCACTGATCTAAGGATACATTTTCTCTCAGATTGCTAGTGATTCAGAGGTGAATAGTTCAGGTCCAGAAAGTAAAAATCCAGACCAAGATTTTGTTTCAACGAACCTGTTGAGTGCTCTGTGACTCTTTATACTCAACTGGTTGGTTGAAACAAAATCCTGGTCTGGATTTTTACTTTCTGGACCAGAACATCCACCTCTGGATTGAAATGTTGCTTGGGCAGCTGCCTTACAGAAGGTACCTTACAGAATCTGTAACTGCTAGAATATATACAGTATTTCTGTAAGAAATACTTAAAGATAATTTTGCTTTCTGCTGAAACTGAATAGCTCAGGAAAACATGAGTTTACCACAATGCATGTACAACCAGTGACCTGCACATGGGTGAATATCCAGATTGTAGCATACATTTGTGGAGATTAAATAATAATGGTTTACAATGTAATGATTACACGTTGTAATTATACTTCTCAAGATTAGATTACTCCTCACACTTAAGTAGGTATGGCTATCATAGTTGGTACTGACGTCATCCTCTCAACCATAGTGAGACAATAAAGTTAAAATACTAATTAACAGGATATTGGTACAGATATTCAGAAGTTATTTTTAGATGCAACATATTGTATATCCTTCTCATGGATAAAATATTATTTTAGCGGCAACAAAGGGAGGAGGAGGAGAGAGAAGATGAACAGAAAGCGCTGGAGATGCTTTTTGCCCAAAAAGAAGCAGACAGAGAATTCAGGGAAAAACAGCAGCTAAAGGCACAAAAAATGAAAGATGATTGTAAAGCTCTGCAAGACATACGCATCCAGCAAATGGTAAGAAAGTTTCATGGTTTAAATCCTGAGTCTGAAATACATTCAACATGAAACTGGTCATTTCCTTTTCATCAGAAATGATGATTTACTAACCATGTGACATGACAAGCCAGTATCTACCCTTTCTAATTTTTGAGTGTCCTAACACATTCAAACATTCCCTTAGGCTGAAAGACATGCCAAGGAGAAGGCTCTGCAGAAAGAGCAGATGGAGTTTGACATAAAAAACTTGGAGCTCCTTGCTATGCAAGAGAGGCAGTTCCAAACCTATGCCCAGGGCATGATCAGTGCAGCTGCTGAGACAAAGAGAAACACTTACCCACTCCAGAAGGCTGCCAGGCGGGACGGCAGTGGAAGGCTGGGCCCCATCTTAGGAGAACAGCGCTTTTTAGTCCATGATGAGACTGGCGTTCAGCTGCCTGCCTTTGTCTCTGACACGACACGACTCATCAAGGGGCTTCATGCAACAGAAGACATTCAACAGTCAAAGAAGCGACTAGGGTTTGCCTGGTAAACTTAAGGGTTGTCATGGTACCAATCAGATTGATGTTTTGTTTCACCAATTATATTAAACCTATATTATCTACAGTTTATTGTCTGGATTTTATAGTACAATTAAATCAACATAATTCATGTCTTGCTTTGTGCTTACTTATTTAAAAAATTAATGCTCAAAAATATTAGGTGTTCCATACTCTTTTAAATTTCCTATATTGTAGATGTATGTCCAAGTTTCAGTTTAACTTCATATTTTGTGTATTTTTTTAATCCATTTTTAATTATTTACACAAATTCATAATAGCATCACTAATGGTCAACAAGCCTGCCACCCTTAGATTTGGTAAGGAGCTGATGACAATGCTATCTGTATACCAGCAGGGGGCGTCTTTAGAAGTACGTGTTAAACATAAATTATAATTAGACAGAAATGCATGCAAAATAAACCCAATTCCTATTAAGGCCATGTAAGAAAGTCAATTGACAATATATGTCCCATGCTCTAAGTTGTTTCTTAACATAAAAAAAGTTTGTAAGTAGGTTGTGTTCAGCTGCCAAAGGCTATGGTTATCATTAGTTATGTCTATAATGCATGGGGGAAGTTCCATCATCCCAGCAATGACCGGGGTTGAGAGCAGCCAAACTGTGTATCGTGGGAGTTCTGTAGTGACATAAAACACAAAGGTTAACGTTTGACAGAAGAGATCCTATAACACTCTCACCAAGGTCTGCAATTTATAAATGGTGACACCATGACTGCTACAAGTTTCACTAGCTACATGCCTTAACATGCTTCAGGGTATAATTCATGTAAACAGGCCACCTTTACAATGACCTATGAAGTGAGCTGCCTTTCCACATATGCTTGACATTAAATGAAGTCCTGCTTCAGAATATACCCTGCTCCATTCAGTTACTCCCCAATGCTGCTTATTTATCCCATTTTTTTTTTTTACAAATCTCGCCCTTCCTTGCTGTTGACACCTCCCCCCCTAGAAGTCTTGCTTTGGCAAGGACTCTTCCTAACGCCACGATCTTATTGCTGCTATGTTCGCTGTGCCTTCAGTCGTCGCTCAGTTTCTTTACAATGTAATCTCCTCCTAATAATTTAATTCCAGTCATTGTAAGTCTTTTTTTCCCCTAACCACTTCTTTCAACTTCTCCCGAATTTTAACAATGTCCTCTTTACCTTCGCTGTCATACTTTAATTATATAAATAAAAAATAAGTTTCCCATTTATTGCTGAACATTTCCACATGTGCGCTTTTCATAAAATACACCTTGAATTATTTCCTTCACGTATTTAAGTACCATCATCACCAAGATAACTACACATATGGATAAATGTACAAATTATTTACTTTTAGTGTGTCATTTATATACTAAAAACCTTAAGAGAGGAGCTTATCACATTTGACCTATCAACGTTTTAGAAACAGTACAACATGCATCCACCAATCAGCGAGCAGTAGCCAAATCACTGAATTTCCCAAGTGCTACAGTCTTCCGGTGTGTATCTCAAATAAACGGGCGTTAGGATTTTTTAACTGGTAGAATTAGCCAGAAGAGCCTTCCCTTAATATACAGGACAATGTTTCCCTTGACACGATAGACCATGAAGTATCGTTTTATGTCTAATTAAACACTAATTAAACATAAGTGTTAGTTGTCATTTTGTTAAACGTGCCATTCAGTGTTTTAGTAAAGCGATTTTTTGTCATTAGCATTATTTGCTCTGCTTTATTTTGAGGCAAACAGTTTGTGTTGCCATATACTCCAAATTTATTATACTAGTAACATGATGTAGCTGCAGTGCAAAGCAAACTGAAAGGTGTAATGATCATTTTTCTTTTGTCCTATTTTGTCTAAGGATTACGGTAATTGGGTAAGGGTTTGGGAATACTGTGTAGTTATTTTTCGTTTTTAACATCAAATAAACAATAACGCCGATACCCTTCTTTTAAAGTTATACTAATATAAACGTATACATAATTAAAGTAGTACCCGCTCAAAAGTATTATTTTCAATGTTTTTTCTTTTTTGAGCAGAATCACAGTTTTACTACTGTGAAATGCCCTTTTGACATTGTAATGTGAGGAAGTATCCGACGGTCCCTTACGTATCGAATCTAGCAACAGGAAAGAGCATCGTGTGCTCTTAGGTTTGTGGTACTTAGTTTGTTTTGCCTGATGTCATATTAATTTATAATGTGAGTAAAATAGTATCAGTAATTTAAAATTAGAAACCATACGGATTCATGAAGACCCGGGATAGCTGTCAGTGTATCGGTACGTTGCTGTGCCCACGTGGGGCTCCGTGGAGATGCCATGCTTTTGTAATCGTGGTTCCTATGAAAGTCAAACTTTATTATTATAGCAGGCTATACAGAAAACCAAATTGTCAGTGTAGCTACGATGCGAAGGATATGGTAATTTTATTTTACATTTTACTTACCAGGATCTTTCTCTATTAAGTGAATGTATCAAAAAATTATTTTAATTTAAACTACAGTAATATAGCAGACTACCTAATCGCTAATAAATGTCATTTTCACCGCAATTGAAAACAAATACGAACTAGATCGGTATTGTATAAGTGCGAACGAATCCCAGTTTATTCAGATGAACCAGACAATGTTCTTTACACAAGCAGTTTTTCGAGAAGATTATTGTCACAGTTTTGTGTGTTAATTATTAGCAAAGGGTGCACTCTTAATGGGTTAATTTTACCTCTCGTTAAGTCGAAAAAAATATAAAGTTAGTTTTGCTTAGGATGATACTTAGATCTGTACTGAATCCGTTATTTTACGAGGGCTGCTATTAAATAGCAGAGGATTACACGTCAATGTAGCTAGACCACTATTTTAAGATTCAAGATTTCAGGATTCGTTAATAGGTCATTTCTCACATTGATAGTTATACAGGTACAACTCGCAGTTGAACATAGATCCAGTTACTCAGGCTGTCAAGCAAAATAACAGATTAATTAAAAAGTGGATTATACAAGACATTTTTATCTTCCTGCAGGGACAACTTCACTGTTTACGAGGTTAAGGATGAAATATATGGCTCCTTTTTTCATTTTGTTTTTCTGGATTAATATGTCAAGAATGGATGTTACACTACAGAAACATCAAGCCAAGTGGTTCTAATGCCAAAAACTGTGAGTGCTTGAAATGAGGGATTGTGTTTGGATCGCCCCAGCCAGTTCTTGAATCCCCTCCTTTCCCAGCCGGAGCCCCCGTTATGTTCTGGCTCCGGGCTTTGTGGCGCAGTCCTCGCAGGGTCATACACGTCGGGACATCAAACCGGGACCAGGTTTTAGAGCAGTTGCGCGTATGTTCCACTGAGGACCAGGTGTTTGACGTGGTGGGCAAGAACAAGGCCAAACTGTCAGCCGGACATGTGGGTTGTGCACTCGGGATGCTGTGGCAGTTTCAGAAGGAGAAGCCGTACATGCTCCGCACGCTGGAGTTTGTCAGGACTCACCCACAGTTCCTCACACTCCGTGTGTTAGCGGAGAACAAGATCTCCCTCATGGATGACGACACAGTGGTGAACATGCTGTACGATGTGTTAAGGTACGGACCAGGATTAAAAGTAAGCCCAAGCTTAAGTCTGGCTTGTATTTCAATGTGAATTCCACATCCTGTGATGTGCACAGAACAGTCCACGCTTTTGCTCCCTCCCACTGTCTGTGGGTCCCGAGGACTGGATTGGGCAACACTGGCATAGATGATAATTATTTTACCAGAAACTTTCACTTTATCATCCACAGACTCAGTGTGGAACCCCACGATTCCCTCGTCCAGCAACTGGTTGCAGAAGCATGGACCAGATTAGATCGGTGAGTAAAGGCCAACATTTGATAATCAGCACATGGACTGTGTGTGGGGCACCTGCATGACTTTCTGTTATTTTACAGACTTGATCTGGCCACACTGTCCAAGTTCTCCGTCTGTCTGAGTGATCAGCATCTTCACTGCAGTCCCCTGATGGGTCAGATTACTGAGATTTTAAACCAGAAGCTTGGCTCTATTGAGGATATCAGGTACGTAACGAAGACATTTGAGTATCTGCAGCCCGTTAATACAAATTACTTTGTGTCTGCACTCTGCACAATCAAAAGGCCTCTTCAGATTTTCATAATCTTACTTTGTCTTTGCTGCAGGGTTCTGACTAACCTAATGATTAGCATATCTACTTTAGTCTCTCCTCGTCTGAGGGATGCACTCATAGAGAGGGCAGACTCTCTCCTGGACACCATGGACTCCTCTCTCTTCCGCAACCCAAGGAGGATCGTCCAGTTTCTGCGCAACATCAAGTACTGCTACCGCCCTCTGCTGGAAAAATGTGATAAAATACTCATCCACAACGTCCCCATGATGGATGCTGAGGACATCGGAATTGTCCTGGGCCTGTACCAGTCCCTGCAGTTTAATAGCTGTGACTTCCGCCTGGCTGCTAAACGGAGGATGATGAAACACACAGATGCTTGTTCTGATCCTCTGTCCTTCAGCAAGTTTTTTGCTGCACTTGCACCTATTGCTGGACAAGAAGCCAGAGAGGGGTAGGGTATAATTATGTTACCCGTCGGGGGGCGGGCAACCTGGCCAGCACCTGGAGTTAAATGCCCATTATTATGCCATTAAAGAGATAATTTAAATATACTTTAAGGTTTCTTTAATTAAATAACAATAATTTTTTTATTTAGTTAAATTTTAATTTCATTTAGACTCAATTTGGCATGACAATATTACTTCACACAGAAATTCATAACTAACTACAGCATTGTAATCATGACAAATATTTATGAGACGAAGATAAGTCTTTTGACAACACTGTTCTTAGGTTGGAGAGTTCGGCGCTGCTTTTGGCTGGCGAGTTCAGCGCCCAGCAGGCATTGGCTGTGGCAGAGACCCTGGAGGAAATTCAGTGCCGGAACCTTCCGTTGATCAACAAGTCAGTGCAACTGTCGCAGTTCTTTTGCGTGGGCGATGTCTGCTAGTGCCTTTCTTTTTCATCGCATTCGATCGTTGCAGGATTGCTTCGGTGTTGCATAAGAACCTGGATGTATATCGACCCGTGGAGATAGCCAGGATCACACAGGCCCTGATTATGCTTCATTACCAGAACCCAGAGTTGTTAACTAAGTTAAGGAGCAAACTAGTGGGGTGAGTTGAAACTCAAGAAGGTTCAATAAGGGCCTGCGCTGTGGTCAACTGGTATAGCTCATATATATTTTCTTTTGTTAGGCTCGTGCAGGTTAGCATCATCCCCCAGGAAGTGTCCATGCTGACACGCGTGCTCGCCATGCTGCCATCTCCCCGGCTGGAAGAGGCAGTGATTTCACGGGTGGACGCCATCTTGCCCCAGTGTAACCTCAGCGAGCTCAGCAGCCTTGCCCAAGCCATCATCAAGTGGTTACGTGGCGACCCCACATACCGCCAAAGTGCGCCTGGCGTGCACTCACACCTGCTGCAGGTGCTGAATCGCTGTGGGCTGGAGCGGGCACGCATGGCGGACAAGCTGGACCTGCTGCTGGAGGAACTCAAATACGTTTCTGGGGAGTGGTTTGAGGAGATGCTCCTGGACGATACTATGCTGACCCTCCAGAGACTCATGGACCAGATTTCCGTGAGCAACCTAGCAGAGATTTGCCTCTTCCTGACCAAAACCAACTGTGTTTTCGCCCCAATTCTGGATCGTATCGCCAGCGTAACCAAAGAGAACATCCATAAGGTACCATTTCGAAAACGAGCAACTTTAACACCGGACTAATGATTTTGCAGCATGTAAACCCATAATCATACCATGCCATGAACTGATGTGCTTCTGTCTCCCCCACTGAATTTTGGGCAGATTCATTATTCAGCGACTTACGCCATTCTTCTGCCATTCGCTGTGTTGAATTACGATCCGCCAAATGGAGACGACTTCTTTGAGTCCTGCATCCAGAAATTCACTCCACATATTGGTAAATGCTACAGGCGAAGTACAATTATAGGGCTGAATTAAGTTTACACTTGAGTTTACACCTTTTCATTGTCTCCAGGTTCTTTTGACCCCCACCTCTTGGTGCTCATGGCTTACACTTTGGCGCTGGCTGACTACTTTCCAGAAGAATTGATCAAGGAGATTTTTAACGTGGATTTTTTGGCCAAGTTGGACTCCCAGCTAGAAAGTACGATAGACCATTTTTTCAGTCAGAATAATAACAATAATTTTTTGTTAAAATGCACCACATTGTTTCCCAGCCCGGTCCTTCAGGACCCAGAGGCGGTTCACATTTTTGCTTCCTCCCAGCTCCCTATCAGACAGTCTACATTTTTGCTTCCTTCTGGGAGTTGGGAGCGAGCAAAAATGCAGACTGTCTGTGGGTCCCTGACGACTGGATTGCGAAACACTGAATTGCAGCCTATTAAAATGTCCCGAACTGTCACATGCTTCCGTTTCCATGGCAGCACTGCCCGATGCCCTGAACATGAGGATCCGCCTGCGTCTGATGGAGCTCAACCGGGCCGTGTGTCTCGAGTGCCCCGAGTTCCAGGTGCCTTGGTTCCATGAGCGCTACTGCCTGCAGATGCAGAGGAAAGGTAATAACCCGTCAGGACTAAGCTGGACAAACAGTAACAGCTTTGTTGTTAGTACTTCGGCATTTATTCCTGGCTTTTCTTTTCTAGAAGTCGTGGTACTACTAGTTACCTCATACCTCCAGGATTGTGGGATTTCAGTCCTGCTTCTGGTCTTTCTGTGGAGTTTACATTAAACCCCCAACACTGTGCCTCCCATAGTTCAAAAGCAGTCAGTTGTTGATCCCGACTTGTATTGTCTGTAGTGTGTTTGTGTTGTGGACTGGCTATACAGTGGTATATATTGTATAATATGCTTGATTTTCTCTTTAGGCAATGGTGGCATCAGTCCAGTCCAGCAGGAGATCCACAAGATGCTGGGAGAGATCTTTGGAGGGATGAACTACGCCAAAGTGGCCGTGTCTACTCCATACTTCTATACCGTAGGTATGTGGAACATGTGCGCTGTTCAGTTGATCCGGTTGTGCAGGTTCGGTAGTGAGTTTCAGTGTCGACAGTGATTGTCCTGCGATATTTTGCACTGTATTATTTACTGCCTGTCGTTGTTATAAGTATAACAGTGTCTACTTATCACCCATGTGGATTCTGACAGATTTTGAGTGCGTGATGGACAAGCACATGCGGCCTGTACCCTACACCGAGCAGAACCAGTTACAGATCACAGAGGAGGAGAAGGTCCAGTGGGGGCTGGACTCTGCGTGGAAGGCGACAAGTGAGATACCCCCTGGGGCACAACGGTAGGAGATCTTTATACACAGCTTGCTTGTATGTAACGTGCGACATTTTCAGTCAGCTGATAACGTGTCATCACGTGATGTCATCAGCACATGAGTTTGGGTAACCTTGAAGGGTAAATGTCTTTTTGATCACTGATTTTCTTCTCCGCAGCATCGCGTTGATCTTCCTGGACTCCAAGTCCTTCTGCAGGAACACGGGTCACATGAAAGGGGAGACGACGATGAGGAAGAGGCACCTGGAGATTTTGGGCTATCAGGTCGTGCAGGTGTGCGGAATCATAACCGACAGTCTCATTCATTGTTTTCAGAATGTTCCATCTTCAAGTCTTAATTCTGGCCTTTCATTAAACAGATTCCTCACTTTGAGTGGAACTCCATGGAACTGTCTACCATGGAAGCTTGGAAGGACTACCTAAGAAAGAAGATATTTACTAAGCTGCCGTAGTACCTTTAATGATCTGTACTTCATTAAAGCAACCTTGGTAAAGGCCATTTACGTCTGTTTTGTTTTTATGTAATTTGGAGAATTGTCTGTAATGGAACACGGCTGGGTTTGGAGGTACACGTATTTGTGGGGTGATTTTATAATGAAGTGTTTCTTAAAAACTTGTGAATGCAAGGAGCTACCTCACACGTTGCTTCCAGTATCATGTGCCATCATCTGAATTCATACTGTATTTTCTTGTATTTAGTGTTTACAAAGCTTTGATATAAAATAATGTAATATGATGTTTTCAGTCTTGTAAAGTTTTTTAAATATTTCATTATAGATTGTTAATAAAAAATCAATGATATTGTTATGCACTCTTTAGTGTATGTTTAGTGTATCAGAAATGTTGAGACGGCTTTCATCTATTACTTCACTTGGGCAGTTTAGGTACACTTTATAAATAGTTTACAAAAAAAGTACATAAATACAATCTAGGTGAAACTGAAAGTTCAACATTGGCCTCAATTTTTTCAGGCATACAGATGCTAACTAGGGAGACAGTCCAGGTGGTAACTTTGTTAAAACTGACTTTCCTTCCCTTTCATAAGCCTGTCGAATGATCTGTCACAGCTATTAGGATATTTCCACTTCAGAAAGACAAACTATCAGTAATGCGAGGCTGCAGGAGCTGGTACTGGTGCTGCCAATCAGAGCTTGGGCATCTTGGCTGGGTTGAGGCGCATGGAGACGCAGGATGACCCGGAGGCATAGCGCAGCTCCCTCAGCATCCCGCTCCACTGCTTCTTGTCCTCCTCGTACCTGGCAGGAGATGAAAGGATCAATATTTTACTACACCGATGACAGAGAAAAGGCTGGTTACTTATATGCAGCACATTCATTTTCTATAATGCGACAAAACAGTGTCTTTCAACCCGGTCCTTGGGAACCCCCAGATGGTTCACGTTTTTGCTACCTCCCATCTCCCGGCCAGATAGTCCTCATTTTTGCTCCTTCCAGCTCCCAGAAACAAAAACATAGACAGTCTGGGGGTCCCCAAGGAGCGGTTTGAGAAACCCTGAGGCAGAACAGTGTTGAGAGCTTACTGCCATATGTCTGTGATCTCAGTGGGGGCACACTCTTTGTTCTCCATTTGGATCATGGCAAAACCTCCTACAGCATACAGAGAACCTCCACTACTGACGAGGTTGACGGAGCTCCTCTCCTGGGGGAGCTCTGTGAAGGGGATCCACCTGAAGAGAGAGATGACATGTTGGCATTAGTTGTGTGAGGGACGAGGTGATATTTCACCCTCCACACAGGTCTAACTCATCTTCAATATATGGCACAGTGCAAGAAGGCTGCGACATGGTTATGGTAACTGTGAACAAGTTTAGCCTGAAGTGCTTTGGCTGTTAAAAATGTAAGTTGCATTGGATGAATGTCAGCTGAGCAACCAGATGTAGGTGAGAGAATATCACTGAATCATCCCCAAAGAAAATGTGATTTAAAAAAATGTCATGTCATACTTGTTGGTTCCAAAGTCGTAGACCTCGGACGTGGCGGTGAGACCGTCTTCGTTGACTCCTCCGGCCACCACAATCTTTCCATTGTGAATGACGGCCCCAAACATCGCCCTAGGAGTTTTCATAGCGGCCAGCTCTCTCCATTCCGATTGCTTGTGATTATATGCGAACATCTTGTTGATGGCTTTGCTGCAGATCAATGGAAAAAGTCATTTTTTGGAACCAGTCGGCTTATAAGGATTTTGGTGTCGTTATTAAAAACTCTGGCTTACTTGTCATCTGTCTTTCCACCAATGCAGTATAAGAGCCCATTCTGGGACACCACAGCATGTCCGTGGATACGGAGAGGCAGCTTTTTCGTCTCAGTCCACTTCATTTTTCTTAGTGTTTATAAGGAGATGACAAATAAAAAGTCAGATACTTAAGTTACCACCATGGAAGGTAAAAAAACAGGGCTGATTTATGCTTACTCAGTGTCATAGCACATCACCGAGTCAAGGGACTCGTTGGTCTGGAGGTCTTTTCCAGCCACTGCGAAGATCAGGTTTCCGTACTCTCCCATTCCGAATAGGCACCTTGGCGATGGCATTGGCGGCAGAGCGATCCAATCAGAGGCAAGACTGTCCAGCTACAACAGGAAGAGTTGGCTGGTAAGGACTAGCATGGCAAACCTAAAACTTGGTTTCGCCAGAAGCATTTTATAATGTTAAACTATGCACATGATAGTCGGGATGTAAATGCAAGTGAAAAAACAATTATAGCTGCATCTAAGGCAGGAAATGCATAAATGGCATAAAGTAGAAATCAATAATTCCCCAATGAATGATTTGAGGCTCATTAAATACTTTGTTCCAAACAGTACCTCAAAGCGACACCTAATATAAAGTTCTTGCATTGTTAATACAAAGATAAACAAATTATCACAATTATCAGATTTTATCCTAGTGTCAGAATAGAACATTAATATGTTAAAAATGCGGCTGATCACCTGATAGAAGTAGCACTGCAGAGGCGTCTCTTTATTCTCCTCATCCACAAACAAACCTCCCAGGATGTAGAGATGATTCTTCTTTGAGGTCAGACTGACATGGTTTCGTGGGATCTGCTCTGCCATGGCAGCCAGAAAGCATTCATTATCATTGGCGTCGTAGGCCACCGCAGCGGTATCATTGATCAGCACGATCAAATCCTTGGCGTACATGCCATGCCTTCGGACGTCGTTAAGATAACCGGGCAACATTTCATCCTCTCCTGCTTCCCCATTTACTACCGCTGCACTCGATTCTCTTTTCTTCTTCTCTTTCGCAGGCAACTTCCCAGCAAAAGCATCTTTGATGACCTTGACTTTCTTTAAAAGTTCTGGGTCTGCCTTGATTATGTCATCCTTCTCTACCTTCTCCTTGAAGTACTTTTCAGGCAGCAGGCGGAAGCGGATACAGTCAAAGGCGTCGTTTAGGTTCTTCACCCGCTTTTCCTTGTCGGTCCTGACCCAGTTCATCAGGGACTCAAACACCAACTCCTCTTTCTCAACATTCAGGGAATCCCCGCCAATAATAGCAAAAAGCTCATGTGGCTCCAGTTGGAGGAAGTCCTCCTCTTGGGAAAGGATCCCAAAGCGGTCCGCAATGTAGTCTCGGGCGGCCACAGCCAAACGAGGGCAACTGAGAACCAGTCCCAGTCGGAATATAGCCAGGCAGTTTCCGACAGAAAGCTTCCGTTGCAAGTAGTTTACACACACAGTGAACACAGAGGGGATTTGGAAACGGTTTGCCAAAGCAAAGATTTCCTGCACATTCTCATCTGTCAGGTCGATTTCTGCGGAATAGAGGTACTTTACAATCATGTCCATGACATTTGGGTCCACGTTCTCAAGAACCACTTCATTGGTACCCTTGATTTCCTTGCCGTCTTCGGAGAAGAAGATCTCACGGAAATAAGGGCTACAGGCAGCCATGATGAGCCTGTGGCAGGGCAAGCTCCGGTCACCCACTTTGAGGGTGCAGTCCACAAATTTGTTCTCATTCAGGAGTTCCTTCAGGCCATCCTGGAGCAGAGTGCTCTGATAGAGCCGTAGATCTTCTTTCATACTTTTCGGATCCATTCCTGGACTAGGAGAGCTGGCCGCCGTACTTCTCGTCACACGGTCACGGCTAGAAAAGGCTGAGCGACGTTCGTAGCTTGCAGTGAACCCCCTGCAATTTAATCTTGCTCCTCTAAAAATAGCCCCCCAACCCCAGCCTCCTGGAATTCAGGTTAGCCAAATCTGAAAGAGTCCCACCTCATGCAGCTGTCAACAGACTGAAAGAAGCAACTGTGATAGCGGGTCACCGGGGAAATATAGCTTTATGGTTGCCAACGACAGAGCTAGTGATGCTCACAGAGCTGAAATTTTGTCATCATTATTTTGTCCTATGTAGCTATAATAAATGTGTGAGCACATTAGCAGAGGACAAACAAACTTTTTTACCGTTTCGTTCGTTTTGTTCAACATTGGTACGGGACTGTAATTTAAAATGTACCACAATTGATTATTACACTGCAAAGGATAAAGGTAAAGTATTTAAGTGACTTTGATGTGAAATGTGGTTGGGTTCATTAATGACTAGTAAGGCATTGAGTAGGTGGGTTTAGGAAGGGATCTAACATCAGACTTATAGGGTACGGCAATATTAGAAATGACAGAAGTGGGAAAGATCTGGTCCAAGGCAAATCCAATCATTTTAGTCCCTCGACACTAGGAAAGGTATGGTGAAAAATTAACCCAAGTTGACTCACAACATGCTTCACATGAGAAGGTTAAGTTAAAGCTAATACTCCCCCACCCCCCTACCCACACAAAGCAAGGTCAAGGAACAGCTGCTTAACGTAACAGGTGAGAGTCAATCCTCTTCAACAGTTCGTGACGTGGGTCAATCCCTCAGACACGTTTGTAAATAGCCACTGGATCATTGTTCACTGGGGGGGGGGCTCAGCACTCCAAACCAAACAAATGACTCAACCCTCCTCATGTTCTAAAATGCTACTTATATTTGCTATTTACAGATACAGATACAGTACATAGAATGAAATAAGCAAGCTTAAGACAACTCACCAATACTGAGACAATATACGTTCCTTCAAAATACTGAAATATTCAGAATGTAACTGTTTTATTATCGTACCAATATCACAAAATTATTTGTACATATATACATTATAAATTAACAGCCAGACTCCTGTTCTGTTGTACGTAGAAACTCAGTAATAAAAGCCTTGACATTTGGACCTGAAACTGACAGCAAAAGTACAAAAAAGAGAAAAGCAGATGATGTTCTTAAGGCACGACTTCCCAGAGTCCCTGCAGTGTAAATCCCTCTTTCAGCTTCTCAATAGCCAGTCCAAGCTCTTCACAGAACACTGCTTCTCTGTCTTGTTGCTTTGAACAAATTTACACCATTAATCCATTAGTTAGCACTTCTGTAGCAAACATGACAACTCTGAGGTTAACAAAAGACATTTCATACATGAATATCATGTCATATATCAATATTACCTTATGGCCATCTGCAAAGTATGCCTAAAAAAGAAGAAATATATGAGTATATAGTATATAAATGAAATGTTCATTGTATACATGTTCACATAGCAAACCATTGGAATAATTCAGTTAAATTGTTTTATCCATCCATCCATCCAGTTTACCCAATACATTGTCATGGCTTTAGTCATACAAATACCTGCATTTATCAAAAGTCAAATCTACATGTTGAAAGTGACTAAGCCACCTGAGGCAGAAGCCGTTCATAAACACTGTGTAACCCAGGCAACATGTGGTTCTGTTTGCACAATCTTTTAGCAACCCACTATTTTGAGAGTGTGACAGGGGAGTCTTCACATTGGACCTGCTGCCACAGCCCACTCACCGTGAAAGCATCCGTCTGCTCATCTGGCTCGATCTCCACGTCGTCGGCAGGCTGCTCCACTGTCAGCTCCTCCAGGGGCTGCGGCTGAGCGCGTAGGAGAAAGCCAAGGGGACCAGGCTAAACATTACATGTTTCATATCATCACTGCTGGAAATGGGGGCTTACAGTGACAGTCTCAATATGACATAATGCTTGTGGGATTATCCTGAAACGCTCCACACAAACCTTTGCTCTTAAATTAACAATCCTTTAATTCCATCATCCCATCTAGAAATTAAATATCGTAATGACATTTATTTGCAGTTTATTTAAATATTGTAATTTTTTATACGAAAATCAAGACGGTGCCAGTTTACAATAAGACTGCCCATATAAAGAGTTTATGAATGGTTTATAATCTGGTTATTAATTAGGTTGTAACACTTAGTAAATTATTAATAGACAATGTTAAAGAAGTTATAACAGTTTTCTTTTTAATTAATGAGTTACTTACTATTTACAAGTGGCAAAGGGAGCCTTATTGTAAAGTGGTACCAGAAAGACTTTTTTTGTAATTAAAAAAAGACACTTTAAATAAAATAGCAAATTCTATCTGGGTGATGGGGAAAACATGGGTGTTTTGTGTGGGATTAGTTAAGGATCAGAAGGTACCTTTTCTTCCATCTCATACTGTACTCCAAAGATGGGACTTGCAGAGTAAACCTTGTGCAGAGAGTTGATCTCTTTCACCACATCCTGTAGTTTCTCTATGGGGTCGATCTTAAAACCAAGTACATACCCACCTGTCTAAATGACGAATGTAAAATACAGACATGTTAGGAAAAATGTCGAAGTATGTTTGTCATCTTCAGCTCTATAATGCATGGCTTATACAACGAGATGAAATATAGTTCTTGTTATTCAAAAAAGTAAAAAATGGAATAGAAATTTGTAAGACATTTAAATACCACATATTAAGACATAAACGAAAGCGATAAGACAAAAAAAGTTCAAAAAATCCATTAAAAATAAAAGTTATGCATATGAACAACAACTGAATGAACAGGAATGTGCAAGAAAAACGACAAATTATGATCTCCATCTGATGTGGAAAGCATTGGTGTGTAGCATTGTATTTAGATGAGTTTAAATTATTAAATTTGAGTTATTATAAATTTGAGTCCACCTTTGAGACATGCACAGCAGAAGCTTGTCAAAGAAAAGCATCAGTCCATTAACAAATACAGTATGCCGATATTGAGGGTGAATACATTTGTTATGGATTAACGACATGATCAAATTCACCTGTTGAGAGCTTTCTATCACTAACGCCAGGCCAAATTTGGAATCTCTGATCTTGATGGAGCGCTTCAGAAAAAAAAAACAGATAATATTTTCAGAGTACATGATTCACAAGTACACTAACTACCAAAACGGAGGCAAAAAAAACAATCTGGCTGTTCATTTTTGTTTTACATGACATCAGGAAATAAAAGTACATTCAAACTCCCAAAGCAGTACAACTCATGTACTACTGGTGATCGGGCTTACGTACAATCTGCAGGTAAGGGATGCTGACGTTGAAGCTCTCGTTCATGTTGGCGTGCCACACAATTCGCACATTTGTGATAAAAAAGGTTCCCAGGTTACCCTATCAGGTTAAAAGAAAGACAGAAGCAGCTTTTAGGTGCAAACATAAAGTTCATTTTGCTTCTAGAAAAACACTGTTTAGTATGAAAAGTAAGAAAGGATTTGTATAGCATATGCATAAAATGACATTTGGGGAAGCTGAGGAAAAAGGACTGGAAAGTTAGATTTAGAAAGAACAAGGATGCACTACAGCCACAGCTCTACCGTGGAGTTGTGGGTATTTTTAAACTGTCTCATATCAAAGATAAGCGTAAGTGTAAGCAGTGCAGTACGATGTTAAATACTGGGCACATTACAAACAAGTACCTTATGTGATTTAATTGCAAAAATGATTTATATACCTGGTCGCTGGATAAGTTCCACACTCCGTTAATTTTGTCATAAATCTGTTCCTGTGGCAAAAGTCTCAGCTGTTTATTATGAATAAGAGCTGCCCTCAACTTCAAGTCACGGTACATCTTTGAGGTTTCATAAGCCCTTTGAAGGAAGGAAAAATGACACTTTTTAGATGCTCCAAGACTGATTTTGCCTATAAATTTACCCCAGTAAAAAACGGACTTTCCTTTACGGTCCCACAGATCATCTGTTATAAAGGCATAAGTCAGAGATGTGCAGGGTTGCATTTAAAGTACCTGTGGACTGCAATGACGGATGTGAACAACCTGGGGCTTCCTGGAACCACACTGGTGAAAATAAACTCAAACCTGGTGTTACTGCTCTTGGTTAATATGTATAGTGCTTCAGTCTGACCCCTCAGTTTCTGGAATAGAGAGAAATATCCAACGATCGATTGATCCATCCATCCATCCATCCATCCA
>JAODJW010000001.1:42212488-42228726 GCA_026777045.1 Hyperopisus bebe | reverse complement strand
ATCCATCCATCCATCCATCCATCCACTTCTTATCCTGTCAGGGTGTCCATTAAAAGGCACACACAATACACTATGGGAAGTTTAGGCTAATTGCATGTGTTTGCAGTAGAGAAGGAATCCCGAATATCTGAAGAATAACCTAACATGTCATGGGAGACGATTCCACTAAGCCACCACGCCCCAAAGAAAGTCATTTCTGTTAAAATATACAGTACATATACTTACTGAATTAGCAGTTCTTGTGGTAATATTAATAATTGAGTTGTATCCCACAGCTGAAGAAGAAAAAAAAAGTTACTTTTTTGCACGTTACAGTAAAATGTGTGCAATTTGCATTTAAATACCCTGTCCATTGACATTTTTTTCAACTTAAAGTGGAATTTTTATTTTGAAAGTGTTTTATTTCTCAGGCTTGAGAATTTACGTTGGTTCTATCCATCCATCCAACATCCATAACCACTAATACAGTAAAGGGATGTGGTTAGAATAGATCTGTATAGCCATTCTTTGTAACCGCTGTCAGAATCTGGCCGGGAAACTTGGCTCATCGGGACAGAAGAAAGACATTTTGAGCTACCACAGTCTAGTCAAACCTGTTGTCAAGGTCAGAATGATATAGTAGTAGCTGCTGTATCTTTGCGTGGCTCCCACAGCACGTGCAGTGGTATTTTTTGATGGGGGGGGGGGCACATGGTGCTACTTACACAAATTGACTCTGGGTAGAGCCAAAGAGTGCCAGATGATTCTCAGATTTGTGACAAGAAGCCTCCCTGAAAATCCAAAAACTCGGATGATGTACCGCAAGGAAGCTAAATTTAAATAAACGCACGGCTAATGTATTTTTTAAAATATCTCACCTCTGTCTCCATTATTTCCTTTGGTGTCTTCAATAGAATCTAAGCAATCTATAAGCACTTCGCCTGGTCTCGTTTTCATTTGCCTTTACGCCAATAAACATTATTAGGAATAAAGAAAACACATTTTCGACTATGTTAACACTGCGTATTACTGTTTATTATTGCTATTTTTATAATATCAGGCCACAGTTCAAGTATATTTAAGGAGTCAAACGTCTGTAAGCTACTGAAAATGGGTTAAAGCACATATCATACAATTTAGTTAGTATTCTATATATTGGCAGTACCATTGCTTGCACAAGAGACATATACAGGGAAACAGAATATTCTTTGTGAACAACCACGTTAGGTATTCTTGTGGGACTATATCTTTTAATCCGTAACTATACAACAGATTTCAGGTACTTACTGCGCAGTAATATCGAACCTAACATCCCTGTCTTCCCAAAGAGCATCCAACATAGATGCCATTGCAGCTTGGTTTATTCTTAACGGCTACGTCGTTCTAATTATTATTATTATTTGGAGAGTTACCTACGTCTTTACTTCAAGCTTAAGACGCATTATCTCTCCGTCATGGACTCGCTCTGTCGTCCCCTTGGTAACCGTACTACGGTAGGCACAAAAGGTCAAACCGCACACTGTACAAAAACGCGAATATTTGGCGCGGCGGTGGTTATCGTCCAACCAGGGTATAGCCAGGACAATCCAACTTTTTATTATGGAGGTTTCTACAACCTTTTGGATGGTATGAAGAACACTGCTTCAGTCCCCAAGCCTCTCCTCAGGAGCACCCCAGCCATTCCGTGTATTTGTTACATTTAACATCCAGCTCAATTAATTATTTAATTGAATTAGTTTAAGAAAGTCAATTAGGTATTGATTAGCTATAAGTGGTGAGGTACTGGTCGAATCAAAAAGTACATGGATGTATTGGATGGTTGTAGCAAATACTGGAGTTAGGGTTAGAAGAGATTCTGAAATGGCTATGCTGATATAACCTACTTTGACAGGCATAATATCATAGTTTTACACCAACATAAAGATCATTTGAGCATCAATTTTTTAGACTATCTAAGATTTTTGCACAGTACTGCAGGTTACTACATTTTCTACAAATCTGTTGGTGGTTAGAAACCTTGAAGCCAAACATGAACTCTTGAAAAACATCAAAAGAAAGAATGGTTACATTTTCTATCCATCCATTTTTTGTAACTGCTTGTCCTATTCAGATTGGTGGTAGTGGGGGTGGGGTTGGTGGGGGGGGGGCGCAGCAGGAACAGAGCTCGTCCCGGAGGGCATGGGTGCAAGGCAGGGAACAACCCAGGAGGGGGCGCCAACCCATCGGGGCACACTTACACACCATGACAAAAATATCCCATTATAAAATATAACTAACACAATCAACAAATGGCTTGATGTACAAAAAGGTTGATCTGACCAAAGCAAGCCTGGTGAATATTTCCAATGTATGGAAGCTAAAACCTGTTCTGAAAAAGCTACAGAGGTCAGTGCGGTGATCCTGAAGATGGAACACGAGTACAGTGCATAGCTGCATAATGAGAATAGAACTTACGGTAGACCAGGGCGATCGTGTAGAAAGGCTGTGAGAAGCGGTGTGGTCCGACGAGATCAAGCTGTAGTGTTTCACTGTAAAGGGCAGATGGTATGTGCTGCAGACTCGAAGGAGCTGTTAACTCGATTCTTTTAACTTATTGCCATGGTAATGGGTTTGCCAGGATTCAAAGAGAACCGTTGCTGTTACCAGAAATATGCACATCAGTTAAAGTATTATTATTATTATTATTATTATTATTATTATTATTATTATTGTTTCAGAATTCTGGTAATTCAGGTAAAATTGGACCCAGTGGAAAATGCGTAGTTACATTTTTTCCCCACTGGATGGCAGGCTTGACCTAATTTGTGTTTGGGGCGGCATGGTGGTGCAGTGGTTAGCACTGTTGCCTCACACCGCTGGGACTTGGGTTCGAGTCTCCATGTGTGTGGAGTTAGCATGTTCTCCCCGTGTCGTCGTGGTCGTCGTCGTCGTGTCGTGTTTTCTCCGGGTACTCCGGTTTCCCCCCCACAGTCCAAAGACATGCTGAGGCTAATTGGGGATAATACATTGCCCCTAGGTGTGAGAGTGAATGGTGTGTGAGTGTACCCTGTGATGGGCTGGCCCCCGGTCCAGGGTTGTTCCCTGCCTCGTGCTCGTTGCTTCCGGGATAGGCTCCGGACCCCCCGCGACCCAATAGGATAAAGCGGGTTGGAAAATGGATGGATGGATAATAATAATAGTAATAAAATGCATCAAATATCCTTCAGGATAATATATCATCCATTGCTCAGAAAGCACAATAAAATTGTATTGTCTGATTCGTTTTTAACCTGGTATTGCTAAACGACTTAAGTAAATATTATTGATAGCATACTTGGCACAAATATGCTATTACTTATGTGTTAATTAACCACAAACTAAGTCTTAGTTACATATCGATCTCATGTTAATTCATCATTAAATAATCGTGATATCTTTTATCAAGCAGTTACTTTATTTGTTACTATATCTGTTAATTCTGTAAACCTTTGAGAACTACTGAAGGAACAAGTCAGGAATAACGCAAGTGAAACACTGATCTCATATTTGTTCATTATTAATGAATCGTGGCACATTTTTTAGCTCAATTAGTGACTATATTTGTTCATGACTTGTACTTCAGTAGTAAGTGAGTTATACTAAATATTTGTGCTCAGTGTACTATTACCAAATTATTAAGTGATCATTAAATATGTAAAACAACACAACCCTTTAAAGGCAATTTAAAGATTTAATAGTATAACAGAGCACATCTTTTGCTTATGGGAATTAAAATCACATTCAGCCGCAGTGGTAGCACTTCTCAGTGTAAGACCATCCCCAACTCTGAAAGTTTTATATGTAATTTAATAATGTAATTTTTCTATTAAATTAGTGAAAAACACAAACATTGTATTGTAGTAGTAGTTGTAATAATAATAATAATAATAATAATAATAATAATAATAATAATAATAATAATACATTAAGTGGAACTGACCAGCACTGGGAATTTTGTACGCGGTAATTCTTTATTGGATGTGAAAATAATTTAGCAATGAGCCTTGGCAGCTGTTAATCTACGTTGTCAAGAGATGGCGCCATAACACAATAAAAAAATCCATGACTCAGGAATACTTTAGTGATCATTACTCTTAGAACAATGTATTATTTTTAATGTCACGTAGTGGTGTGGCGGCACTTGTGAAAGAGTGTAATCAAATATAGTATTCATATAATTACTGTGGTGAAAATATATGGATTCTGATATCCGTTTGTCACTGTTATTGTGCAGCATAACATATAGCATAACTGCAGCCACGCTCGCTAGATGGCAATCCTGTCACGGCCGTGCGCCTCCGCGAGTGCCGGGAGGAAAGGCACCCAAGCGGCACGGGCCGGCTCCCCCGAGCCCGCAGGGTCCTCAACCCAGAGCGACTCTTCCCCTGTGCGGTGCTTCAGCGCCGGCTCTCACCTAAATCTGTCATACAGATTTGGCGCTGCGTCATTCTGGACGCGCTTCGAAATGACATGTATAATGTGGAATATTGTGCACATTTACGAGCTGGGTTTCACCTCAGAGCGGAAATTCTGTAGCTCTGCCCGGCTTGTCTTAGATATCCCAAAACACGCGTCAACAGACATATAAACCTCCACCCTTTATGCTAAATAAAATTATCTAATTCAGAGATGGCCATCCTTGACAAATTTTCTACGGTTGACCTGTCATTTATTTTTTTCATTTAAATTTCTAGCAGTTTGTTATACAAAATTAGATAATCTACCCAGAAATGTAAAATTAAACCATTTTTAAGCACTGTACATAACTGTTATATAACAGACATTTTATCTTTAATTTTTTACTATTAGTTTTGATCATTGGTATCAGTGACATTTCTTTTCAATCCTGTTAATTTTTAGTTTGATTTTTTAGCTAATCAAAATAAAACAAGGACACAGACAAGTAAGAATGTGTCATACATATTTATATAATTTAGAGTATATAAATGTACTCATACATTTTGCCTTGATTGTGGCAAAAATACAATCACAGGAAATCAGCATGGATTACAACTGAACACATTTACAATGCTTAAATCAAGATAGTCGGTTGGTGGTACACATTGGTAAATATCTGTTTCGATTTTGTCCAGACTAATTCATTTTTCAGTCCCAAGTTTCAGATTCCTCTGCTGTCTCCAGCTGCACACTATTGCCAAACCTCATACCTGTTTGTGTTTAATGTCTATTAACAAATTTAATATTATTGTCAACACACATGTCTGCAACACACGTCTGCATTATTTCATTTAACTGAAAAAGAATACCCCTTTCCAATTGTGGCAGTTTCCATTTTATGTCGTAGACCTTTAAACTGCAGATCTTTATACCATTCTCATTTTGTTACTGGGACCCTCTGGTGCTTTGTTACTAGTGAGAGTAACCATCACATCGCCCTTATCGTTCATTTACCACTTACTGTTGTTACAAGCGGACCAGCAGTTTCCTAAAGATTTTTCTATGATTCAAAATGTTAAATAAAAGCACCATAGATGATTTTAAGATCACTTTTTAATTATCAACACGATGTCTGAAATCTTGAGGATATTTTTGTCTGTGTTTATTGCCAGAAACTGTGCCCGTACTGTCCCCTGCCCTTACAATCAGCTGAATTAAGTGAGGATATGAATAACACAAACAAACTAAAGAAATGGCCTTGTCTTTACCTAAGACGGGAATTTGCGTTAGCGTCTTTGGCAAAGCAGGGACTGGCCGTCTCTGCACAGGCTCTGTGGTCTCTGCACAGGCTCTGTGGCCTGTGCCGGGCTCTGTGGTCTGTGCCGGGCTCTGTGGTCTGTAGCATCAAATCTCATGCATATTTCTCGTGACAAGCAGCGAAAATGCCTTCCAATATACTGGAGGCCAGCATGCATCTTGGCTTCTTCGCTCCATCCCTGCCTGGGAGATCTGCTTCCAGACTCCATGTGGCGAGCTAACTGCAACTTGGGAGCATTTGAGGATCTGTCACTCCGCATCTTCAAAGGGAACAGGCCTAGTATTCTCTCTCTCTCTCTCTCTCTCTCTCTCTCCCTCTCTCAATGAGGGGGCTGCTGGTTTAAACCCACAGTCCCTCTCCCCCATTCTCCACCTCTCCCCTCCTTCCCTCTCGCAGTGTTTACAGGATCAAGTGGCCATTGCCAGCCCCTGTGGCTAGTAAGCGGGATTTTTCCATCCCACGCTGCTGAGGCTTCTATGACTTCCAGTGCAGTGCAGAGAGGAAAAAAAAAAAACGCTCCCAGAAATGTATCTAATCGGTCATTGCCGTAGCAGCATCGTTTGCACTGCATTTACAACTGGTTGTTTACAAGCACAACTCTAGTTATTTATGAGGGATACGGGCGTGTTGGGAAATGACACGCTGCACAACTCCCACAAGAACACTTATGACTGGTCCAGCCCTTTCCCAATTCAAATTAGAGGGAATCGATCCTTTTGGGAGTCAGTTCGATTCGGAAAGAAAACAGCATTTAGGAGTGAGGGGAAGCTGTTAGCGGGAGCCAAGCTGAGGCGCTATCTCGCGCAGGTAATGAGTCTCATTAATTCCTGACCTTTTGCATCGTTGTTCCGCTCACCTTACTAGTTCCCTCCTTTTTTTTCCACCCCAAGTTAATAAGACATGCTCCTTTGTAATTCCTCCTATATATTATAGGCTTGCATTTTAAAATCAAGGAATTAAAAGACAGCGTGTACCCTCCGTATTTAGCATTTAGAAGTAATTGTAATTTTAAAGTATGGATTTTAATATTCAAATAACGCAAATTAAAATAATTAAATAACATGCATTGTAATGAATGTCTGCACCAGGGTATTAGAGATCATATTAGACTAAAACAAAGAGGCGCTAGCCGTTTTCAATTAAAATGGTTTACTTCTTAAAAAATGATTAGAAACGAAACTGTTGGATTAATTTATGGGGTTTCCTTTTTCCACGAACAATAGCTTTTTATTAATCAAAACTTGATGTGCTCCACTGAAAATAGCAGCATCAATATGGGAAATCATTAAGAGAGCTAATAATGAAGAACAGCAGTATTAGAAACGCATTAGGCTCGGACTCAGTACGGTTGTTACGGTGCTCGTCTGTAACTTTGACAACTTCTCCTGGTGCGGCTTACATTAGTGCATTAAGTATGTTTAATTGGCACACGTTACAATTCCCATTAACAGCTGGGGAAATATTGACACGACCAAGAGGCATCGCATTAATACGCTTGTAAAATCTAATCAGAAAAACCTGTTGTTCGTCATGTAATATAGACCGTAAGCCGGTGGATGTCCTGACGAGAGCAAGCTTTTCTGATCGACCGCCGACCCGGTTTAATGTGCGATTAAGGAAATCAGCGCAAATCCTATTAGACTGTCCATACGATTCCCACCAAAAGCTATGAAAAATGTATGAAGTCCACATAAGATACGTAATCCATACATGTTACGTGCACATGTGTTGCGCATGAATGACCTTACGCATAAGCAAACGCACGCAATCTATAATCATCATAAAAAAACATATAAAACGAAACGAAGGCTGCTTTATTATAATTAGATAATTAGATGTGCCTCTGCATGGGAATCGCATGCTTCGCCGTGTTTGGATGGTTAGCAGCCCTTGCACTGTGCTGATCTCATTGCATTAAGAAACTCCACTGTTTGCGGCACAAAGTGACGTACCTGCGCTGCACACTGGCCTTTTCGGCGGCCAGCTGCTCCGCAGTGAATATTTCCCCCATTATTGATTGTGTACATAATGCATTGCACAAAAAGAGAGACAAATACAGGGTTTTCTGTCCTCGTGAATGACTAAAGCACAATGGGGGGAAATGATGTGATCTTTTCACATTTATCCCATCAATCAAAAATAAGGGATTTGACTTTTGGCGCAGAAACCATGCGCTCTCACTCGCTATATTAAGTCATACGTTGGCAATGCTCTGTGTATGAAACAAGCATGTCGCGGTCATGCTACGAGCTGCTGGAGGGGGCAGCCAGCTGAATCCGCTGAATGTCAGGTGCTCCTTTGTTGTTTAATTTATTTTCTTTTCAAAGTGAGGAGGGGCAGCCATGCTGCGAGAGGCAGCCATTGATGTCGCTGTAGTTAGTCGGCCTGTCCCCCCCGCTGTTCTGTCTGGAGCAGTACCTGTGCACCTCGCCTACAGTTGTCAAGGCTCTTGGCTTTAGCTTAACGTGCTCGGCTGGATCGAGCTTTCTGCCGTGGCAATATTTTATTATTTGCCAGCGAGGCAAGGCTGGAGTCACACGACCTGACACGTGGGGCTCGGGTACGCTGCTGTTTGTCTTCAGCATTTCCTTTCATAGCCATGACAGAATATACAAGTAAACCATTTCAGTCAGCTACTTTTTCATTGTTTTAAAGTTTGCATCACTAACCAGTATATAGATACAGGACACCAGATTCATAGGTACCCTCTTTGGTGAAACTGTTATTTTTAGCCAAAGCTTGTAAGCTGTCTAAAAGCCTGTAAATCCAAAGAAAATTCTGGAACATTGTACTAGATTTTTTTATGTAAGAAATATATATGCATGTTAATCCTGACTCTGGAACATTCTATTGTATTTGGAATTGTTACAAGGCAAATGCAATTGCGCCTAGCAGTGTCGGTACGGGTTGGTGCAGGGCCCGTAGATACCCCCCCCCCAACCCACAATGCCTTTGGGGCTCAAGTGTGATGTTTCTGTGGACCATTGCACATGTAAGTACCCAGGGGTGCGCGATGCCAGGTCGGAGTGGATTATATCTCTAAGTTCTCCAAACGTGATTGGAGGCAGCCATAAACTCCTGCCGCGTTGCTCCACATGAGGGGAGGAGGACTAGGGGGAGGGGGCGGTGACAGGCGCGAGGAGGCCGAATGGGACGCGTGCGGCTCGGTGTGATGGCACGAGCGCGGGCAGCGAGATGTCGCGAGCGACATTTATCAAAAGCGCTTAACGAGTGAGCTATTTAATTAATCAACAAATCAGACATCTGTTTCTACTAAAGGGGGATTTAAAAAACGAAAAAAAGGCATTCCTGGTACACATTTAACTTCACTACAACATATAGTATTTGAAGAAAAATATTTTGTTCCTCTAAACATATTTATTTTCTGCAGGCTGCTCCTGTGGTCCGTCTTCTTGCCATATAACTAGCTGCTGGGTGGTGAGTTTGTAGTCGTCGGTTCCGGGTTCTGCTCCAGCCTTGCAAACGTTATTTGGGCGGAAGACAACGGGGGAAATGATGCCCGGTGAGCCCTCGCCGGTCCATGCAGTCCCCTGATAAATCTGAATTACCCGTATAATAATGTCCCGGCTTATCATTGCTATGGATGAACGAATCTTACTCCATCATTTACTGTAGCGGCAGACAAGCTCTGCGCTACTGAGGGATTTCTGGTCTGATTGAAATAGCATGACCGCGTTTTGCCGCACTGAGGCAGAATGTGTTATATTGGTTTATTTCCTGGAAGTTGCAGTGGGCCATCTATGGGATAACACAACAATAACATTATAATAACAGCGTTTGAAAAAGTAGGTACAGTAGCGGCATTATCTTATATAAATCATGTTATTGTATTTTGCCATGAATAAACAACAAATACTACCACTAATTATTATTATTATTATTATTATTATTATTATTATTATTATGGTGGCGTAGTGGTTCGCAAACCTGTCTCACACTTCTGCTGACAAGGGTTCGAGTTATGGGGTTTCCTCTGGTTTCTCCAGTTAAGGTGAACTGCAGTTACCAAATTGTCCGTGAATGGAGTGTGTACCCTGAGATGGGTATGAGTCCCATTCTGGGTTATTCCCTGCCTCTGTCTTCTGGGATAAGCTCCAGACCCCCGTGACACTGCATAGGACAAATGGATGGATAATAATTAAAAAAAAAACAGCAAACTATGATTAGCAAAGCTTTAGGTGTCCATAGAGTTCCAGACTGATAACCCGTCACTCCCCTAAATCGGTGGTGTATTTTGAAAAGAGTATAAAGGGACCCCAAAGCCTTTTATGAAAGCTGTCTGAATTATTGGCAACTACAGTAGCACATTCTAGTTTAATATTGATTTGTTGTCGTCCTTTCAAGTTAGCCTACAAACATGTTAAATTGCAACGGCTTCTCACGTGTAGGCAGGCTAACAGACATCAAGAGATGGTCATAATTAGTGCCAGTAGTAGTAGCAGCAGGGGAGGTATTAGTATTTAAATTAATATTGGTATAATTAGTTATAATAACAGTTCAAGAGTTTAAGATAAGGATACTTAGTCAGAACACATAATTACATTAACCTTTAGACATTGTCTAATGTATGTAATAACATATTCATTTCGTGATGGCAGTAGATGCATTTAAACCTGAACTGGGCACCAGGAGGCTGCAGGTTGACATCTCAAGAGCATGAACTCTTCTTAAAGTCCATGGGCTTCAAGGGCGTCTAGTGATATCCCATAATGAGATTTATAAAAATAACCCATAAGCCACTGCAGTGAACTGGCATTCTATGCTGGGTCTACACTCTACTGCCCCACACCCAATGTTGGGTATTTCAGGTCCAGAAGCTACAAATCCAGACCAAGTTTTTGTTTCTACCAACCAGTTGAACATAAAAAGACAGTCACAGAGAACTCACCTGGTTGGTAGAATGAAAATTTTGGTCTGGATTTGTAGTTTCTGGACCTGAAATGCCCAACATTGCCCACACCACCCTGTCCAGGACACATAGTTGGAAGATGAATGGATGGACTCCATAAGCAACCGAGCAGTAAGGATTTTCTACAAATAGAAACTGAATACAAAATTGAAAAATATTAATTGTTTACTCGGCGGGTATTGAAAGTGCTTTAGGTTCTTCTGGGCAGCGATTGGATCCACGGGTACAGGGAGTTGGATGATAGAATGGGCCTGTTTTATTTGCGCCCTTGGGATGTGAAGAGTGGGAATCAAATAAAATACAGAAACAGCTATTTGGCCTTCGTAACTTAACGAGGCAAACTGTAAACCCCTGAGAACTGGCACATCGCTTCTGGATGCTTTCCATCTTTAAACACACTCAACCAGCTTGTTTTAGACTCTTAGGCAATTAATTACAGGTGAGAAAAGAGGTTGCCCTCCAACCTGAACCCTCCTGTGAAATATACATGTCTTAGAGTGGGTTTTGGTAGGCAATAATAATCCAGTTGTAGCATATGGAAAAAGCAGTACAAAAATTGCAACGGGATAACAAATGAAACATCCAATAAAATGCCGATCGTAGTAGTTTTATTAGAGACCCAGCGTTCTGGAATCCATCTCAGGTGAAGCGCAATTAAGATATCCAATGAGAGACTCTGAGGGGAGTGTGAAGAAATGATGGATGACAGGGAAAGAAAAGTTAACAAAGCAGAAAGCAGACGTGGATGTTCGGAAGAAAAAAATCACGAGAGGTGACACAGAGGTAATGAGGGAGACTGAACAACGGACCATCGTGGGAGAAGGCAAGGGGAAAGGAGTCAAGCTTCACTGACCTGTATTTCAGCTTTTTTTAAAGGACACAGAGTGTATGGAACAGAGTGGAAATTTGAGCAGCACGGGTGGTGAACGGTGGAACAGTTGCATAGAATTTACATTTAGAAAGGAAATATCAAGTGCAAACACATCTTTGAGTGGGATGCAATAATCCAGAGTCACTGGTGAGACAGGAACGCGGAGGACTTCAGTGACCTCGCAGATTCTGGCTTGGAAACGAAACAGGAGAGCTACAGGCACCCAAGGTAACCTGGCGACATGTACGACGGCAGGGCAAATCAAATAAATGAATGAACGGCAAAGTACAGCTTCATATGAAAAAACATAAGCATATTTGCATCAGTTTTACAATTTAATATATTTATGCCCTGAGTGAAATACTGTGATACGTCTGACATTACGCTAGGGGTTTTAAATGGAATAGCTCTTTCTCGCCGAGAAGCTTGTCTGATGGAGGAACTTTTATCGTTGTTATCGCCGTTTACAGGGATGCGTGCCTAAGCTCCACCACCTAGGGCTAGCATTATAGGACTTTTCTGTCTAGCTTTGTACCGTGGATGAAGATGTCATAATCCTCAAACAAACTCAAATTCCCCTGGAAAAAGGCTCTTGATCCTAAATCTACTCATTTTCTTCAAACGGCCTTCCAGCTCTTCCTAAAAGAGGGCAGGATATTGGGAAATCGGCTACAAGTGCCCCACACCCTAGTCTGGACACAGAAATACTGGCCGAGGCTTTGGGGGCTGGGTAGGGGACTTATTAAAAGGCAAACTTTTCCTTAGGCTTGGATGTCATGTCAGTCACTGGCAGTGTTTGCTCGCCGAGCAGGAAGAGACATCTCCTTCCCTCCTTGTCAGGGGCTCTTATCATCTTCAAAGCCATATCAAAACGCTGTTTGTTCTGAGCTTTGATTCCAGCAGCACGGTGGATTGAGAGAGGTGCGGGTCTGTTTGAGAGTGTATATTCCAGAGCCTGCCAGAGACCACGTGCATGTCTTGCCGTGTTTGTCGGCTCGTATTTGAGCTGAAGGATCCTATTAAAACTAAACACTGTATCAATTGAATATTGCCATCTCTAATATTGAAAGGATACCTTAATAATAATAATTCAGCCTTAATGCACTTTATGAACATTCTGTGAGGTGACTTTAAACACTCAAACCCTATGTATTACTATTGCTTTGTAGATTTGTAGAGAACTATTACTATTTATGGCTTAAAATCTAATAATAATTAAATTCATCCATCCATTTTCCCTACCCATTTGTCTTATGCGGGGTCATGGGGGTCCAGGGCAACTTCTGGAAACAACGGCCGCAAGGCAAGAAAAAACCCAGGATGGGATGCCAACCCATCGCAGGGCATGCATACCATTCATAATAATAATTCAATATTATACATTTATATCAGTGGGACATAGAGTTCCATCCATCAGTCTACATTAGTTTATTTTTTGCCCATCACTGTAAGCCACAAAAAAAGCACCAAAAATATATTAAAACTGAACTGTCCTTTTGCATATTTATGTGTATCGTTCAAGACCTTTATGGCTCTTAATAAATTTTGAAGTTGCATCAAGGGTCATTGCATTTCACTTAATGTTAGGGTGGGGAAAAAGGTTGTTTTCCGGATGGAAGTTGCTTACAAGAGAAGTATAGAGGGGTACCATACTCGGTGTGTGAGGTGTGAGATTACAGCAGCCACCACAGGGGCTACAAGGGCCTGTTTGTGTGCTCCTTGTGAAGGTCACCAGGAGACCCCGCCTGGCCACAGCAGCCTTCCAATGGACTCTTCCCGGGAAGTGACTTGGTCCGTTGGGTTTGGCTTTCTGGCACCCAGCAGGAGAGCTGGTCTTCCTGAGGTGGGGGTGGGTTGGCCAGGCTGAAGGTGGGGGTGGGGGATGTAGGGGGTGTTGTGGAAATGGAATCTGAAAGACGTGTACTCTGCCCTGAAGTCCCCCTGTCGCCTTTCGTTAGCGTTTTAGGAAGACCATGTGATGCAAGTGGAATGAATTCTGGAACTCTGGGTCACTATGGAATGTAGCAGGGTGGAGGGGCAGTATTCCAGCACTCAACACTATATTCTTATTTTTGTGTTTTAGCTCAGTACTTAATTTGATACTCAGTATCAGTACTCAAAATACTTCGAGTTTGCCTTTCCTGCATTGGCTTCAACTTGTGTTCATGAGATCCGTAAGATGTCCATGGTCCTAAAGAACACACTATCCACAGCCTCTACGGTATATGAATTGTATGATTTGTACAGGCTTTTCCAACACTTCCATCCACTCTCCATCCAGATGTTGTATTTTTTTATGTGTCTTTTCTTATATTTTAAGTATAGTTGCTTGGCAGTACCTCAACAGCTATGATGAGAAAACACTGCCTATTTCTGTATACAGAGCTCTGCATTGGACCACTTGCTGTATCTTGCTTTGCTTCAGTCTGATAAAAGGAGGGTTTTTTTGCACTGTTATGCAATGACATTCTCAGTACAACAATCTAAAATAATCCAGTACTTCGATACTGCCCCTAAAGTGCAAGACACAACAAATAAATAAAATACAAGAACTTCACAGAGAACATCAATAAAATGGAAAAACATTAATAAAACAGAAAAAGAGTAAAATAAATCTGTTTTCTTATCTTTTGTGTTTTCCTAATATGGTGCACCTTGCACTTCTGGGCCATCGTACATTTTTAATATGGACCTGTTTAATCACGGATGTCAGTGGCAGATAGAGTACAACAATATCACATGCATTTTCTGACCATGCTTTAACTGCATTCTATGCAAAATTCAGAAGCAAGTTTAGAGAACTCAATGAGGATCAGGTTGTTCATAAACGGTATAGATGGTAAGTTGAATAGTATGCTAATTGCTCAGTACCTTTCATTCCCTGTTATGGAGTGATCATTATTTAATTAAACGACAAATCCCCAGGCCAATACCATAAACCCTTAAGAAAAGGAACAAAAACAGAGAGGAAAAAAAAAAAGCAAAAAAACGGCAATGCGAGTCATTTGTAAGTTTGCTGGACAAACTGGTGGATCTGACAGAGTGAGCAGCAGGGGAAATAAAAAGGTACTTTAGGTCTTATTGAGCCGGCAGCTGGGCTCGCTGCTGTTTGCTGTGTGGGTCGGCCCCTAGCCCCATACCATGGGACGCCAGTGTGTCCAACCAATGGGCAAATACCACAGGGCTTGTGGCACAGATGTTTATACAATTTTTAATTTGCATTTCATAAACAGCAGGACTTTGTCCACCGCCACATGATAAAAAGAATATTTCTTCTCTTTTTTGTGAGTGGCCAGGTGTATTTGCTCTGTGCTGGATTCTATATCTGCAGCTGGGAATTTCCACATCCACTTCGTTGTCCTGCCCCGTCCCTCTTTGCTATGTTTTGTAGTGTCTAAAGTTAAGCCCACTGTTTGCGCCATGTCATGTTCTCCCCCACCGGCACTGAGATATCAGCTTGACATCTCTTTTGGCATGAGCAGTGCAGACTGTTAATGACATGAAACACCAAGAAGTCAGAAAGGGGAAAACAAAAAGGGGATTTGTGCATACGACCGCACTTAGGCGATATGTATGTTTTTGCCGTGTGTTATTTCCATATGTATATATGTATATGTGCATATGTGTGTGTGTGTGTGTGTGTAGTGGGTTTGTACCACGGCATGTCAAACTGTTTCGTTTTCTGTAAAAGAAACTAGTAAAAGGTTTTTAGATGATTAGTTAAGATGAAAAATAACGTTAGCCAGTCAGTCATGGAAAAAAAGGGAAATAACCGTATCACCTTAATTTCCTTAATGCAAAGCCGAAGTATGTTAAATACCTCTGCAGAGACCGTTAGTTTTACTGAGGAGTCACCTCAATGCCCATTTCATAACGCCACAGCATTTTACAGGTTAATGGGTGATACATTTATTTCCCCAGAATATGGCAGACATTCATATTGCAGAAGTTGAATACCACTTGGTCAGGTTCTACCTTTCAATATCATAAATTGTTTGTAAAGGTTCCTTAATATGCGGTCATTATATCTAAATTAAGCTTTTTCTTAAAATATAGAGTTCTAGCCAAAGGACTTAAGGTCTATATTTTCTTTGTTTTCAGTCTTTAATTTGTACTTTTCAAAGAGATTTGAAAACTTATTTTTATATCTCCATCTATGTTTTATGTATCCATCTCATGGAAGTCACAAAATTTGCTCAATTTTGTCAATAATCAGTTTATGTATTAAGTATTTATTTTCCATTAAGCTTTAAGCAAATGAGATCTAATAAAGAGAAGCTACGTTCTTATTTGTCACACCTAAAAGAGGAAAAGGCTGACTTTTCAGATGGATACCAGCTGATAATTAATGCTCTTAATGGTAGCCAAATCTGAAAGAGATCACTGCCGATTAGCATCCCATTTTAATTCAGCGGAAGTGCAGCTGTTGCCATCTGACAACAGTATTACTTCCATGTTGTAACAGATGCTATAAATGTGTTAAGAACAACGCAAAACAAACAAATGGTTAGCTGTCATAACAGAACATGCCAAAGAAGAAAAAGAAAATCCCAAATCAGCATATAGCTATTATTAGTAATCTTATGCATATGTTTGCCATTTCACTTCTATTGACAGTGTTGGTATACTGCATTAGAGTGTGAAGGTGAAATACTTTTGTATGTTTTGTATGTTCTTCTCCTCTCGATGCTGGGTGACTGCAAATTTCGGCTCGAAAGCAGTGT
>JAODJW010000001.1:42186801-42212388 GCA_026777045.1 Hyperopisus bebe | reverse complement strand
GGGAGAGGGGGCAGCCCGTGGAGCGTTCCTAAAGCCTGGCGTCCCTCCAGAAGGGGAGCTCTCCCTGGACGGCGTGAGCCGAGCCTTCTATGTAGCTGATACCGATAATGTCGCGTTAAGATCGGTGCCGTCATGGCGTCCCTGAGGTGTGCAGCCTCGCATCACAGATCAGATCAGATTCCATGTGGGCCGGGACCTGGTCTATGGGCCTGATGCTGTCACAGTACCGTTCCTGTCAATCATTCGGGAGAACAAAAATGCCACCGTACAGCCGTCAAACATAACGTTAAAAAAATAATTGAAATAAATCATACAGCTACTCTTTTAAAAGCTAGGTTAATCGTCCCAGCTGCCCTTCTTATAAATTAAGGCAAACATTTTGCATTATTGTCACCCTAACCAAACTATTAGCTTTATGCTGGAATTTTCTGTATGTCAGTAAATCGTTCTACTAATTGTACAAATTTCTGCCTGCTTTGCAAAATAATTATTCTGCCTCTGCAGCGAGCAGCAAAAGCCAAACGTTTACCGCAGTCGCCCTCAGAGTGTGAAAGCCACATTGTTTCAGGATTTTAATTTTTTTTTCTCAGCTAAAACACTTTTCTTTTCCCATATTACATATTACAAGGATATTTTTTTTATTACATTTGTTGCAATTCTTTCAAATTTAATAGCTGTTTTCCTTTTGTACAGAGCTATTGTGAATCATATTGTTAGGGTGCACTGTTAAATTTGGCCTTTTGTTACAAATCAATATTTGGTTTCATGAAAACGACGGACCTGCCGTGTTTCACCACTAAACCATGCAGCAATAAAGACAGATAAGTATTATGTAGCCAGTATGTCATTTATTCCAAACGTGCTCCCATTCCTTCCAGTACGGTGATACAGAAACTGTCCTTTTAATGTGTCAGGTGCAGTAAAAGAGGTGTTTAGTCGGTATTGAAAACTGAATCACCAGAGGACATTAAAATGGTGCTTTTTTGCCCCCCTCCCTTTTAAAGCATGAGGCACGGGAGAAACGGGACGTGTTAAAACATCCCCGGGAACCTATTCTTGCCGGTTGTAAACCCCCCCCAGTTCACACGGTTGGCGGACGATGCTGACTTAACGTGTCAGCTCGTGTAGCGGGCCGAGCTGTTGATAAGGCACCCCCCCCCCCCCACACGGAGCACGAACCCCGGCCCAAAACAATGTGACACTGGCGAACTGAGCTGGGAAATTAATTGATTGGCTGACTGAATGGCTGCTTTGGATGTGTGAGGAGGTGTGGAATCCTTCTCTCAGCAGACTGGAAGAGCATTTACATGTGCACCTCCAACACTATACTGGATAAGCAGTTAGATATGGATGGATATGATGTGTGTGTGTGTGTGTGTGTGATTTATTGTCTATATATCATCTACAGCAGGGGTGTCAAACTCCAGTCCTGGAGGGCCGGAGCCCTGTGTAGCTTAGTTCTTTCCCTGTTCCACCACAAACGATTTAGCTCAAGAACTGTGTGGTAATTAGCACAAGAAGTTGAATCTGGTGTGTTAGATGAGGGGAAACCCAAAAATGTGCAGGGCTCTGGCCCTCCAGGACTGGAGTTGGACCCCCATGATCTACAGTATATAAATGTTTTTTGCATATTTATGGATTACTAGACCCCATACGGACTTTCTTCAGTGAGATCTCTTCATAAAACTAAAAGCCAATTAGCTGCTAGCGATTGGCATTTAGCTGTTAGCTAAATTAGCTGTCAGAATCCAGGCTGTCAGAACCCATGCCACCGATTCCCCCCAAAACCCAGTCAGATCTCTCCGTGACCAAGAAAGTTAAAAACTATCTGCCGGTTTACCCCCCATGGATGGGAGGAATGAGGCTGGCACGTAGCCAGGTAGTATAGTTACAAGCTTGAGTTCCTCCCGCGAAAATAGCTTCAGCCCCCCAGTTGGCAAAATCTACCGAGAGACCTAGAGTTGCTGGACCTCCCATGAACTTTGTTTCTGGCTATGGACCTATATGATGAGGGGTTAATTACTCATCAAAGGCCTGAATTTTTAAATAGATAAATGGATGGATGGATGGATGGAAGGTGCTAAAAGAAGAGGGTGTCTCGGATAAACAGAGGTGACAGTCATGCTTTTCGGATTACAGCAGCCTCAAATTTAAAAGAGTGCAGCAGTCAAAAACCCATAAAAGTGAGTGACTTCTGTGTAGCGTGTGCCACTGCGGAGGGGAAAGATTGAACGTGAAAAGGGGCAGATAATGTGCTCACTCACTAATGGGCACCCGAGTCGACACAGGCTCATTTTTCACATCATGTCATCTGGAAGGTTCTGAATAAAAGCTATGGCCGCCACGAGCCCCGGGTCTCTCGCAGCCATTACGGCCACGCTGGCGCGCTTTTATTTGTGTTGACTCGTACAGTCGGGAGGGATGACAGTCCCGCAGCCCCGCGGATCAGTCAGGGCGGATGACACACGGCGCGTTATGCCGCTCATGACAGGTCCCCCCCCGCCCCTCCTCCCCCCCGCCTGCCGCGCGCGCACGCCGGCCCGCTCCGTCATATCGCACGCTCTGATCTGACAGGCTCAAGGATCAGGCGGCGGGGACATCACAAACTCCGTCTTTTGTAATTTCCAGATAGGAGGAGGAGGGGCTGGGAGGCTTCTGGGGTTACGTGTACTAAAAATTAGTGTCAGTCAAAGCTAAGTGGCTATTTTAACGGCAAATGGTTTCGGCCGATAGCCGCAGAGGTTAGCATGGTACCTATGGGATGCAAAGGTAACGGAGGCAAATATCCATCACTCTTAAAGAATTCTTTTTTTATATAGAGGGTCGTGCGAATCATCATGCAGATATGGCAAATGTGTTTAGTTTTGTTGTAGCTATGATGTCACAATAGCAAACGATTTTTTATGCTGCTGTGGATTCCTTATTGGTATTTAAATATAAATTCGTACACAGAGCTGCCATGTTCTATGTGTCACCAGAGAGCTGTCCGACTTCCTGTTCCTTGTCCAGTGGCCAATGATGCAGCACAACCTATATATCTATAATAACTTGAAATGCAAAGATCTAATGCACGCGTTATATCTGAATACTGCTTGACCGAAAATTCATTCATGAATTGGGTTATTTATTTAGAGGTGCATGATTCTATGTTGTGTAAGGTGTTTCATTTACATTTTGAACAATTTAAATTGAAATTATGGAAGCATCTGTCAGTTTTTTTTCTGAAAAATATATTTCTTCTGGTGCAGTACGTGATAAATTGATTGAATTTATGTTGGGAATATTTCCTAGATCCTGAGCTCATGAATCATCGGTTCCTTATGATTTTGTGGCAGTACTGGTGTGTTCTGTAATGAACAGTAATGAACAATGCTTAGTAACACACAATAACAGATAGTTTAATATCTAATTGAACAATTAATACATAACAAGTCACAAACCCTCCAGACGGTTCCGTTGCCATAAGTTACTGGGTGACCCAGCAGAGAATGCCGTACGGGGCTTTGCTTATTTATTTATTTTCTTTACCGCTTGTTTACTCTCCCAACTGTGTCTCAGTCAAGTATGACATCATGATCACACGTAGAAAAGCGGCAAAGACTTGACTCCCTTTTGAGCCTGAAATTATATAACGCACATGTTTTCATGCTTTGCCAATTACTTTCAAAATAAAGACTTCTTTTTTTTTTTTGGGCGCGCGTGCGTCGGCCCCTGTAAAAACGAGAGGAGTGATGGGGGGGGGAAAAACAACTGATTTCCTTATTAGGTTCAGGAGTCAAAGGGCTTCGTGAGCAGCCAGCAGCTTCAAGGGCTCAGAAGATTAAGACATATATTGGATTCATGATGGAGGGCACAAAGTTCATTTTCAAAATAAAACAGAATATTATTCATATTCCTTTTAAAATTCAGATTGCCAGCTGACCTGTGACTTGGCAGCAGTGTATTACATTTTCAATGAGCTCCCTACCCTGTTTCTGCTTGTCAAGATCCCTCTGCTCCTTCTCCCTCTTCCTCCCCCCTTTCAGAGCACTGAAGCCATTATGATTAATGTTTGTATTTGCGAGAGATGAACTAAAACAAATAATGTTTATAATACAATGATATTTGTGTTCGTCGACATATATACTTTGAAATAACTGGTTTTCTGTGGTTTTTATTTATTTATCGCACGGGACTTCGGTCGGATTCATTTAGCTTTTGTTATGTGATTGTTTATTCGCGGTGATGCCCGGTCCAGCATTTTCGTACCACCTTCATGGTTTGGGATTGTGTTGAAAAAAGGTGCGTTTTGATGAGTTAGGTGCAGGGAAACATTTTTTGTGGTGGTATTTTAGGTGTCAACAACAGATATGCAGGAATACTGGCGTTCAAATATAGCAGAGACATTCCAGTTGGTGGAGGAAGACTGCAAACTGGAAAAACATTAACTTACCACTATAACTTGGGCTTCAGTTTCATTCCAATTCTGGACACAGAAATCCGACAAAAGCATTGAAAACAATGACTTCAGGAATAAAATCCCAAATGTTATTCAGGGCCGTTATTTAGTTCTCAGTCTGAAATGAAGCCATAGTATCTCATAAAGTTGTGGGCGTCTTTGATAATTTCGTCACACTCTGTCTGAGTTCATTTGGGAGCACATCTTATCGCATTACATTAGGGCACATTCAAATTAGAATTATGAAATTATGCGTCAAATTAAGCCCCGATGTGTCACTAAAAGAAAAGAAAGCTTTTTTCAGTGTGAAAGCTGAGGTGTTCGGTCTTAGGGGTCAGAGAGCGTCTGCACACGCTTCATATTCACTAGGAGTGAGAGTATCATCGGTGTGCAACGGTGTGATGAAGACACAGCAACGTGGCCACGCGCTATTGCGGCCGGACTCTCTCCCGTGCCAGTGCGCCATCATTCTGTACAGAATACGGCGTCCTTAATTGGCCTGGGCTCCTCCAACATGATTTTAATGAAAAAAAGGAGCACATAACTCTTAGTTTGTTGGCTGGCGGAGCCCAATTTACAAAAGTGGAAGCCGGTGATAAGCAGAGACAGGACTCTCAGCGCAATGAATCACGGAATGGCAGGGTTGAGCAGGATATAATTGAGTCCAACATCTCTGAGCACTTTCGCCATAATTAATGATAATCTGTAACAGAGGAATCTCCAGATTCCAGTTCACAGAACTGTTTAATTAGGCCGAGTAATGAAAGCGGCGGCGCTCGCGATCACGCGGCCGGTCACATGATTAATGATTTGTGCTGGTGAACGCAAAAGTGCTGCACTGTTAACTCCGACCAGAGCTGTGCCACGTCCGCCTGGCATTTACGAAACGCAGAAATGCGCCACCGCTTGTTTTTTGTTCACATACACGTTAAAGATATCAAACATTTTTACCTAATTGTGTAACGAGTGCAGTGGGTTTTTTCAGGAGTATCTCCTTGCAAATTGCACACTGTACATATGAAATATAGACCCATACCAATCTCTACAAGTCCTTTATATTTCTGTCTGAATTACATAAAATTGTACACAACATATGTTAAAATGCCCATTGTCATTACAGAAAAAGCCAAAATACTAACTAGAATCACGTTTGCTCATTATTGACCTTTTCCATATTTATGCACATGGGCAAATATGCATTATCGATAAAAAATGCATATCTCTGCCATTTAGGAGGGAATTCAATCACGCAACTTGGAGATGTCCACATGTCAGTTCAATCTAGTCTTTATTTGGAGTTGTGGCTTGATTTTCACTTGATTTTGTGTTTTGCTTTATGCTTTCAGTTTGTAATGTTGGGACACACAAAAGAGTGAATGGTGCTGTGTTGTTACATTTGTTTCACTGTGTAGAATGCTAAAATTATAAGGCATTACCGTACGGTATTCCGTCTTCCACAACTAACTTATCTGGTAGAGGATGGCAGCGTTATGTACATCATAGTAATGAAAGTACTAAACACAGATTTAAAATGCGATCTATAAATTACATTGCTTGGTAATACTGTAATGAAAAGTAACAGTGTAGTAGTAAGACTGAGTAATAAATAGCATTTTGGCAGCATCAAAGGTAGCGTGTTGGAGTATTAGTAGTCTCGCAATTTATTACTATCCAAAATGAGAAGTTACTTTCAAAAAAATGTATTCATGTTGTATTAGCCCATCATCAGCCCAGAACATACTTTTACTTAATATATTTGCACCTATATAGGTGTTTGTTTGGTCCATTTTCTTGCTGATGTTTTGACACAGGCAAATCTGCACAGATCCATGTTTCTTAGCTGTATCACCGAAGTGTCCATTTGTGCAAAATTCCATCTCCAGCGTGTAATGTTCCTGACTCATTTGGGACTCTGCTTGATTCAGTTTTCACTCTTTGATATATTAGGTGAACTTTAAAAACCTCAATCTCTTAGATTTATTCCTCGAAACTGTGATGATTATTAGTGTGTAGCTGAGCCCATAAAATAAACAAAAAAAAGTGGATGGATTTTTATTAGCTGAATTGACAAATTATATTAAAATCTGCAGCAGTAGATATAAAGTGTTACCAGTACAAATACAGTAGTGGTTCAGCAACATCAAACAAAACAATCTATTATCACCAATTGTCGTTCATGCTTACAGTTCCCTGGCGTTTTACATGGAGTCTCCTTGTGTCATTGTGGGTTTCCTCTGGGTTCTCTGGTTTCTCTTATAGATCAAAAACATGCCAAGGTGAGTTAGAGTTACCAAATTGTTTGTGAATGGTGTGAGTCATGCGTTGGTGCCCCATCCTGGGTGATTTCCTGCCTTGTGCCTATAGCTTCTGAGAGGCTCCAGACTCCTGTGACCCTAAATAGCACAAGTGGGTATAGAAAATGGATGGATGTATCTGACGTCAATGTTATTAAGTTTGTTACTGAGGTCCATAAGGACACCAGTAATATTGGGTTTTCACCATAGTTGTAGCAAGGAGGAAACCTGATAGCGGTCTGTTTCTCATTCAGGGAATACGTGAAAATACACAAGTTCAATATGATAGGATGTAAAGTAGAATTAGCTTATAGGATATGCAGCCATGGCAGAAGAAAAACCTAAAGCCATATTTTTATCATGAATGACACATACTGCAGGTTCAAGAAATATTTGTTTTCCAAAAACATTTTATATCAGCCTAAACAGAGGTAAGGAGCATGTGCTGACAGCACGTTGCTGCACCCACCACAGAATGAACCACCTCTGGGATGAGAACCTGAGTGCAGCCATGTGGCAGGTGATACCTCAGCACCACACCAGTCCAAATGGACCAGTGTGAGTTTTTTTTCCAGTGGCTGGAGTACCAATCCTGTCACCAACCCCCAGACCTCTCTGTAAGTTGGAGGACCTCCTTACAGGGCTAGATGTAGATTAATGTCCCAGGATAAAGCATTTGCAGGTTAAGGGTCTTGTTGAAGGGCTCCACAGAGTAGGATCACTCCTGGCATTCACAGGATTCAAACCAGCAACCTTCTGATTGCTGGCACCCATCCCCAGCCTCAGAGCCACCACTCTGCCTACAGCCATCACTCTCTAAGTACTCTAATTTTTATATGATTGTATGTGCTCTGCGATGGGTTGTACCCACCCTGGGCTGTTCCCTGCCTTGAGCCCATAGTCTCCGGGATAGGCTCTGGACCCCTGTATAGGACAAGCAGTTTCACCTTAGGTTGGATGGATGGATGATTTTATGTGGTCCAAATCATTTTCAGTATTCATGTTTTGCTTGAGCTTAATATGTGAGTGTCTAATAACCAAAAGCATGAATGTAAAGGGGTTACTGAACTACTGTAATCCATCCATCCATCCATCCATCCATCTTCCAACCCAAGTACCGCGTGTGTTTGGGAGGGTGGAGTTCAGGGCTGATTTGCTCCCTACCAGTGATGAATCCCAACCTACACGTTCCAAGTGCTTCTGTGTAGGGTTGGACTGAGCCTGAAGCTGATGCCAGGAAGCAGAGTTCACAGGGCGAGGCACACCCTGGGTGGGATTGCCAGTTCATACCGTAATTTATCATATACATGTAAAAATCAGAATATTTTAATAGTCCATGATTCCAGTTGTCATTTTGTGCTTTCTTACTGCACAAAATACTGCAGTGGGGCAGACTATATTTTGCCTGAAAAAACTCATTTTTTTTATACCCGTGGTCACAGCTGCAGACATTGCTGTTGCGTACCATCTGAAACTTACAAGGACGTACTCCTGAATAAGATAAAAGGTCACATTAAGCAAGAAAATATTATAGAGGTTTACTAAATGGCAAATAAATCTGGGTAATTTTTTTCCCTCACTAAACACAGTAAGGAACTATTCATATATACAAGAATGGCTAAGTTTGGTCTCACACCAGGTGTTAAGAATTGAGAACCCAATTATTTGCAAGTTTTACAGTTGAGTTTTGCCCATGAATAGGTTTACACATAGGACATCGACTAAGGGGGAAAAAAATATTAAAAAATAATTATTAAGTACGTGATTCTTAAAGGCTAGGGCCTGCCCTGGAAATAAAACCACACCGCGTTTCAGAGACCTGACGGAAACTTCTGAAAGCTCGACAGGCAGAAAATTCATTTCTCAAACATACCAAAAAAAAAAAAAGAGAGAGAGAGAAAAATTCAATGGGGCAAACAGGATATGCAAACAGGGCATATTACCCCAACCTCCCATAAATCTATGACAAAATACAGTTTGAATGCTGACAAAGGCTTGGACGGGTGGGGGGGGGGTTCGTTTATGTGAACGAAATGGCTGCCAAACACTCTCTGTTTCCTAAATCTTGTTTAGTTCTTTAATTCTCTACTTTCTGACCTGGATCTCGCTGTCGCTGCACATGAAAGAAATTAGAAAGGCTCCGCAGCCACAGAAGACCAGTGTCCCGCGACTCCACAACATTTGTCATTGCCAAAAACAGCGGAGTTTAATTAAGTGTTGTGAGCAGCCTAGTGAGAAACACACTTTAAATTAAACCTCTGAACACGCTGCTATTGGCTCTTTACCTTCCCGACAATCAGACGGGTGCTCGGCACAAATCCTGCCTCTCGGGACGGATGTGGGGCTGGGGGGGTGGGGTTGGGGGGGAGGCGGCTCGCGCCACAACCTCCAGCGATTCATAAACGGCCCAGCTCTCCCAGAACGGTCTGTTATTACACCCTGCTTTCAGTATTCCTTCATAAACACGTCCAGATGTGGCTGATAATTAATGATCCCCCAACAAAACATTTTTACTTATTCTTGACGTCATAATCTTTTAGAAAAAAAAATAAAAACAAACAAAAAAAAAAACATTTTCTTATATTTACGTGTAATATTGTTTTAGCTACATCAAGCAGTCGGTGCAGGAAGATTGTTCTTGTATCAACATCTTGTTTGATGCTGGCATTCATTGGTGTTTCATACTTCAATCCTTAAAATGGCCAGTGTAACAAGTATGGGCAATGGCTATGCGATGCAGCTGACAACATAGAGGGTAATACCTTAATCGGCTGCTGTGGTATTTAAATTACATTGTTGACCGGTGTTTGAAGTGTATCCACACCTCGATCTATTCATGTGATGCAATTTAAAGAAATACCTGTATTGGGTCATCCGTCTTGGGATTGTCATCGATCCTCCTCCCCACCTGTCTCTCCTACACACTGGTGTCTTTTGTGTAGTAACCTCCGCAGTAACACAGGACGAGCCCATTTCTGCCAGTGGCCTAAAACAGAGTGATTACACCTCTCCTCTGCATGCCTTTTTTTTTCCATCCCCCACAGTTTTATGTCCCCCTTCCCGTCCCACCCCCTGAAGATCCCTTTTTACCACCCTCGCCCCCATTGCTCCCACTGCCCCCCTACCCCCACACCGCTGATCCTTGAAAAAAAGGGCGGGGGGGGAGGATGTGAAGATCCGCCTCTTACTTACCGCCTTCAGAGTAAAACAAACGTTACTCACGCATACTTTATGCATGAAAAATGGACCAGAATACATAAATCCTTCCATGCACCCCTTTTCCACACCGTTTATCCAGTATGGGCTTATGGTGAGTCTGAAGGCTATCCTGTTTAACCAAGGACACCAGGCCGGGGGACACTGTGGACAGCATGACCTAGATACGAGCACAATGGAAAATTCTAGAACTCAGCTGCCGGTTCTATAAACATGAATGGCATGGCAGAGGTCCTGCATCCTCCACGCACCTCCTGCAATCTCGGTCCATTAGCCACCTGAGCCGTCAGAGTCCAGACCTTCACTACCAAAGATGAAAAACCATGTCACCCGAGGCGCGGGGACAGACTGCTGAAGGCCCCAGTTAATGTTATTTTGCTGGTGACATCATCTGCAAAAAAAAACACCAAAGAGAAGGACGCTTGTGACCTCAAGGTCGGCTGCTATGGTCTCCCAGCCCAGTGTGCTTAATCCAAACTGCTCCCGTGAAATACAGGCCCACGTAAACGGGGATGCCCAGTGGGCTTCTGGGAAAAAAACATGGAGTTAGCAGCTCTGCGCAAAAGCAGAGATCTTTAACATTGTGACTGCGAACTCTGCCGTTGCTGCCGTCCTTCCAGCTTGCTTGCAAAGTGTCCAGGACCCAGTACTTCCTGTGGAGGAGAGCCATCTGATATCCGAACCGATGGATGGATATATGGATGGATGGATGGATGGATGAACATACATGTAGATGTGCAAGATGTAAAGCACATGTACACGTTTAGGAAACATTTGACCTAATTCAGTTATTATATCCCAGAAGGAGTGATAGAACGATTACCAGAGTCATGCAATTCTGTTATTCTTCTGGATTATATCCTTGTGTGTTTCTATAGGAAATCCAGGACTTTTTAATGAAAATATGACCATTTGCCAGCTCCATTTTAAGCATGAAATCATCAGCAGAGCAACTAGGAAGGAACATAAAACAATATTGCCTTATTTGATTTTACTTCACTTTTCTGAAAATATATAAACGACTTGTATAAAACCTAAACACTGTACTGTATACAGAGATCATACACATACACACAAGAAGATGTGAGATTAATTGTGCGTTTTTTTCTGTGCATTTTGTAGAAACTAAAGAAACCAGAATTAATTCAATTTTTTATTTGAAAATCTGTAGCTCTAACAAAGGTTTTAATCCATCTTGAGGGCCAGTGAAAAAAATAAATATTCATTGATCATTTAAGCTTCCTTCTGCTAAAACCAAATGATAGATGGTCATTTTTACACATTTTTAATGTACACTATTAGCTCTATATTTAAAAATGATAATGTAATTGATTTAAAAAAATTGATTTATTGATGTTAATTCAAGTGTTTCACAAATTAATCACATTATAAAAATTAATTTGCTATCTTTTGCAAGCTATTATGTAGTTAACTAATGATATGAATTAATCAACTTTAATAAGAATTCAAACAGTATTGTTTAGCTAATTTGTCATTTTGTTAAAAGACAAATAAAGGGAATATTTGATTTACAGCGGGCCTTTTTCCAGTGGTTTCGTGTTTGGAGTGTTTGTGTACCTCACAATTCAACGTAAAAGAAAATATCAAAGTTTCGGTCCCTTAATCACGTCTGTTGTCTTGCCATTTGTATGACTGTTGATGCTGAGACACGACAGCAGCCCATTCTAATCAGACAGCAAACTCTTAGCTATGTGAACTTACCCAGTGTTTCCACTCTGATTTTCTGAGCACAGCAGTGGAATACGACTGGCCCATGGAAGTAGCCTGATTGAAAACATCCAGCTGACACGAGCAGCTGAGATGTAGTCAGTGATAGCACACGCTTTTAGCATGGATTGACACTTTAGCGATACAGACTTCATTTGGTGCCACAAACGCATTCAGGGTTTATGGACAGCTATATGTAGAACGTTTAACCTGTCTCCACTCTTCTAACATTTAGCTATCACCTTGAGAAAAACATATACATTTCAACGCCATTGTGAGCACCTGAGTAAATATTCAGGCCTTTAATAGAATCTCTGCCCCTTGGAGATGCCGGTAAACCTTCCAGTGGTGACCATCTCCTGTCTTTAAGCCCATTGATTCATCTGGTCAACGTAAAAAAAAAAATAAAAAAAAAACACTGGGCTGGTTATGAACTAGTGCGTACGAGTGATGGAAACATAAATTATTTAAAAAGGGCATATTCACTGTGGCCATTGAGCCATCAATCATATGCGGTGGCATTGACAAAAAGCCAGGCTTCAGTACCCCTCCTATCTGCACGGGGGACAATTCTATCAGGCAGGTAACTGTGAAGAGGCAGAGTGACCTGATGTCATCCACATTGTTACTCCATCCTTTGAATCCCAAGCTGCCCTCCACCTCGGCGCTAGGACAGGGATGGGGAGGAGGGATAAAAACCTTCTTGGCCTTCTTTTGAGGGGGGGGGTTACTCTTCAGTTCGTCTGACAAAAAATGAGCGAGAACAGCACCCTAAAGACGTCTTTGCGAGCGTGAAGCGACATCCGTGTTTATACAGTAAAAGATGTTTAGGTTGATTTTTCAGAAGGAGACCCCTGAATTTCCAGCACTAAACCAAGGAATGAAGGACCATGTGAGGATCTGAGCTAATAGTGCAATTATGACGAAACAGAGGGATTATGGAAACATAAATGTGTCATTAATTACTGCGTCGTAAATATTGTAGTAAAGTGTAATCATTTTTTTGAAATTCTGTACAAGCATATTGCACATTATTAATGGTGATTGTCAAAAGGATTAGTACACGAAATATGCACATATATTAAAGTATTATTATTATTTTTATTTTTATTTATTTTTTTTTATGGACGGCATGGTGGTGCAGTGGTTAGTGCTGTTGCCTCACTGGGACCCACGTTTGGGTCTCCGCCATGGCTCCATGATGTGGGGTTTGCATGTTCTCCCCATGTCATCATGGGGTGTCCTTTAGATACTCAAATTTCCCCCCACAGTCCGAAAACATGCTGAGGTAAATTGGAATGACCATATTGCCCACAGACGTGCATGTGTGAGTGACTGGTGTGGACTTGTGCCCTGCGATGGGTTGGCGCCCCATCCTGGGTTATTGTCTGCCTTGCTCCCGTAGCCTACAGACCCCCCCCACTACCCTGAATAGGACAGAAAATGAATGCATGAAGCATTGTTATTATTATTTTATTCCATCTTTCAACTGCTTCTTGAGTACAGTGTTGCACCAAGTCTTGGAACCTATCCCAAGCAGGAATGGGCACAAGGCTGGAATGCCAGTCCATAACAGGGCATTTTTGTTGTTATTATTATTACTCTAATTATTGTTAGTATTAGTAGTAGTAGTAATTTATTTAGAATCAGTTTACTGACCAAGTATGTTCACACACAGGGTGTTTGTTTCTGGTTGTCAATTTTTTTATTTTTGAAAATCCTAAGCTAATCCTGTCAGTCTAATTGGAATGTAAACATGTAATATGGCCGTGTAATTGACCGTCCTTTTTGCGTTTTGCTGCCTTTACACGCGTCGGGCCAAAGTCTCCCCCTGCTGTCAGACCATCCCCCAGGTCTCTCCAGCCCCATCAGCCATGTAAAGCGAGGACTTACGTCGGCCGTAACAGTTCCCGGCTCCGCACGTCACTGTGACGTGTTGCCTACGGAGGGAACCCTTTCGTCTGCGAGGCCATCAGCACACGCACACCATTTAAAGATATTGGGGGGGGGGTGACAGAATAATATATGGACCCACGATGGAAATCAGCCGGGTGCTTCGGTAGGACGCGAGTGCAGTAGACGCATCTTTGAGTTCCAGCTCTAAAAGGATGAAAAACTCAACTTTGATTCATAATTGATTAAATAAATCCCTGCCACATCAAAGGCAGGAAGAGGAGCCACTTCTGTGGATGTGGAGGCCGTCAAATGGCACTTTGTTGTTTTAAATGTTCCCCGGGTCTGGGGCTCCGTACGCCCCTGAGAGCTGCGAGGTGTGGGTTTAACAAGGCAATGGCGGCCTCCTAATGAAACAGGACACCCAGAGATCTGAATGGGGACATCTGGGCGGTAATTGCTGCAATATGATTGCCTGCTTCTCCGTTTCATTTACTCTATTAGCAATTTGCCGTTAATCTCTCCCTCTCTCTCTTTCTCTCTCTTTCCCTTACATGGCTGGGAGACATTTGATCTCCGCGTTTCAGCTTGCTTATGTTCTCCTGAGCGGAAAAAAAAGTATGGTTGGGATTCAAAGAAAGTGACGTTACGTGAGGCTGTTTTAGAATGATTCCTGCCAACGACGTTGACTTTGACCTCATTGACGGCTTAGCGGCACCGATGATTAAGTTCAACCAGCTGTCTTTACTCTAGCACCTGTAATTTGCTTTTAAATGGGCACATCCCAATAAAAATATCTCTTTCTCTAAGGCAGATGTGCAGAGCTTTCTGGTACAAGATGGTCTCAGTAAGGGCACATACAGAAATAATAATCGAGGGCTATACACTCAGGGCAGAGACAATACAGAGATGGGGGAACAGCTGCATCTTTTTTAACGTGATTAATGCGCTCCCCACTAGTCTGTCCAGGACATTTATAATTCAGACCTGCCGTTTGCACATGACCGACAAAACTTCCAGCCAACGGCTAATTAAAAGACCTATGTCTGCGTGGGGGAACGTTTCTTACCAGCCACCCCCCTTCTGGTGTCCAGATGAAGCTATAGGCCTTGGGAGGGTCAGCGTGATAGTCATGCCGGTGTTTCTATGTCCATAGGAAGCGTAAAATTATGCTGCTGGTTCTGAGCTGGTGGCCATGTGGCTCTGAGCGGCGCTGAGGTGGTAGATGTTGATGTCATTGGGTGGGTCGCTTGGTGGGGGGTGGGACTGGCCGGGCCACTGTCTGGACAGTGGACGGACGGGGTAACAGTTTCTGATGGCTTCCTGCAGCTTCAGCCGCTCAGCTTCTCAGTCTGTAGCGATGTGACAGGGTTCCCTGCCTAGGTTTCCCTAACACTGATAGCATTTGTTGTAATATTAGACAAACAGCAGCGACTGACCTATTTGGATTACAGAGCTAAAAAACTCACCAACTCCATGAAACAGTTTTGAGCATTAGAAAGTCTGGTGTCGCCTATGGCATGAACAGCCTGCCACCTGGAAATGAATTTGGGGGGGAAATTACTGATCAGTCAACAATGTGCCAGCTGGATCCCAGGTCTTTAAAAACTGGGGGTGGCCAGTCGCCCTACTTTCTGTTCCCATCGCCTATTATGAATGTGCAAAAAACGAAACTGTCTTTGATTTTGCAATAGGTGTCTACAAAAAAATAAGTCGTTGATAATGGTCACTATGGTAACATGTGAATCTGGTGAATCGGCAGTACCTTAACATCCCAGTCAGAGCCCCTGCTTTCAGGTGCACAGGGTGCATCTGACCAACGAGCATGACCATGCACCCCCCCCCTCCACGTTCCACACAGACCCAGTACAGCTTCAGCTTTTACAGACCTGCTGTTGGAAGAGAATTACAGAAGTTCTGCCTCTGTTTGAAACACTTCATGCTGTTTTCTAGGGCAGCAAACTATCGTTGTGTAACTGTTTTCATTGAAAAATTTACCAAAATGCTGCTGGCTGTTTTTTTTTTTTTATTATTTTTGTTAATTCTGTAACTCTCTTTAGGTACAACTTTACAATAAGACTACCCTTATAAAGGGTTTATGACGGGGTCATTAATTAGGCTTTAACACATTTTCTTTTCATTAATGAATTACTGTACTATTACTGTTTATAAAAGGTGAAAGGGTGCCTTACTGTGAACTGGTACCTCTCTTTGCATAGTTTATTGTAAAATTTTGCTAAGCAGTCTTTACATAAAAAAAAAATATTTTTTTTGCCAGGCAAATGCTTTTTGCGGGCTGTTTACGTTTCGTAAATAATATTCATCCTATAATATTCATCACAGAATAATATTCGAATGACTAACACTTAGAATATATTTACATTATATATTTGCCATCTTCAAACCAAAATGAGTATTGTGACTAAAAAAACTAAAGAACTCAAGGGCATGTGTCAGGTAAACAAAAGGGACAAAACAGGAGTAGGGAAACAAACTGGACTGCAAGGGGTCAAAACGGGAAGACTAGTACGGGGAAGGGTATAGGCAACAAAAGCGCTGACACCAATGACGCGACAGGGGAACACAGGATTGTGAAGCACATATATGCAGGATTAATAAGGTGCTGGCAGGATGCAGGTGAGGATGGTTAGCACAACAGGGTTGGGGACAACGAGAAAGACACACCTGGGGAGAATCAGGAGGGATCCGGAGGACCAGCAGTGACCCCTGCTGGTTATAGCGGAGGATGAACAGGACGGATAGTGACAATGACTGCAATTAAAAGCTTTGTACCTCGGCATTTATAATAAATGTATTTAGCTATCATGCATTATTTTTTCACGTGAAAAGGGGAGGGAAATGGGGGGCCTTTGCGCATAAAGACATAACACGATAATAATGGAAGGAGAGATGCCTGCAGCCTGATCTCCCCTCCTGCTGTTTTCCGCTAACTGCCGAGGAAATGGTGAGTGACAGGTCTGGTCCACGGTGCAGACCTGTCACCATCACCCTACTCAACGGGGGTCCCAGAATGCCGAGCTTCCAGGATATAACCCCATCCCCCAGCACTCAATGGCCTTGCGTTTGCCCCCCCCGCCTCCCTGCCCGTAGCCGACTCCTGCATCACCAAGCCAATGCTAAGCCAAATGAAGAGGGAATATGACAAGGATTCATATGCGGTGAATCACTGAATCACCACGGCCGGGATACCAGTGCAGATCTGCGGCCTCGCGGCCAGCCCGCCCGCGAGCCCTTTCCGCCAGCAGCCGTGGAATCACCGGGCAAACTCGGCACAGTCTCTTACAAGTTAATTAGATCTCCTCCTATCTGCTCCCTGTTTTGTGTAAACAGTCACCGCTGGCCATCCGACACGTGTAGTTATCTACCCAAGCACATTCAGCATGATTTCTGTCCGCGGGCCGCTGCCACTGTATCTGCGGATGGAGAGCGGTCCCGCTATCCCCTTTCACAGAGGACCGATGATTTATGAAAATAGGACAGGCTGATGATTTTCATATTCATATAAATGCTTACTATCTCCCGTTACATATCTCCACTTCCTTGCTGCTGGGAAATGCTAAAATAACTGTCATCCCAATCTCTAGACACCATTACAAATTTCTGCAAAGTGGCACGGACCTGATCCAGTACATAATCACAAGGGCCATAATGGCGTCTCCTGGCATTCTCCTCAATGTCAATAAGTTTTGTTAGAGGACAGACATCTCAAGAGGATAATTCGATTCTGTCATAACTGGTGTTGCCCTTTCAATATTCATACTCTCAATAGTTATTCTGACAGTAAACTGTACTGTGTGTGGAAGTTCCACCTGCAAAAATTCACTGTTATAAGAGAGCAATAATTTTCCATGACGGTATATAGGCAAAAGTCCGATATAGGTTGGAAATGATAACTAAATTCATAGGAAAGAGTAGAGTTAGAAATCATGTATATGTGGCTGGGGTTGCCTCTTTTCAATCTTTCATGCTGATGTAATTTCTTGTGCTAGATATAAACATACATTTTTAAAAAGTAAAAGTACTGCTTTCGTCCTTAAATTTTTGTACTGTGAATTGGTCAGGTTGTCCATCACAGTGTTCAGGGAAACCATACACGTTTTAGGGGTCCCAACACTATGAGCTGGGCTCACTAGATAGAGAAACAGCCCTCCAACATGACGCGTCCAACATGACGCGTCCAACATGACGCGTCCAACATGACGCGTCCAACATGACGCGTCCAACATGACGCGCCAGACAAGAGGCACCCCTGTCCAAAACAACTTGAAAAATTTCATTGTGTAAGAATATACTTTCTGGTTAACATCACAAAGTCTTTATTGATTATTGTTATGCCTATTTTGCAACATCACAGCTCAGAAAATATAGGAAAGTGATCCTTGGGCTACTAGTGTCGAAACACTCACACCTCGAAGAAAGGTAGCCCATAATATATTGGGAGCAGGAGCTTAAGCGGAGTAATTTGATGGGGACGTGGCATGGGGTGACTTCTGGCGAGCAAAGGCACAGAGCAATTAAGTAGCTAAACAGACAATGAAGACAGTCTAATAAAGGAAATCTACATTTCTTGCCTCGAAATCTTATGGGGCAGGGATTTTGGCGTTTAATTCAAGCTGGGGGATTGATTAATATTCACATTCTAATTCCGAAGATCCTGACACGCCACCGGGGTCCTTGTAAGAGCCCCTGTCTGATAACATTTGCTCTCTTCTTTATTCTTAACAGATGTTGCGGCAGGACTTTTCTTGGGCTGACGGCGCCGAATGTAGCACCCGGACGTATGTTCGATGTTATTACGATGAATCTGTGCTGCTTAAAGAGGAGTCTCCTGATAAAAAAGTGAAAAGATAATATATATAGTTAAATTAATATGCGATAATCGTTTTTTTTTTCTAGAGAAAAACTGTACAACCCGCACACTGAGAGTTTATTCCCATTCTGTGATGCATAGTGACCCACCATTAAATACCAGTTCACAAATACACAAAAGGAAGGAATGTTTATTCTGAAGCCAGTCATTTTCCAATTTCAGTTAACATAGCATTAAGTATACAGCTGTTACCCTTGAGACAGCTTTCAATGAGACCTCAAGACGGACATGTGGTAACTGACACGGTAGGCATAACGAATCCCTACCGTGCTACCCACAATGCCTTGTCCCTGACAGCAAGCTGCTGTTTATCAGTTCCATCTGAGGCCAGTGAGGATGCAAATTCCTGTGTCCCTACCAGTCCCTCCTGTCATTCAGAAGCTAAATCTCCTACTGTTTGGGCCCATTGATTGGTATTATTGTTTTTAAATTGCATTTTAAAGCATGATCTCAGCTGTCCTCATAGATCTCCTTTAACAAATGTCAGTGTGCTGTTCTCCATAACTATGTTCTCCATAACCATTACTCTTCACAACTCAGGCAGAGGTAAAGGAGAGCTGGATAAGTCCTTCCAGAATGGGCTGCAGTTACATTCAAAATATTCCTCATGAGAAACCTTGTTGTAATTCTTCAGTCATAGTTTTTCGTATTATCCATTTTCCAGTTAGTACTTGCGGTGTTAATAAGCGTTTCCGTACGACTGACGCAAATGGTCACGTAGAATCCATGAAACAAATGGGAAAAGCTCCCAACCAGGGCACTCCTTAACATAAAATGTTTATATTATAATGACGTCTCCTAACTGAACTGTTAAAAATTCCCAAGCATTTCATGGAATCGCAGGCAACATTTAGACTTTTCAGTATAGAGCATGCCTATAGCTACCCTTCCAAAACAGTCACACGCAGTACCTTAAGTGTTTGCATTACAAAGGGTCATGTGTCTCACCGGCGTACACAAAAAGCAGATTAGCGATTTCATTGTGAGGCGCTCTTTCCAAGTCACTTGACAAGGACGTACCCGAGAAACCACTTCACCAACATTACGTCTTTCATCTCCCACTCAAGCCATGCGTGATTTATTATTAATGCTTAAAAATGCCAGTATAATAGTTCAGATTTTTCACAGGGAGGTGGTCCAAGATGTGAAGGGGGAAAAAACACCTTTTCTCTCCAAAGAGCATTTTCATTATGATGCATGTAAATTCGTCAGATTGATGGTAAGAAAAGCACACACAAGGTTAATCTGCTATGACTGTTAAAATTTCCATGATATCCTGCTTGAATATCGAAGCAATGTGGGGTGAACCATGCAATTTATCCAAATTATTATTATTGTTTCTTTCTTATTATTGACCTGTGATTTACAGACCTTTGTTACCATGCAAATTTTCCATATATTTAAGTAAACAAGATTTTAGGGTTTAATCCTGAAAGAACGCAGTATGTCCATGACAACATAAAGAAGGTGCTCATATGCACCTTTCCTCTGTTCTTTTTCCAAAGTGCAACCAAAATAAAATAGTTATTAAAGCGGGATTTAGGGTTTTTTGTGCGGTCTGGAACTGTTAATTCTTTGATTCTTGGGGAGTTTTAAAGGCACACGAGGGGCGTTCCTCGCACCAAGCAGAATCAGGGCTGCATGCATACATGCGGATGTGGGGAAATTCATCACGCGCTTTATCCCTGAGCAAACGCACTGGCAAACATTGACAAGCCTTCCTCATAGCCCTGCCGCTTATTAGACGAACTCCCGCGGAAACGAGAGTTCGCCTTGCTCACAAGCCTGTTGATTGAAATGAATTATATATAGTGAAATGCAATTATTCGTAAACACTGGCCCGAGTGGTAAACGGAGGGGGGATGGGTAGAATCTCCCCAATGGACCTTCCCCTTAGCTTGGTTATGGGTGCCAGGCCGCTGAGTGCTAAGGCTAAACTCGCAGAATGTTTCACGTGTTGAGGGATGAAGAACATAGGAGCAAGCGGGTTTTATTTAACTGAATTAACAAATGCTGAAAACAAATGAGATCACTGGGGATCCAAAATGGGAATCCTGGAACAAGGGAAAGTACAGGCAACACAGAGGTTTGACATTAATGCCGAGACTGGGGACCACAGGACTAGGAAGCACTTAAATCCGTGACTTATGAAGGACCAAACAAGAGGCAGCTGGGAGTGATTCACACAAGAGTTAGGAATAGGAGTTGAGAGAACAGGTAACAGGCGTGGCTCATTAGGCCACACTAGAGAGGAAACAGGAGGGTCTGATGGGCAGTGTATGACAGGATGGCGATTACCTTTAGGGTAATGCCTGTAGTGGAATAACCCATGGGGATTTTACTTTTGATCACGGGAACCCAAGCATCTATCATGATGTGCAGCCATAAGCTCTCAAGATCTAAAAGATTCCCAGAGCAGATCCCAAAATATGCTAATAACTAAATAGCAAATTATTAACAGAACATTAATTTGACACAATGAAAGACTGTCTCCAAGAAACTACGTGAAATAATATCCCATAGTATGTTAGATAATCTGTCTGAACACGGCTTTCAACTTATTGAGCAGAACACTATTTTCAAAAAAAATCAATCTAAATAAAATAAAACGATCAATAAAGCATGCTGACTGTAAAAAATGAGTGCCATGACTTTAATTTAGTGTTTCTCTGAACATAAAACAACCACATACTATTGCCTTGTCCTCTTAACAGACATCATCACGCCTCAGAATGATAAATACTGACCACTAACACCAGGCTAATTCTGTTATCTACAAAGTGTGGTTAAATTTCACTTCTGCAGCCTGTGGCAAAGAGTATCGAGCTGTAAATCTGCCTTACGCAGTAGATTACCTGAAGAAAAGTGGATTACTAACTGAGTAGTATTCAACAAAAATTAAACTGTAGTGTAGCATATTCAAAATTGAACAAAGAAATAACAAATATGCTTAATAAGTAAAAAAATATATTAAAACACAAAGAGTAACGCATAAATTATTAAATTATGTGTACAGTTGACCCTTCTGCATCACGACATTCCCCATCGTGGTTTCAATATATTGTGAAGTCGGCATAAAAAATAAAATTATTTTGGGGAGTTCTGTGAAAGCTGCAATAACGGTCAGCAAGCAACACACGAAAAATTTGCCAAGCGTGTTTATGGCAGAATCTCACGTGATGTCCCCTGATATCACATGATCTCGCAGGGATCTTTACGTCTCGTGTTTCTCGTACGTTTCGCTTCGCTTTGCTCTGCTCGCCAAAAAATATTATACGGCTTTTCCAGATCGCAGGGCGCCTGCAACCCTAACCCCTGCAATGGGTCAACTGTAATCACAGTAGATTTGGGGGGCAGGCTGGTCAGTGCCTCTTTAGCTGTATGGGTGATTTATGTTCCCATCTGCCCTGTTTTACACAGTGCAAAGCCATGCAGTTGTATGTATCGCTGTCTCTGATCTGCCAGCTTCACATTGTACATGTGTGTTGTGAAATGCTTTTTCTGCCTGCTTTCTGGATTATGCTCAAATGGGAAGTATGTAATACAAAACACTATAATAACAGAACAAGGTTAAAGAAAAATAATAATGTTAAGATAACATTAAAGTAAAACTGTAAAATAAGACAATAAACACAATGGTATCAGTGACATTACATAAGGCCGTGATCAGGAGGATGTAAAATAAAGAGTGAGGAGTAATATGTGAGTGTGTGTGTGCGCGTGTGAGTGTGTGTGCACGCGCACCTTGTGATGAACTGACATCCCGTCCAGAGCATTTTCTGCCCTGTGCATCCTGGGATAGGCTCCCGGGGCCCCTCACGGCCCTGCACTGGATAAGCGGCGACAGAAGATGGATGGATGGATGGATTAATGATTGTTTAAAGGGGTGACTAAGCCATATGTTAGCAATAAGCGGTCAGGTCAGGTTTGTGGAGGATGTCAAAGGGGGCGGCAGCGACGGTGACGGATGCTCTGACCGCGTTTGCACGGCATCCCGCACCTCCCAGCCAGGATTATGGGCGGCCATCGTTAAGCTCGATCCGCCGCGTGTGCCTGTGACAGGATCCGTCACGTTTGTTTACACGCCATCACCTCGGCTCTGCGTCACGGAGGAGCGGCACTCCGTGGCTGACCCCGGGGTGGATGCTGCCTCCGCCAATCCGCTAGTTCATCCCGCTCCGGGACCTGGGAGGCCATTTCCTACCGCGGTACAACTAGTGGGAAAGAAATAAGGGATTTAAAAAATAATAATAATAAACAAATGGATCAGCTTGTGAGTGACATTTCTCAAAGAAATCTATACCCATATGTTTTTGTCTAAAGGATTTGGACGTTGTGGAAATATTTCACCGTTTCCCTCTCTTTGAACCAAAATGAATTGAATATTCAACCGCAGAAGTGATCTATATTTCCATGATATTCTGTAGAGGCTAAAAGAACATTAAATAACACCGAAAGGTGAGCCTCTGCTATAGTATTCACGGCTCATCTTTATAAGAAAAGCAAGTCACTCTTAATGAGAAGTGTTATGGTCCGAAGGCACTGAGGGACAACCCCTTAGCGCTGATTGCTTTTGTCATTTCTTGGCATCGCAGGGTTTCCTGCATCGGCCACTCTGTCACAACAACGCCAGATCTCAGTCGCAGCTCGCCGGCAATTGTATTACAAAACTTAAAAAGCACCTAAAAGTGTCATTTAAATACCAAACTATGGTTTAAGTAATAGTCGACGGAGTGATATTTAAGTGGAGTTTAAGCACACCTCTAATGGCTGCGACAGCCTTTTTCCTGGGACATACGTCTCTTGCTGAGTAGTGATTATGAGTCATGGGTGAAGAGGTCTTGTGTGTAGGTCTGCCTGTAAACCCCACTTCAGGCTGCCAATCTTCCTTTCGGCAGAGTCTAAAAGACGCGGCACGTAGAAGCTACCCTTGTACGCTGTCATCCTCCAGGTGGTAGCCGTGAAATTATTTTCATTAAAAAACACTTCTTTACCCCTTTAATGCTTCCAGAAACCATAAAAAACCTAGCACATTCTGTACAGATTTTTGTTGCAGGTAAGGGGGAAAAAATAACCATTTTGAAACCATTAAGGGTGTCTACAGTCTTATTTTCTGGCTTAATTGAGGAAAAACAACCCCATAATGGAACTGGAAGCATTTTTGTAGGAACAGGAAGGAGATGGGCAGGTGGAGTCGTCTTTGTTTCCTTGAATTAACTCTCGTCTTGAAGTTGAGGTTCGTAGACGGACCGTGGGCTCACCGAATCTTTGCTGGATAAAAACACCGGCATGGTCATTTCGGGTTGGGGGTGATTTTTTTACATTACTCGGGGACACTCATGCATGGTGCTTTTTGAATTTGATATTATGTGTGAGGTCAGGGGGTCAGATGTCAGGAAGGGCTGTTAATTTCACAGGGTTAGGGATTGGCGTGTCTGGAGCGAACACAGATCACTTAGCACCAGCCCAGTGACCGGCCAGAAGTTTTCTCTGCCTTTTTTCTCCCTCTCTATTTGTTAACCGTGTCTTTGGGGACCGCTGGTCTCTCAGCCCCGGGCTGGACCGGACACACGACGGCGAAGCATTGATTCAGTCTCGCCGGTGCATGCTTGGGTGATTCCAACGTTGCGGTCTTCCTCAAACGCCTCAGGATGACCGCGGTGCTACCCTCACACCAAAGTGGTTTCACTCACTCCTGCACAAATTCTGTAATTTTGCTTCATTCAGACAATTCAGAAAAACAATCAATAAATCCGCTTTATTTTTTTTTAACAACGGTGTTACATTGACTTTAGTCATCAAATACACTGCAATCGAATCTCTTTTTGTCTGGTTAAAAGAATAGAAACAAGGAGGACCTCGTTTTCGTTCATAAACCCATAATCTCTGAGTTCTGAGCTTTTAATTTGATTGAATTAAATTCATTGTATGAAAACAGAGCAGCGTAATGTGGTGGAGAGATACAGCACAAACGACGTCTCCTAATTGGTGTTAGAAATTTGCATATGGATTCCGGTTCGATGTTTAACCAACCTTTAATCCACCTGGCTCAGATGTCTGCGATTTGAAATTCCGGCGTTGGTCACGTGACTCGCCCTCCCCGCTAATGTCACAAACATGGTTCGGCTTTGGTGATAAAAAGGCTGTAATTAGCTTTTTAGCTGGATGACTTGGTAAGTATTTTAGTCACGCCTGTCGCGGTCTCGGCCCTTCGTCTACATGCAGCGATCTCTAAAATTTCTTTTGTTCAGTGTCCTCATATGAAAAAGACAATGTAGCGGCAGGAAACTGATTTCTGAAGCACTATCACTTACATCCTCCTAAAAAATATAATAAAGACTATATATATGTACACACACACATATATACACTGTTATACTGACGACTTAGCTATACTAACCTATAGTTATACTGACTTTGAAAACTACATGCAAATGGCGGCAGTTTTTGAAATAACCTCCTTATCACGTGCCTGTAGCACCTCCAGAATGATGCAAATAGCACACAAACTACACGTACAAACACGGTCAGCTGGTTCCTTAAGTACTGTCACTTCCACTTCTTCAGTTGCTCAGGCCTGACCAGAGACCTGAACATAAAATACATTTTTCAAAAAAACCATTGTGATTGTCCCAGCATTCAATGTAAGCGTCAGTACAATGGCTGTAAAGTGCGCAGGGTTACAGGTGAAGAGTGAATTCTGAAATAGAGGGTGGCTCTTTCATTTCCTGTGTTTTCTCCTCCGCACAAAGCTGCTGCTTTTCCTGAATTCCCTCTTACCCCCAAACTCTGCCATTGTTTGTTTTTCAGGACCATATTTTATCGCCCATTTTAATAGGCTGAACCAAACAATTTCCCCATTCTTTACAGGAGGCTTCACTCTTCCCACGAGGAATAAATTGCACCTTATTTCCATGAAATCCTGGGATGACACAGATCTTTCGTTTGCATAAAAGCATGAAGAATGTGTCTAATATCGGCGGTATTCATCTGCTAAGTGGACATTTGCATGGGGCGAGCAATGGGAGGAGAGAGGCTGTCCCCCTCCCGTAGCGCAGAATGTAGGAGGAGAGGTCTCACGGAGAGGTCGCTCTGCTTCCGAGATCCACGCGGCCGAGCGGGAGGGG
>JAODJW010000001.1:42168027-42186593 GCA_026777045.1 Hyperopisus bebe | reverse complement strand
CTCCTGAGTTGCCCCCAAGCACCCTCCTAAACGACGGGTGTGACGGAACACAGGCCCGTGATGCTCCCGGAACCGGGGGCGGGCCTTGAGGGGCGATCTCAGTGGTCATGGCCCGTTCGCCTCCACCGGCATCTCAGCTGGCTCTGACATCAGCGTCGAAGAGGTTCGCTCCAGCACACTCCTCGGCAAGCGGCCGATTTCAGATGATGAAAAGGCCATCGCAATTAGTGTGCTCTGGTTAGTTTCTCGGTGTGACAGCAGACTGTTTGATACAATGGCAGCTGCCAATAACTTTAGCCTACAAAGAACAGACAATTAGTCTCTTGCCCATTACTACAGCAAGTCCCCGATCTCCAGACCTTTCGCAACAGCTGCGGCAATGAGACGGCCCGGGTCAATAGGCGATAATGCCTCGGGAAGCAGCGGCCCAGAGCAGAGGTTAATCATGCCGCGTCCAGAAGCGGCGTATCACGCGTTAGGGCTTTTTTGTCAGTACCTGCCCGCCATCAAAGGAGATGCGGGAGGATCCTCTCTGAGATGCAGGTCACACGTTATTTACAGCTGGCCTCGTTATGATGGTGAGATGCCTCGCCTGATTTCCATACTGACGGACTGATGGTTTTGCGTTCCTTTTGAGAGCAGAAAATCTGTTCCGCTCAGAAATGTGACCAAATTGTGGGTGGACGTCCAAGCGTGGGGCCATCATTTGCAGCAAAATTGCAGATGATTGCTAAGAGAAAACACAAAAAAAATGTGAAAAAGTATATTTGTTTGAATGATGCAAAAATGGAAATAACAGAGTCAGCACTTATTCAGAGGTGTGTTTTACCAGCTGTTTGAGCTTTTTATGTTACAAAGAAGATGCATGCCTGTTATTTGTTTGTTCGCTTTTTTGTTTGTTGTTTGTTTGTTGGCTGCAACCCTGCACTAGATAATTTGTATTAACAACCTGTTAGCCTCTAGACAAAAGTATATGTAAAATAAATGTGAATTTGTATACCATTACACAAATCACTCATTCACTTAATGTGCAAGGTGCTCATTCACCCACGGATTTATTTAAAATTTAATACCGCAGCGAAAAAAAATGTAACTGAATGACAATTTATTGATCAGTTGATCGATTGGCTGAATTCTGGTTGATTGATTAATCGGCTGGTTGACTGGATGAAATCACTCATGGGAAGAAGTCTGCTATTTTCCTGTGTAAAGACTAAGGTAGCCGGCTGAACATTAAATTAGCATGATGACGTAATGAGCCTAGCACTCTGCGATCAGCTACAGTCTTGCTCGCGCTCCAGTGACTGTCAGTACCTCGGTGATCACCGTGGCATGAAATTAGGCTCAACGTGGGGAACAAAGAAGCGCGGTTCCCCCTTCACGGTGCAGCACGAACACGGCCGGGGCCACTCGTGCGCTCGCTTGTGACAAGGAGAGGTAGTCTGGGATTTCCTGAATTGAAGCTCAACCAGTATTCATGTGGGCTCTGCGCTTCTCACAATTTCTATGCCCTCTTTCCCCACTGACACAGCACGGATGACTAAATACCGTGGAAACACAACAGAACATTCAACTTTTTCACATTTTATCTTACAAAAGGGGAACATTGATTATATAAAACAATAGATATACATGTATCCGTGACCCTGTACTGGATCGCTGGTTAGAAAATGGATGGACAGGATTGATGTTTGAAAATCTGGAGAGTCGTGAAATAAGGCTAAATAATATAAAGAAAATACTAACATAACTGAAAGAGAAGAGAGTAGATGTGCAAAAGAAACAAAAATCTGGACTATTTACAATATAAGCCCTGATATTTAACTGACACTTTACATATAGGTAATTAATCAACTTACAATTAACTATTAATTGTGACCCATAATGACCCATAAGGTGTAGCCACTACAGAGTCAACACACTGATCTCAGCATGAAGGTTAGAGTCTCGCACTTCCCGTGTGGCACTTTAAAAGGAGATGATTTCAGTGATATTTCATGTGAAACCCTGTGATTTATTCACCAGCTGTGGCAACTTGGACTTTTGGACGAGTGATAATCCAGCTCATTAAATAATCAATAAATCAGTTTGGGTTGTGAACATGGGGCAAGAGTTGGGGAATGCCAGTGAGGCGAATAGATCATCTCCAGTATGTGGTCACATCTCCTAGTGGTTCTGTTGCAGCATCTAAACTTTGGGAGGGAATGGGGAGGCTACAGTCCAGCTAGGGAAATGGACTGTGAACGCACCAGTGATCTGGACCAGGCCGGCTATAAGAGCAGCAGTCGTTTTTCTCCTCTGAACAAAGTAATCGCTCATGTAATTAATTTGGGGCAAAACTTGCGGGGGGAAAAATAGCCCAGATCTCTGGCGAACACGTGACTGGCCCACTGCGAGATCCCATTCAATTTATTTCCGGACCAAGGAAAGTGAAGTGGATGCATATCCCATGAACAGCATAAATCATTGCTTCCGAGGATACTTCTGAAACGGGAGTCGGATGGTGAAAAGTGGAATTCCTTTTTTAACATTCCATAACCTACCATATATCTCTCACATGGTGTCTCTTAATTGCTTGGTGAATAATAAGCTTTGGTGGATACTGTGCAGAAAACTTTATGTTGTGCCACCAATGTGTGAATTTAGTTGTCACTTTATAAGGTGTCAGTTTAAAAGTCTGATGGATGAGGTTGCAATTTAATGATTAAATGTCAGTCTTTTTCATTAGAAAACATTACTGCTATTATATATTCTAATAATTACAATTGCTTATTAGCTACTTGATTGTAGGTCTGAATAAGAACTGCACTGGAAAAAAGTTTGCTATACTCAGCTAAAACTTTTTAATTCAATCAAAAGTTCTGCTAGTTTTTTATGACATCCTATATGACAATCGATGAATTGATTGATTCTTTGAGCTATCAGATGAGAAACACTTTATAACTCCCTTCCGGGACTGGATAATCTCAACCGAAAGCACAGGAATCATGCATTATGGATTACGGATATAAATTATGACATAACCTTTCTTTCTCATTCTGCTGTACAAATGCACAATTAACACGGCGTCAGGCATAGCATCCGTTTAACGAGCTCAGACAATCCAATGACCTAAAATTACAGAAATTATTGTGACAACGCCAAAGCTGCGAAGTGCTTATTTTAATTCTTTTTTTTTTTTCTTCCCTTGGAAAACATGAGTGCTTTTAAGTGGGATAGTGCCAGGGCAGGATTGTTAAACTGAAGATTGCATTTGTCTTGCCTACTGCTGCTGAACACTGACTCTCGTAAGTAGACCCAGAAGGGAAATCAAGGACTCTGTCTGATTAATGTACACAGCGGATGTCCCTCCTGTCACCCCTGCCTCCTCTCATCCACATTTTGGGAGGGGTTCAAACACGGCGTGCCGAACGGCCGCGACAGCCCTGACAGAGTCTCGCGTGGGAGCATCTGGCTCTCTTAACAGTTAAATAAAGCGCGATCTTGTACCTTTAAATATTAGTTTAACTGTAATTAATGAATTAATGGGTTGTGCCAGGGAAGCTGTGATAAAATCTGAGTAGCACAGTCAGCGATTGCATTCCACATGGCAGACTTAAAGGTCTTTTCGGACATTATAAAAGCATGAAAAATAGCAGCGTGCTCAATCCAACATAATTGCCTCGATGTGCTGTTTTGTATGCAACTAAAATAAAACATATCAATGCTCATTATCTTTTGGTGAGAAATATATGGAATCAAGTCAAGGATGAACTACTTTGGGACGTGACTGTATCTTTTACTATCCATGACTCTTGTAACAACTGTTCCTGATTCTAGGATGTGTGTTCTTGAATTGATCATGAAGTTAATTAAAGGTAAGGTACATCCAAAACCAGTGACCTTTGTAGCAGGTGAACAACATTAAACTTGAGTCGGGCCCAGATTTTATTCTTTGTTGTTTTTTTTTTTTTAAAAAAAAAAAAAAAACATGCAATCATCAAACAGTCTGATCTGCAATTCAGCTGCTGTCCTCAAGGTGGCCCTGTAGGCATCCTCTCCTCAGCATCCATTCGGTAATCAGGAAAGGCATGTGTCTAATTATACAATTAAGGATTAATCATAAGGTAACCATGCAAAATAATCAGTTTGTTGCTGATGTTATTGAGCGCATGTAGCGAAAGAGAGACTCTTAAAATGTCAAGCGCATTTGCCCTGATGACGGAGTGAAACGGTACCAAAGATATCAAAGGCATTTATTTATTTTGCTTGGTCTCCCATGTTTTTGGCTTACACACAATACTTCAGCAAGGTAATGGTGGAAGGTTGGAGGGAGGATTTAATACTGGAAGTTTGATATTGGAGCGTTAATCAGAGTTTTCCTTTTGATGTAACGGGGTGCCCATTATTCAGAACATTTACGGTAAAATTAATATAACAGTCAACTTGAAGGCGTCAAGTTTATCTTGGGTTACATTAGTTCTGTAGCAACAAAATTGAAACATTTATTGGCCTCTTATAGACGTAGTTTGGTGGTGGACCTGGTCGTTTCACTTAATTAGCCCAGCAGCTCCTCTTTTTCTCGTCCAATAGAGCGAGCTGTGCGTTATTAATGCAGACGAAATATCGAGGGTCCAGCTTCTTACTGTGTGTAATCAGAAATCCTCTGTCACCACCTGAAATGATGACTTTTTTGACCAGAATGACAACCTCATGCTGTGACTACAGGTAAACGTTGAAATGTAGAGTAACAACCCAAGTTTTAGCCTGAAGGATTACAATATATTCTTTAGCTACTTAGCAGACACAGTGATCTAGAACTTCATTCATCCATCCGTGTCGTTGTAGTCCTTTATCCAGTAGCGGTTTGCAGTGGGCCTGCAGCCTATTCCCAGAAGCACAGGACACAAGACAGGGGCCAGCCTGGAGTCACATTCATATACACCCACCATGGGCATGCTTCTAATTAATACACATTGATGCCACATCTGTAAACCAGTAGTGTCTCTTGCAGAGCATGAATGGAAAACCTTCTAGTCACAATTCTAGATCTTTAAGCATTACGATGGATAACGGCAGCCATGCTTTTGAAGTGCGTACTATACTTTGCGCTTTTAATGTGTGTTTTAATGTGTGCTGTTTTTTTTTTGTTCAGCAATGCAGTGAAGCCAGTTAATAATTAAAACTGTTGGACTGCAGGGCTTAATTTCAAGCCACTCGGCAATAACATGGCGTGCAGACGTGCAAGAGGAGGAAATGGCAGCCATTCGGCTAAAGTGAGGATGCCAGTTAGGATCCACATCTGAGTTAAAGGAGAATAAAAAGGCAAGCGACAGAAATCACAAATACTTTGTCTTGCATGTGAGTGGAAAACAGCAGAGAAAATATTCCAGTAGTTCAATAAACTTTATCAATAAATATAACCAGAAATATTTGTTTTTACTATTACTGACACATAGACCAATAATGCATAAATTTTATTCCTCTTGTTCTCAATGCTTTATTTTTGTAGTCGGATACAGTTATAACCCATAACACATGAATTTGAACTAATGCCCAAAGACTCACACTACAAACTTACGTGACACCTCAGTTTAATTTTGTTAGCACCTTAATAGTTATCAGGTTTGCGAATGTCTTTTTATTTAGCAAATTATTTATGCCTGTTTCATAAAATGAGGATTTTATGTAGCGGCTTCTACAATGAAAGGGAAACTGACAAAATGTCGCTGTTTTTATCAGCTAGTCAATTTAGCTCTCTGACTGCGCAGTCTGATCCTGAAATTACCCCAGCATTCGCTCTAAATGATTCTCCAATTTAGTTAGAAGTATACCATGCATAACACCCACTCAGACTAACACTTGGGAGAGCTTTTCAAGAAGATAATTAATAATTCATCTCAGATAAGGAAAAAGATCTATATTTATACCGTCTTCTTGGGCCGCCATAAACTTACTGACGATTGTTCGTTAATGATTCCGAGTAAATTCCTTAAAATGGTAATTTGTCATCCTGTCACTTAATTTGTGACCTAAAATTCCTCACTAGAGGCATCATCAAATAAATTAATCACTATCCGGAATCCATTTCTCTCTCAAGCCTGCTATTATTGCCCAGTCCTCCTGAGTTTCTTCTCATTTACATATATTTAATGGGCCAATGGTGGTTGGTTGTGCCCTGTAAAGCACTCATCTCATGTCAGGTAAAATATTCCCAGTGCCGCTATCAATAGTGGAGGAAAATGCTTTTCCTGCTTTAATACTGGACTATGAGATGAATCCTGGCCAGGCCCTGATCACGCCAGTTACTGCTTATGTCCTCATAAGTAATATTAGTACAGGATCCTTTATGACAATACCAAGATATGGCTTGGATGGCAAATTTCACTTCCAAAAAGTCATATTTGTGCTGGTTTTCATTCTCTCCCAGTTTTCCGGGCATAATTTTCCCAATCACCATCTCATTAGTGCTTAAATATTTATTTTTCTTAAAAAGCGTACAAATTAGCTCATCTTGGAACTAATAGTATGACTGTGTGAACAATCACTTAATCCTGTGCACAAGTATCCACTCCCAGTCCCAGTGTGTCATAATGTCTCTTGTGATAATCATAATTACAGGAATATCCTGAGGTCATGATGTCACTTCTGCTAAAAGTGTCTGTGTAAACCTCTGGTATTTTTCAACATCTGGAACGCAAAAGTTGTACTCGTGGTCTTGGCAAGAGCGGTCTTGCTAACATGCCTCCCAAGAACGAACTTAGGGAGCAATGAATCATGGGACTGGTCTGGTTTAATGAGGATGCAACCAATGTATTCTAGGTACATCTGGATTTTTACTGTCCTCAGTACTTCCGTTCTTAGAATTGGGACTTATCTTTGGCAGTGGAAGATGACGTAAGACGGGTACACAAGAACACAAGTATGGTGAAGTACACATATTGAGAAACACCCCTGGGTGGGCCACTGCATCATTGCCTGAGTTCAGCAGGATGGCTTCCGGCTGGTAACGCGAGGTTCTTGAGAAACTAGACGTTCCTACAGGCTTCTGTTAGGCAGCTCGCATTTCAAATATTTTTCAAAGCTCGTCACTTCTGTCTGATTTAATCTTAACACAATGGAAGGTTCTAGGCACAGTGGGGCCTCCGCAGGCACGTGTGCTGAGACTATTACCGCACGCTACGCTGCTCCTGCCGCCAGATTGACACCTCCGCTGTTATGCAGCTGGCGAAGGCCTCGCCCTTCCCGTCTGAAGCAAAAGCCGCATGATTAAAACTTATTGGGCTGTTGACGTTGACGCAGGCAGCTAGAGCATCGCTTATTGCTGTCGCTGGGTGTTCTGACACAGGTGTGACGTCATTTGTTCTGTGGAAGAGGAAACCTTCTGAGAAGTGGGGGGGGGGGATCCAAGGAGCCAGGGGTCAGAGTAGGAGTCATGGACTCATGTTCCTACTTGGAATTTTCAACTGGAATGCCCACTCTAGCCGGAATTCCACCTCATGAACTCAGAGGAATCGACACAACCCTGCACTCAGAATGCAAGATGGCTGCTCCCTTCATCAACAGAAATTAAAGCTGTAGTTTTATACTGTTTTTAGCACTTATGTCTTCTTTGTGACTCTTAAATTGGTCATACACACAATACTGTCCAACTTATCTGTGGACGCGTTGCTATGAAATTTCATGCGCAAAACACCAACTGATATTGCTAACAATGGCTAACAGTTAACTGGGCTAGAACTGGATTTCATGCTCAGTTGGATTATTTGTTGGATTTAAGGTCATCTGGGCTAAATGTAACTGAACAAAGATAAAGCCCATTTTACCCAAGGTACCTTAAAATCTGACAAGTTGTCCAGCTAAGCAAGAAATCTTACTTTTTGAAACGGGTCCCTGGTATTGTTAAACGGCTTTCCAACTTGCTGTACTGGAACATGTTTAACTTGTGTGTGGCGTCATTCCCAGTTCCTCTGAGGTAAATGGAACGCAGTATTAAAGCAGAGAGGGGGGGCATTTTACAGTTGAACAGGAAGGTAAGAACCAGGAAGGAAATAAAGGCGAGATTTATCCTGGTAGCTGCTTTGCAGTAGCATCTGTTATCACAGAAGTTGTCCTCTTAGATTTATTTTTTTCTCCACAATACAAGTCAGAGAAGATCAAAATAGGGTCATTCAGGGGTCAACAGGTTTGGGTTTAGCCAGACGGTTCCGTCGTCAGCCTCCGTCTTTGAGAAACGGACATTGAACGACACAGCGATCCCACAGCCGAGGGTGTTGCTGTGGGACCGCTTTGTCCATGATGGATTTATGTTGCGACTTCAAAAACGACACCCCAAAAACTCGGCCCCCCGGGGTCCCCCACAGGCCTGGCCTGGCCCCCCGAGCCTTCTGCCAGCGTTTCAGGGTAGGTCACACACTCTGTCTAATGTTGTAAAATCAATATCCAGCACTTGGTCTGTGAGGCTTGCAGTCAGGCGCCCTACGTTCCACGACGGCCTACAGAAACGTCTGCTGCTAGTCTGTCTTCACTATGACTCATGAATACCATATGGAACCAGCTGCTGTTTGGCCCACCTCCACCCTAACCACCCCCCCCCCCGGATTTAGGGTATGACACTGTCATCATGTACCTTATTCTTTCAATCCCACTACAAGGATAAAATTCACTTTTAGCCCTGTCTCCATCTCCTTTAACATCCTCCTTTGTAGTGCGATTCTCAGATTCTGCTCTTTATTTATTTCATATCCGGCAAATTACAAACTTGTGATGTGCCATTGTTCCCCGAAACAATTTCATGCCTTTTGAATATAAATATTTATAAAGATTTTTTTCTCCCCTTTCTCCTACAAAGTCTCCTACGCAACCTTCTTATTTCCTTGCAATGTAATAGAGCCTTAAATTAAAAAGGGACAACAGAGCTTTGAGGTTTTTCACATTAATCTAGATTTAATATTCATTTCAAAATACATTTTCCTATTAATTAAAAGTAAACCATGTATTGTATGGTACATTATCTCGCTAACAGCCCCATGTGGAGATTATAAAGTGGAAATCTAATGGTGTAGACTTTAGCATTTAGTTTTCACCCAAGTCATTTACATATCTGTAAGAGGACTCAGACATATATGCAAATAAGCAGAAGCCGTGCCTTTTGCTCAGTTTACCACGAGAGTCATAGAAGTTTCTCTCTCTCTCTCTCTCTCTCTCTCTCTCTCTCTCTCTCTCTCTCTCTCTCTCTCTCTCCCTCTCTCTCTCTCTCTCTCTCTCGCTCTACTCAGCGAGATAATCTAATGAGATTTGGTACAGCTTCCATTAGAATGGGAAGAGAAATCTGATTATTAAGGAGAGGCGTGTGGCAGGCAGTAAGAAAAATCTGTTTGTTTTTACTCGTCGCCCCCCCAAGAAACAAAGGTAACCCCGTGTACTGTTCATTAAATTCCCTCTCCCCTAATTCATCAAGGTAAACTATCGCAAGGTTTCTGCTGAGCTTTCAGAAACCAGGCAACTTGTTAGATGTGCCTGCAAAGGAACAGAGTTTGGAAGTATTTTTCTTTTACTTCGTCTTGCCCTCATTTGTACGTTTCCGTCGTCCGCCGACTGCGTCCCGGCTGTGTGCGGCGCCTTCATCTGGTTTGATATTTGAACACAAAGTTCACGGCGATAAGATAAAGAAGAGCAGAAATTCAGACATGCTAGCAGCGATGCTCTTGATGCAAACAGGAATGCCCAGATCTCTGTATCTGCTTCAGGTAACAATCACTATGCATATATATGAATTCCTGTCAAAAAATAGACATGTCATTGCCAGAGACACAAAAGATTCATGCTGCCACATTTAACAGATAATTAGGTAGTTTGAAGCTCAACACCTCATTCTTAGGGAAGGTGGTATTGAACAGAGAGCTTCTATACTGTCTGGAGTCTATAAAAGTACATTGATTTTCTTCTTACGAGTGAATTAAGTTAATCAAGTTTGTTTCTGTGCTTCTACATAGTTTGTTGTGTATGCTTGTGTGTGGGTGTCCTGGACATAATGTGAGGCCCCTCAGGTGGCCCCTGTCATGGCATAACCAATTAGAATAGGCCATTTAGGGGCCTTGCGACCGGTGCTATAGAATGCTCGGGTGTCCAGTGCGTGCCCGAACAAGTGCTGGTTCCATTCTCTGGTTCGCATCTCCATTTTCCACGCACTAACGGGCCGGCCGGGTGAAAGGCTTCTCGCTGTCTTCGGCGTCTTCCGAGTTTTATCGCACCTACAGTCGGAAACACATTATGCGCCATTCTATTCAACACGCTGAGTGGATTTTATGCTCGGCGCCATGCCGGTGCACGGTTTCACTCTAGTGGCACTGACCTTTTACCCTGGCGATTGCAGCCCGCCAATGAAAACGCAAGCAAAGGGCACTGCACCGGCGTTATAAATCTACGCACGGCGTGCAGTGCAGCGCCAGATAAATGGAGGCTGGCCACTGTCATGGCTGCGACGTCAAACAGCTGGTAATTTGATATTAAAAATAAACATTTGTAACCTGGCTACCCCCAGCCCCCCCCCCCCCCCATTTATTGTGGGGCTGATGGTCTGGGGATCGGCGCTCATGAGCATGTTAGCGTCAAGGCCCTATATTTATCGTACTGGGTTGGTTTAAGGGAATATATGGTAATTGTTTTAGCCTTTATTTATATGGATCGACATGCAATTCTTTCGTAGTGTATAACATGGCCGGAATTCGAGCTGAATCGCTGACCACCCCCCCCCCACCCAACCATATGCTGATCGATTCCATTTCAATTTCAGCTAGACAGTCCCGTTTTGTTTGGTTTGTGTCTGCGCATTGCTGGGGACAATTTAAATGTTCAGCGTCCCTGTAGCAGAGGATTAAATTATATGAATGGGCATAATCAAACAGAGCTGCACGCCGTGACGTATGTGGTGCGCTGGCCGTTTGCGTGACAGATTCGGTTAAAAAAGGACCAGGTTCACGTGACTGAAACCAGGGAGGGCGTCCCGGCCCAGGGTTACCTGTCTGTTTTGGCTCTCATGCTCACTTTGGGCTGAGCCTGTGATGAGGCCAAGATAACTGTGTACATGTGAATCATAACAACAAAACAATAATTGAGCTTTTATTGCCAATATGTGTAAAAGTATCCTTCCTCTTCTTTTGTTAAAAAAGGGTTAAGGCTTAAAATTCAGCCAGGGCAAAGTCTCACACATAATCTTCACGTAACGTTTTACTTTCAAAGCTGCTGCCTTTGCAATGATCGCTGTCAAAATCTCCCAGGTTGTCCATAATGACTGTCTGGGACCGGTTAACTGGGAAAGTCTGCCTAACCGGCCTGAAACCACTGGGCCTCATCAGAGAAGAGCTTTGCGTCAGAAGGAACACAGTGTCAATGAACATATTGGAAACGGACAAAGTGGTTCAGATTCCCTGCCACAGCCATCAAGATAAGGCTCTGTCATCCCAATTATTTTAAATTTTTAGGTACCCAACTCTCAAAATGAGCAGAAGGATCCAATGACAGGCAGAGGACCGAGCCAAGAGAAACGGGAAGAACGCGTGGCGGCCATATTTACTAACTCTTTACTAATTTCGTAGCTGTCGTGACTATTTCGGAACAATGAACAATGCACTAAGGTAGCTTAAACACACCCGCTGGGCGTCCACAGGTTCAAGCTGTGGAAGGATACGAAGGCAATCTTAAGATGGCGTGTAGGGGAGCTATCAGCGGCAGTAAAGCAGCCCATCTTGTGCACTTAGACATTAAAAACACCAGTGCCTGAGTCTGCAGGTGCGACTGAGAAATTGGCATTTATTTGCGGGCCGGTGATCGCTCCAGCGGGCCGTCGCCGCCCCCTGATGCGCTCAGCATGCACTGGGGGGCCCCTGCTCCCAGTTCAAATGAGCCGGCTTAGCCAGCATGACCGGCGGGACCCCCCGCGTAATTAATATGCACGGTAAAATGCTCCCCAGCCCTCCGCTAAAGCGATTTAAATCGCTTGCGGAGGGGGGAGGAATGCGGCCCGGGGATTTTGCACGGTGGACGCGCCGGCTGCTGCGGCGGAGGGTCTCCAGGAGCGATCCTTAAATGTCCTTCGCGATTCAGATTAAAGTCCGCTTCTTACGAGATGCATATCCATCTTAAAACTGGACGGGGCTCAGTGGGGTGACGCTATGATTCGCAGAGCTCATTTTAATCCCAGTGGGCAATTACGCTTTCAAATAATATCCTTAAATTAAATCACACTTACAGTTGATTAATTTAAACGCTAAAATCAAACCGTACACACTTTTCCCCCCTAGATTTTACAAGACGATAAGGAAGATGTCCTTATCAGAGAAGATTTCTGTCTGTCTGCTTACTGCTGCGTGTGTCTGGGTGTGTGCCTGTCATGTCTGTGTTTTCAGCCATTGAAAGCTCTTTGAAATCTTTTTCTTCATGCGGAAAACAAATGCTTTTGCAGGAAAATATCTACTGTACTAATAGTCTTTTGCCTGTCAATAATTCATTCAATTTGTTTATGAAACAGCAGCGTGACTAATGTAATATACAGAGACATGATTCATCGTCACCTGAAAAAAAAAAGATAAATTAATTTTAAAGGTAAAATATTCACAGGCTCATGTGCGGCACTGATATTAGTCACTGATAACAAATTTCACTGTCTTAAAGTGAGACGCGTTTATCAAGCGGAAAGTCTTTGTTTATGTATCATGCTTCCCAGGGCGACAATATTTATTATTTTTATTATTATTATTATTATTATCATAGTAGTAGTAGTAGTTGTAGTAGTCTCATCATCATTATTGGTCATTATTGTTTATTACTATTTTTATTACTATTATTATTAGTATTAGTAATAGTAGTAGGTGTAGTAGTAGTAGTAGCAATATTAATAATAAGTAATCATAATAAGAAGAAGCTAAAATTGTGTGGTGGTTCCGGAAACGAATGCAGAATGATTATTAATGTGACGGGAGCCTGCCATTGTACACTGATAGCTAATTTTAAATGTGCCCCCGCAACCCCCCCACCCCGAAAAGAGCAAAATAATAAATGAACGGATGATGTATGTGCAGTGCATTTCATTCCTGTAATGAATGATTAGATGTAGATGTACAGCGTTAGGTTACCGTGTTGTCACCGCACCTGTTCTGATAAATAAGTCGACTGATGGATAAAAGAAAAAAAAAGTAAAAACAAACAAAAAAAAGTCATAAATACTCAGTTGCCCAGGGCTTAGATTATTAATTAGTTGAGGTTGGAAACAAATGGATTCAGTTGTGAAAAGCGCCATACAAATGATGGTGATTTTAATTATAAGGATTTCTGCTAGATCTGATCCTGGGTTTACAGGAAATAGGGTTCATTTGCTTGGAAACATGTTCATGTGATACATGCACTTGTATATGAGTTGTAGGATCTTGGACAATGTAACAATGTAATGCAGTGTGTTACTGATGAACGCATATCCAAGCACTGGGATAACTGTGCTATCTGCAAATCCATGATTAGATTATTTGTGTGTTTTAAATACGACACCTTGAAGCACTAAAAGTTCAGTTAGATAGAAAGTACGTGTCTATAACTCTGGATTCTTTTGGGCTAGTTGTACGCACTTTACCTTCCATGAGTGGGACTGGATTCCAGTCTAGTGCAGCCTACGCTGGCTTCCGCTGTGCTATTGTGCCGATCAGATAACGGTGAAGTCACATTCTGTGTCACTCAGCTGAACAAACCATAGGTAGGCGACCCTTAAACTGGAAAAGCAGAAGATTCTGTCACATTTTGGATGAAGGCCATCATGAATTTCTGTGTAGATGTAGATGTAGATGATGTAGATGTAGATGTAGATGTAGATGTAGAGGATGTAGATGTAGATGTAGATGTAGATGTATGGAGCAGGACCAGTGTGAATAAAACAGCCTGAGCAGACCAGCTTGCAAGGCAACTTGAGTTGATTTTCTTAAGCGTAAAAGAGAAACACCATCACTCTATCTAAGAGCAATATTTGTCATCACTCAGACCATGAATGTGGCCCCTGAGGTGTGGGGCCCCCTGTTGGTCACATGCAGTCACTACACTAGATGGTGCGCGATCGCTTCTTCACATATGTCGCGCTGGGCGTTCGCAATGACATCGCTGCCTCGCCGCAGACAGCCCGCCGGGACTCTCCAGATGAGACTGGGGTCCTCAGGACATTTGGGGGATGTTGGAGACACCAGAGACTGGGGACATTTTGCTTGTGCTCCCTTCCACAAGCTGCAGCAACAGGGCTTTGGCCACGATTAGTGCTGCTTCTGTTGATCTTCATTGCCTTCCTTACATTTCCCCAAGTCAGCCATCTTTTTACCATTTTTTTTGTCTTCCAATCCAAAATGTCAAAGTTAACCTGATATATTTTTATATAATCATCACCAGCTGCTAATTACAGAGGCTATTGACCACGCTGTAATTTTCTGTTAGTACCTGCCAATTATTTCTCTGTCTCCCTTTAAAATTATGACTAATTACCCCTAAAAATCTATGAAGAACTCATTTTGGTTGTAATTTTGTTTCATCGACACCGAAATGACCTGCTCCTCAAATCAGTTAGTCTGTTTATCACTGCATCTATCCCCTGCCGAAACTTTGGCTCTAGAATGGAACATAAATACATCCATCATACATAAATATAAAGTAATGAGTTCTTCAGATTTTGAGATCTCACGCAATTGCAGAATGCAGGATCTTAATTTTGTTTTTTTTTTGGAGAATTGTGTAAATTCTCAACAAGACACGTCCATCCAGTTTTACTGTATTTTAATATGATTATTATTGATTAACGGCCATATTATGGCCTTGTTATCCGTTTGCTATTTTTCTGTGCCTCCTTGGCCTGGCCCGTCAAACTTATTGGTGCACCAGGGCTGAATGCCTTTGCCTTCCTGCCACTGGGGTCTGCAGTCTCCCTAGAAGGGACCACCTTCCCTCTCGTAACCATGACAACTAACCTGCTACCTGTGGCTTCCCTGGACAAGTTTGCCCTTTCCTTCTGCAGAGAATCTCCCCGATTGTACCCAGTGGATCACATAGCCTAGAGCATGAGCTCTTGAATCAGCTGCTGACTTGTCCAAAAAAATTCAGGACAGGAAAGTGGGTTTGCTATTAGTGCTCTGTGAACTTACATCCATCTTCTGGTTGTTAATCCAGGCCAAGGTTCCCTTCTACCATGCAGCATCAGGTTCAGACCTGGGGTACACCCTGGGGAGGTTGCCTCTGCATGGCAGGGCGCATGTACGCAGAAAATCACACACACACACACACACACACACACACACACACACACACGCACACACACTATAGGCAATATAAAAGCACCTGAAATTGATCAATTTATAAAACTGCAGTAAATATAATCATTTTTTAAAGAATAGTTTAGACTGGTTCTGGACAAACATGCAGCAGTGCATTTTAAGCTCTTATGAAGTCACATTCTGTGTCACTCAGCTGAACAAACCATAGGTAGGCAACCCTTAAACTGGAAAAGCAGAAGATTCTGTCACATTTTGGATGAAGGCCATCATGAATTTCTGTGTAGATGTAGATGTAGATGATGTAGATGTAGATGTAGATGTAGATGTAGAGGATGTAGATGTAGATGTAGATGTAGATGTATGGAGCAGGACCAGTGTGAATAAAACAGCCTGAGCAGACCAGCTTGCAAGGCAACTTGAGTTGATTTTCTTAAGCGTAAAAGAGAAACACCATCACTCTATCTAAGAGCAATATTTGTCATCATTCAGACCATGAATGGGGCCCCTGAGGTATGGGGGCCCCCTGTTGGTCACATGCAGTCACTACACTAGATGGGAGGACGAACGGCTGAGGGGGATTCCTGTAATGACTTTTTGAGAGGGTCCCAATAAGTAAGGAACCTGCCCATGCCTCTATTGTACAACACATTTAAAGTGTGACATTTTAATGTCTGGCAGGGCAGGTGCTGAGAGGCTTTCTGCCATTATTCCCAGCTGGAATGTGCAGGACTTCGCTTCCTGTAATCGATTTCGAAAACACACCGGCGTCCACGTGCCTCTCCGTGGTGTGGCCCCAGTCGGCCCGTCCTCCCGTAGATGCACCGTCGAGGTATTAAACCACCAGCAGGGAATATGAGAGGGAATCAGAAACTGCCTTTTCCGGCACATCCTTCACGACCAACACCCTCACGCGTTAAACGCCTGATCGGAGCCGTCACCTATCAAACTGCTGAGCTCACCTGTCATCATATCTGTGACCAAAGGGGGGCGCCTGACTTTCAGCCCAACCATGCCATCTATAGACCTGCTTATCCCACGGCCGCCTCTTTGCGTCTCTTCCTCAGTCATGTGACCACCACTCTTTTCTTCTTCTGTGGGGATCCTAAAGGATGAACCAGTCCCCAGGAAGCATGGAGGATGAAGCTTACTCGCCGCTTAACACTGGGGAGATCTATGGAAAGGAAGCGAGGTTTATTTCCTGGTGTCCCGCCCTCCCCCCTACATTCCCTCTTCCTCAGAAGGGCCGGTATAAACAGAATTATTTATGCTCGGCAAAACACTCCTTAATTACTCATGAACCTCTGTCTGCTTCCATTTCCAACTCCCTACCACCCATGGACAGACGTTAAACAGTCATCGAAGGCTGTTTGAAAGTAGCACACAGGATCCTCAGAGGAAAAAACTGGGGGAAAAAAAAACTTTTCCGCAATTTACATAATATTTATTTCCACCATAGCATGTGTCCCCAAAGGGTCTCTCTTATTACCTCTGTCCTCAGGTTTTAGGTTGGAGGCTGTAAATGGAGCAGGTGATTAATTTTATACCCCTTAGGGAGCGGCAATTGGCACTTATAATGAGGAGAGGATTGGGCTGGGTGTGGTATCGCAAATCGTGTTTACGTGTGACTTACTCTGCATTCTGTTTGGGAAATCTGCTCCCTCGCAGTTTAAAGAGGTTGCTTGGCTTAAAATTGGGGGTCTCTGTCCATAATGCACGAGGAGGGGAGGAGCAACTTTTGGGAGCAATCAGGAGTTTCCGTTACAAATGTTACAATGCGTTTCGTGCCTCCAGCATCAAAACAGTGATTCCACCACAGAAGGGACAGATCTATCTTTCTCTTTCAGGTGGTGAGTGAGGTTTATGGTGCACGTTTCGAGGTGCACGTTTCCTTTTGCAGAGCGCTATTAGGGTCCTGCACTCAGCTCTGTGACGATACTGACTTTCTTAAATTCTTAAATCAAATGCCAGAAGATTCACAAGGTGTGGTCCTACGGTACAGCTGTCACATTCGGCAGACCGGGCCCTGATTTCTGCCCCGACCCTGTTCCCAGCCAGCGAAACCTGTAGAAATCCAATTAAAAAAAGCCAAGGACCCCTCCCAAAAAGAAGGGCAAGCGCAGGAAGCTCCAAATTCCCGCCGTAATCGAAGGCGTCTGCTTAAAAAGTTTGGTTTTGGTTGGGAAGCAGAGACAGACAAATGAGTTACAAAGAAAGGAAAAACAATAAGTCACTTTTGTCACCGGCGCTGAAATTCATTAGCAGAAGCCGGTGAGATTGCACACTAATGAAACGCAGGGCTTCCCTCTTCCATTCGCCAGACATTCATTAAAGAGTCTGCAGAAGCACCCAGTTCTCTCACTCCTTGCTAATTACATCATCAGATCCTAACACTGTTACAATCATCCACAGTAAAATTGTACTCGACTAAAAATCCCTCCTTCTAATTACTGTTTCATTCTCTTTTTCCCCGTGACACGTCGGTGATAGATCATTATTTTTCCAGCAATTTGTTCGCATTTATATGCAATATAATTGGATCTGATTAATTATTATGATTAATGGGAGAGGGCTTCCTCGCGAAACCATTAATACCGCCACTATCAAATAGTAGACGTGGACAAATTAAAGGTGTCGGAGTGATGTTTCTGGGAACCGGTGTAGAGCCTAGGCCCTTTTTTAATAACCGCGCACTGGTTATGTGGAGCGCCCCCCCCCCACCCCCCACCCACAATGTCGTACCCTCACGCAGAACTTTACGTGCTAAATAGTTTGCGTTCTGTGAGGGGACAGAGAACCTCTCAGTTGTAGACCACATAGAGATTAGGTCACTAGGGCGGCAATATGCAGATTCTGTGGAATTCAATGCTGTTTGATTTGTTTAGAGGGCTGACCGGTTTAGATCTTTTAGACCTTCCCCTTTACACCGACCACCTGCATGTCCTCTCTCACCACGTCCATAAACCTCCTCTTAGACCCTCCTCTTTCACACCGACCACCTGCATGTCCTCTCTCACCACGTCCATAAACCTCCTCTTAGACCTTCCTCTTTCACACCATCCACCTGCATGTCCTCTCTCACCACGTCCATAAACCTCCTCTTAGACCTTCGTCTTTCACACCATCCACCTGCATGTCCTCTCTCACCACATCCATAAACCTCCTCTTAGACCTTCCTCTTACACACCGACCACCTGCATGTCCTCTCTCACCACAACCATAAACCTCCTCTTAGACCTTCCTCTTTCACACCATCCACCTGCATGTCCTCTCTCACCACATCCATAAACCTCC